>JXTC01000089.1:685180-839833 GCA_002914845.1 Trema orientale | reverse complement strand
ATATTTGATTTTACGTTTTCTAATTATTATTCAGTCTATGTTTAATGGTGTATACGAACTGTGGGAGAGGTTCACGGGATGAAATTCTAAATATTTTATTTTAATGGACTGTTTACAAAACCAAAATTTTTTAGACATTTTTCAAATAAATTAAGGAATTTCCCATCTTTGTGAAATTCCCCTTCTGCCACTGGCCCGGATTTTGGGTCGTGACAAATACAAATTTAATTCGTATTTATCTCCTAAAATCCAGAAATATCTTAATATAGGCTTATCCCTAATTTTTTGAAACTGATCACAAATATCTTAGAATTAAATACTTCGATTGAGAAAATCTAGGAATGAAAATATGCTCGTTAATCGATCACTTTCGACCTCCTCCATCTAAACAAGCTCTGAACGAGCTAATGCTTCTTCGAATAGGTCGAACATATCGAATATCTCGCATAAGATGAGCTCCAAACGAGCTCGTTGCTTTTCGAGCAGATAAAAATTAACGCAAAATAACTAATTTTTTCACTCTTATTTCTAAATGTTTGACATTTGAATTACATTAAAAAATTTTCATATTTTAATAACATTATAAATTACAATGGGATCTACGTATCAAATGAGAAGATAGTAATTGATTTGTTAATTTTACACTTATATGATTGTTATTTCCTATGCTATTTTGTTGGTTTTTATATCATTCTAAGGCTAATTATGTTATTTCTATATTTTTAGGTATTTTGAAAGTAAAAATATAAAAAAGAGCTAAAACGGGTCATAAATAGGCTAAAATAACAAAAGTTGGACGAGCTAGACAAAGTAGGCAAAACAGAGGCCTGGCACTACGGCACCAGACTTCGTGCACTGCTATGCTATCAGAAACTTTAGAAAATTAAGAGTAACTAAGTAGACGTAGGCTCTTTGTTCAAAAGGCTGAACCACTATAAAAATCTGTCTTTTGCTATTTTATTCATTCTTTTCCATTCTTAAATTAATCCTATTGTTATACCAATTTTTGGTATCAACAATACTAGTTCTCTTCTGTATCGTAACTAGCTTTCAAATAATGAATGAAAAATTATTTAGTTAAAACTCCTAAATTGTAAAGAGTAAAGTAGGTAATAGGCTTGTAAAAAAAAAAAAAGAAACAATAAATTTGGTATATGATATTTAAAAAACAAAGCCCCAACTCAAAATCACTGTACCTATTTTCAATCTATCAAAACACAAATTTTCTCAAAAGAAAACGAGCAAGGCCTATTAATTGTGCAAAAAAGAAAAAGCAAATAAAACAAAACAAACAAATACATAAAAACGAGTGAAAAAGTTTATTTGGATTTTAAGGTTAAGCTTCATTATAATAATATAATAACTTAAATACTATAATTAAAGAGTAATGCTAGGGACACCAATATCTTATACTAAAAATTTATACCACATGAGATGAGATTCATTTCAATTATTTCTTTTTTGAAAGTAGGACTACACTATTTAAAATTATGTAGTTAAAAATGATGCCACATCACAGGTGTAAATTTTTTGTGCAACATTTTGGTGTCCTTACCCATTACTAAAATTTGTATCTAACGTTGAACCGACTTTATAAATTCATTAAGCACTATTTGCGTATAGTTGTACCCATTGTCTCTTGACATAACAATGGCATACTAAGTTATGTTTAGAGCTAACTAATAACACAGTATAAAATGTTTTAGTTAAACAATATAATAACTTGTAGGAAACAATTATTACATATAAAAGACAATTTATAACCATGTCATCCTAAAAAAAAAAAACTATTAAATAATTGGATCAATATTTTAATAAAATAGTTAAAATTTTTTGTTTCCATTAATGCCTAATTTGTATAATAAGTTTCTGGCATTTATGAATTAGAATTAACTTCATAAAGCCTATCAGTCAAATTAACCCGGCAATATGCTAATATTACCTCTTTGGTTTTGTAATTATGTAAGTGTAAATGCAAATGATTTCATTCTTTTTTAATTATATATAAACTACATCAAACAATAGTTTTAGATGATACATATTTTAACAAAAACAAAATGCGGCTGGATAAGAATTTGTGATGGTGCATTAAGAAAGAACTAAACAACTTGGTGTATATTCATACATTAATAACAAACTCAGTTTTTTAGCCCTGGTATTTACTCATTATTTTGGTTTTTTCCCCCTAGCTTAATCATTGAATTTCACATAATTATTACGTGAAATAGGTAATACTAAATGTTTACCGTGTGATTTATTATAGCTCATTGCCCCATCGCATAAATTCTTTGTTGACATTAGGCCAAGGGCTTTTTCTTTTCCCCCAGTATATGCTACGTAAAAAGGTAGCTTATTTTTTTGTGTCTTTAAGAAATTTTAGATTATTTACATTTTTGTTTAGGGAAAAGAGAAAATTGAAAGAAAAAATAATTCAAGTTGTAAGACATTGAAGAATATGTCACTCAAAAGAAAAAAAAATGAACAAAGGCTAAAAGAGTTTGAAAAATATCATGTTTTTTATAGGATCAATCGTTTAGAGTTTGAAAAATATCATGTTTTTTAAAGGATCTATCAATAATCGAAAAAAAGAAAAATAAAATCAGTCAAATATAGAATAGTTCTAGCAAAAAAACAGAGTATGGAATGGATCTTAAAAAATAAAATAAAAATAAAGGTCGCCCAATTGCCCACCTATATAAGGCTATAAGCCATCGAAAAAAATTTGGAACCGTCAGATGTCAATTGACGTTATCCAACGGTGATTAAGGTCCTATAGCGTTCTAGAAAAATGTGCTACCCAAAAACGGCAAAATAATCAGAATCCATGCGTCCCATCACGTTATTGGGTTAAAATGTTTAGCAACGCTGACGTGGCCCTATGACTAGGAGGAGAACAAAACCAAGGAAAGACAGTGGCACACAGGATCCTCTTCCAGCACGTGCGGTCATAAATCGTAACCGTACTCCCGATCGCGCGTGAAACAATCCACGTGTAATTTTTACAACACCAACAAGTAAAGGTCTAGCAAATCGACGGTTATGATATCACAAATCTTATTTTTCAGCTAGTTCTTGATGCAGAGGATTATTACACCATCATTCAGACCTCAAAAACACAGGGAAGAATTTTAATTTATCTTAGAAAAAAAACAGAGAGAGAGAGAGAGAGGCGCACGTTAACTATCATGCACCTCAAAATGGGCAAAGTTCCACTTCTTACCCTCTCTCACCACACACCACCCTCTTCTTCTTCTTCTTCATCTTTCTCTCTCTAAAAAAAAAGAAAAAAAGAAAAATTGATCAAAATAGCTCAGAAGGAGGCGAAAACCAGAGAGAGAAACCCCTCAAAAACCGAATACAAATGAAGCAAACCTCATCGTCGGAGGCGGTTTCGTCGTCATCGTCGGCGTCGTCACCATCGTCGGCGCCCGTTCAGTCGGACCAATCGCAGCTCGCCACGTCCTCGTCCCCATCGGAGAAAGGGCCGTCGATATCCGCGGCGGCGCCGGAGGACCTTGCGGTGGCGGCGAGGGACGGCGGTGGGGCCCAGGAGACGGTGACCGTCGATCGGCGCGGGGAGTACTCGGCGGTGTGTCGATGGACGGTCCACAATTTCCCGAGAATCAAGGCTAGGGCATTGTGGAGCAAGTACTTCGAGGTGGGAGGTTATGATTGTAGACTCCTGGTATACCCTAAGGGGGACTCCCAGGCCTTGCCTGGTTACATCTCTATATACCTCCAAATCATGGACCCTCGGGGCACATCGTCCTCCAAATGGGACTGCTTCGCGAGCTACCGTTTGGCCATCGTCAACCTCCTTGACGATTCCAAGACCATTCATCGGGATTCGTGGCACCGCTTCTCGAGCAAGAAGAAATCCCACGGTTGGTGCGATTTTACGCCATCTTCTACTGTCTTCGATTCCAAAATGGGTTATACGTTTAATAGCGATTCCGTTCTGATAACTGCTGATATATTGATACTGAATGAATCCGTTAATTTCACGCGGGACAATAACGAGTTGCAATCTTCGTCGGCGTCGTCAATGATGACAATGTCCTCGTCGGTTGTTGCTGGGCCAGTTTCCGATGTTTTGAACGGAAAGTTCACTTGGAAAGTCCATAATTTTAGTTTGTTTAAGGAAATGATTAAGACCCAAAAGATAATGAGCCCTGTGTTCCCTGCCGGGGAGTGTAATTTGAGGATTAGCGTCTATCAGAGCTCAGTTAATGGGGTCGATTATTTGTCCATGTGTTTGGAGAGTAAAGACACAGAGAAGACTGTCCTGTTATCCGATAGGAGTTGTTGGTGTTTGTTTCGTATGTCGGTTCTGAATCAGAAACCCGGCTCGAATCACATGCATAGGGACTCATACGGGCGGTTTGCAGCTGATAATAAGAGTGGGGATAATACCAGTTTGGGTTGGAATGATTATATGAAGATGTCCGATTTTGTTGTGCCGGAGTCTGGGTTTTTGGTTGATGATACTGCGGTGTTTAGTACATCATTTCATGTAATCAAGGAGTTTAGTAACTTTTCGAAGAGTGGAGCCTTGATTGGAGGAAGGAGTGGAAGTGGGGCAAGGAAGTCTGATGGTCACATGGGTAAATTCACTTGGCGGATCGAAAATTTCACAAGGCTGAAGGATCTTTTGAAGAAGAGGAAGATTACAGGTCTTTGCATCAAAAGCAGGAGGTTTCAGATAGGAAATCGAGACTGTCGTCTCATTGTTTATCCCCGAGGTATGCTTGACCTTTGCTCCATAAAATTCTATACCGTGTATCTCCTGAAGTGGCTAGCTATTGATAACATTTTCTTTGTGTGGACTTACTAGTTATCTCCTTCACATGCTTTTGAAACTCTCTGATTGTTATTCTTATACAGATAATTGAGGACTAGTACTGTCTATGTTGTTGTTATGGAAATGCGGTGTTAACTCAGCTTCTTCTGTAATCGTTTCACTTGAACTTATTTTTGCTAAATTCTAGTGGCCTGCCGTCATGGTCTGATTAAAAAGATCTCGTATATGATTGATGATATCAAGGTACTGTAAACTACGATGGTTTATTTATCATCGTTAATAATTGGCATGCTTGATTAAAACTTGCTCAGATTGTGCATAGGACAGTGTTTTGTGGAAAATATTTGTATGCCCCTGGTGAATTTTCTTGTTTAATAATAAGTAGGTATACTGCAATTGTCTATGTGGTTCTTAAGATAGTGAATTGATGTTAGTTTTTTGTTTGTTTGGTCGTATCAGGGCAGTCTCAACCACCATGCCACCTTTCAGTGTTTCTTGAAGTCACAGATTCACGAAATACTTCCAGTGATTGGAGTTGTTTTGTGAGTCATCGTTTGTCGGTTGTGAACCAGAGGATGGATGAGAAGTCTGTCACGAAAGAGTCTCAGAATCGCTACTCCAAAGCTGCAAAGGATTGGGGTTGGCGTGAGTTTGTGACACTTACGAGTCTCTTCGATCAAGATTCTGGGTTTCTTATCCAAGACACTGTTGTATTCTCTGCTGAGGTCCTTATATTGAAAGAGACATCAGTAATGCAGGATTTTACTGATCAGGAGAGTGATTCAGTCACCGGCAGTTCCCAAACTGATGGAGTTGGAAAGAGAAGCTCATTTACGTGGAAGGTGGAAAACTTCCTGGCTTTCAAGGAAATAATGGAGACCCGGAAAATCTTCAGTAAATTCTTTCAAGCTGGTGGCTGTGAGCTTCGAATTGGTAGGTCAACGTTCTTGCATTTTTCTCTTTTTAGCAGGTGCTTGCTGTTTTTGCATTGTTTATGTCATTCACTTGTTTATTTCCTCCTTTTATACAGGTGTATATGAGTCCTTTGACACCATATGTATCTATTTGGAAAGTGATCAGTCGGTTGGTAGTGATCCAGATAAAAACTTCTGGGTCAGATACAGGATGGCAGTTATAAACCAGAAGAACCCAGCCAAAACTGTGTGGAAAGAGTCTTCTATTTGTACAAAGACATGGAATAATTCTGTTTTGCAGTTCATGAAGGTCTCAGATATGTTGGAAGCAGATGCAGGGTTTCTTGTGCGTGACACAGTTGTTTTTGTTTGTGAAATCTTGGACTGTTGTCCTTGGTTTGAGTTTTCAGACCTAGAGGTCAGTTTTATTGAGTCTTTTGTGTCTTTGTATTATATTTTTGTTTCTTTTGTTTATTATTTGTTATGTTTATTTTTGTAAGCATTTTTTACTTTTTTCATCATCATCGTAAACTGAATTCATGCAAATTTGTAATTCTTTCCATTGAAAATTTTAAGATCCTCCTTTATTGAATGCCAAATCATTGAGCCTTGATCCTAGAGATTAGGGCGTTTATATTACCTTTGTCTATTGGTGATGCTTGTTTTCACATTCATGTGCATTCTGTATCTCTTAGTCTAAAATTTGGATCCTGTAGTGCATTCATGGTTATATTTTTTCCCATGTTCACGTGTAGTTTGTCCCTTGTTAGGTGTTGGCTTCAGAAGATGACCAGGATGCTTTGACGACTGATCCCGATGAACTCATTGATTCTGAAGACAGTGAAGGAATAAGTGGCGATGAAGAAGATATCTTTAGAAACCTGCTTTCCAGAGCTGGCTTCCATCTAACATATGGTGATAATTCTTCCCAGCCACAGGTCACTTTGCGAGAAAAGCTTTTGATGGATGCTGGTGCGATTGCTGGTTTTTTGACTGGACTTCGTGTTTATCTTGATGACCCTGCTAAAGTAAAGCGCTTGCTTCTTCCAACTAAGCTCTCTACTAGTAATGATGGAAAGAAGCTCGTGAAGACTGATGAATCGTCCCCTAGTTTGATGAATTTGCTGATGGGAGTCAAGGTTCTGCAGCAGGCAATTATTGATTTACTTTTGGATATAATGGTTGAGTGCTGTCAACCTACAGAAGGAAGCTCTGGTGGTGATTCTTCTGATGCAAACTTAAAAAACTCTTCAGATGGAAGTGGGGCTGCTAGTCCTCTTGAATCTGATAGAGAAAATGGAGGTGCAGATTCTGTCCAGTATCCTGTACATGAGAGATTGGAGTCTGGTGTTGATGAAACAACCAGTGCTTCTGCTGTACAAAGTTCTGACATGAATGAGATCCGTGTACTTGGGAAAGCTCTTCCTGGACAGCCTATTTGTCCCCCAGAAACATCTGCTTCAGGTTCAGAAAATGTTTCTCTCCGCTCAAAGGTAAATGTTTATACCTTTATTAATGAAACTGTGGTTAATTAATTAGTATATGCTGATACTTGAAGTAGTTGGATTTCCAGACCAAGTGGCCGGAGCAATCTGAGGAGCTTTTAGGATTGATTGTTAATTCCCTGAGAGCTTTAGATGGAGCTGTTCCACAAGGCTGTCCTGAACCACGACGAAGGCCTCAGTCTGCTTCAAAAATTTCTCTTGTGTTGGATAGAGCTCCTAAGCATTTGCAGCCTGATTTAGTTGCACTTGTACCCAAGTTGGTGGAGCATTCAGAACATCCGCTGGCTGCTTTTGCTCTTCTGGAACGACTTCAGAAGCCAGATGCAGAGCCTGCCTTACGGGTGCCTGTAAGATTTTTTATGTTCATTTAGTATTTGTTTACTTATTTGTATTTAAGTTGCTAACTCTTCTTGTTCGGCTGTGCTTTTGGTGTTCTTATTTTAATTGGAGAAACTGCATGCGCCTGTGTTGCTCTTTGTTGTATATTTGTATGTTGTACATGTAGTCTAATTCTGAATCCATGTAATGCTGTATTGTTCCTCAAAACTATGTTAATCTTGCTCGCCAGGTGTTTGGCGCTTTAAGTCAACTGGAATGCGGCAGTGAAGTTTGGGAGCGAGTTTTGCTTCAGTCTTTTGAACTTTTGACAGATTCAAATGATGAACCTCTTGCCACAACCATAGATTTCATATTCAAAGCTGCATCACAGTGCCAACATCTTCCAGAAGCAGTATGCATAAATTATGTTGAAATGTTATTGTATTTCTTGCTCATATTACGTATTCTATTCTTTCATAAGCTTATTTTCATTGTAAGTGACATTCTTTGATCTCTGTTGTAGGTCAGATCTGTTCGTGTTAGGCTAAAAAGTTTGGGTGTAGATGTTTCTCCTTGTGTCCTTGAGTTTTTGAGTAAAACTGTAAATAGTTGGGGTGATGTTGCTGAAACCATACTTAGAGACATTGATACTGACGATGATTTTGGTGACAATTGCTCAACAATGCCTCGTGGGCTTTTCTTATTTGGTGAGCACGGGCCTACTTCCGAAAGGTTGGATTTGGTGGACGAGCATGCTTTTTGTGCTAGTCATCATTTTTCTGATATCTATATTTTGATTGAGATGCTATCCATCCCTTGTCTGGCTGTTGAAGCTTCTCAAACATTTGAAAGAGCTGTATCCCGAGGTTCAATTGTGGCTCATTCTGTAGCCATGGTTTTGGAAAGACGCCTTTCTCAAAGGTTGAATCTTAATGCCAGATTTCTGGCTGAAAATCTTCAGCATGCAGAAGTAGTTGTGGAGGGAGAGGCCGATGAGCAGCTGAGAGTCCAACGGGATGATTTTACTTCAGTCCTTGGGCTCGCTGAGACTTTGGCCCTCTCTAGAGACCCTTCTGTGAAGGGATTTGTAAAGATGCTATACACAATGTTGTTCAAATGGTATGCGGATGAGTCTTACCGAGGGAGGATACTGAAGCGACTTGTCGATCGTGCCACCAGTGCTGCAGATAATACCCGTGAAGTAGATCTGGATTTGGATATTTTGGGTACTTTGGCTTGTGAGGAGCATGAAATTATTAAACCAGTTTTGAGCATGATGCGGGAGGTTGCTGAACTTGCAAATGTTGATCGAGCTGCTCTTTGGCACCAATTATGTGCCAGTGAAGATGAAATTATCCGTATGCGGGACGAAAGGAAAGCTGAAATTGCGAATATGGTCAAAGAGAAAGCTATTGTATCCCAAAAGCTGAGTGAATCTGAAGCCTGTAACAATCGTCTCAAGGTACTTGATGTTGATAGGGCTAGAACTATCACGTGTTGTTAATTCTTTTTGGAGAATGTTAGAATTCACGCCTATCATTATATGGCAGTCGGAAATGAAGGCAGAAGTGGACCGCTTCGCCCGGGAAAGGAAGGAGCTTTCTGAACAAGTACAGGAAGTTGAGAGTCAGCTTGAATGGTTTCGTTCAGAGCGAGATGACGAAATTAAAAAGCTCACTGGTGAGAAGAAAGTGCTACAAGATCGTCTTCATGATGCAGAATCACAAATCTCCCAGTTGAAGTCTCGGAAACGTGATGAATTAAAGGTCTTGATAACTTTTTGTCATTGGCACCCAGTTTGCTGCTCTCTTCTTTTCTTTGTTACACTTATGTTAATCATAGTTAAATAGGCTGATGGATCTACAGTGAAATTTGCGATAACATAATGTGCTGTCCTGAATTGATTGGTGCTTGCACTCACCCATGAGGCTGGGTCGAGTGGTCTGGCCCATGGTTTGCTCCCATGGTATGGGTTCGATTCCTCATACCTCAATGGGAACCTACCTAGCAATATGCTAGAGTTTCCTGCCTCCCAAAGATTGTAGCTTGTAGGGTTCAGCAGGAGGACAAGTATCAAAAAAGAGAATTGATTGATGCTTGAACTCATCCCTTAGAAGGGATTTGCATTGGAAGACCTTTGCCTGTCGATGATCCATCTATATAGATAGTATAGTGCATATGTATGTTTCTCAAGGAGTCCAAAATGTATAGCTCGTCATTAGTTTTGGTGAGATATGACTCTGACGTGATGAGTTCTTCAAATCCTTGGTTTTCATCAATTCTTTTTATGCTGAAACATCTCTTGATCAATTTCTTGCTCTCCAACAGTTTGGCTAAATCAGCAAATGTCACATAATTTCAATTGAGATTTCTTTTTCTTTTATGATCTCTGATCATATTGATTGTCATAAACTGTAGTCATGGAATCATATGGAATTTCTTAAGAAAATTTTGTATTAGGGACAGAGGGAGACCTCTTAGATTTAAGATGTTGGTTACCATGAAATTAATCTGTATTTGAACATTGAAGTCAAAATCCATCTCTGTGGACTATGCATTTGCAGTTCTGCACCATGCCGTGAAGGATTGAATCTATTAATACATATATGTGCTCTCTCTCAATATTCTGCTACTCTGTTAATTTGTATGATCTCTCTCCCTCCCCTCTACCTTTACACACACTGCATGACATTTCGCACACGTCCTAGACTCCTGAAGTGTTTAATGCTGTACGTTGGATGTCTCGATTTTGTAATAGTTGCATGTGTTTTCTGACCAGCAATTGTAAATGTCACAGAAAGTGGTAAAGGAGAAAAATGTTCTTGCTGAAAGGTTGAAGAGTGCGGAAGCTGCACGCAAGAGATTTGATGAAGAACTGAAACGATATGCCACAGAGAACGTTACCCGAGAGGAAATCCGACAATCTCTTGAGGATGAAGTTCGACGATTGACACAAACAGTTGGACAGACTGAAGGAGAAAAGCGGGAGAAGGAAGAGCAGGTTGCTCGCTGTGAAGCATATATTGATGGGATGGAATCAAAATTGCAGGCCTGCCAGGTCTCTTTTCTTCGCTTCATCTTTATTGGTCTTATTATTTGTTCTCTACTTTAATCTCTTCTAGTTGCGGTGCTTCTCCAGTTGGAACTTTCATAATTTGTTGCATACTTTGGAGTTGCTTAACTAGATAAACCTGGCATAGACTAACACACAGCTTACTGATCATGCTCCAGCATGCCCTCGTGATTTGTCTTTTACTGTGAGTTCTCAAAAAAGTTACTCTATTGGTGCTTCCTTTTCCATTGCAGCAATACATTCAGTCACTTGAGGCTTCACTTCAAGAGGAAATGTCCCGACATGCCCCGCTGTATGGTGCTGGGTTGGAAGCTCTATCAATGAAGGAGTTGGACACATTGTCACACATTCACGAAGATGGGCTGAGGCAGATCCGTGCCCTTCAACAGCGTAAAGGCGGTCCAGCCGGCAGTGCTCTTGTGAATCCCCACACTCTGCCTCACAATCATGGGTTGTACCCTACGGCACCACCCCCGGTGGCTGTTGGATTGCCACCTAACCTCATCCCGAATGGTGTTGGGATCCATGGCAATGGGCATGTAAACGGTGCAGTTGGACCCTGGTTCAACCATACTTGAATTATGGGGCCACGGCTTTCTTAATGCTGGTACGGGCATTCGTTCACCCAATTTTTTTTTTAAATCTTTTTTTTTCCCAGTTATTTCATGGCATTTTGACTGGTAGAACTTTTGGGACACATGGGGAGGAAATGATAGAAAGTGGAAGATGGGATAAGGGTTGTCGTAATTGAATGTGAGGGGGCAAGTCCATTAGAACTAACAGTTGCAAATGCCTTACTGATTTTTCGTATTTTTTTTTCTCTTAAAAGTCAATTATAGGCTTATTGAAAAGTTTTGTTTACTACCCACCTCTTTTCCATGGAGTTTTTTTTTTCCTTTGTATCATGCAACAATTTGGTTGCTGGTGTTGATGCAACTTTGTTGGGCGTTCTAGCCCCGCCAAAAGAAAATAGGGAAAGATCTTCGGACTGCTGATAAATAGTTTGCGCCTTTCCGTGTTGGGTTTAGCCTAGGACTTCAGGTAGACGGTAGACCCAACTGAATTTTTTTGGCCCAAGTTTTGGTTTGGGTTTCTATTTTGCATTTGGTGGAGTCGGCTAAAGCCCTTTTAGACTGAGATATGTTTAAAGCTAGGGAATTGGACCTGGGTAGGAGTACTTCGGCCGAAATGACTCTTATGACCACAAGTTATAAGATGTCACAAAATGTCATAGTTTTGATGAGTAAAAGTTTTTAAGATACGTCCAAAGTTTTTAAGATACGTCCTTAAAAAGTCATCCTGAGATTTGGATCCAAAAAAACCTTGTAGATAATATTCAACTATGAATCAATTACATTGTTCGAACTTTCTATTTGGGATTTGTGGAACACTTAGGATAGAAGTGGTCTTCGGCTGGGTTATGACTAAGCTGGATTAGATCAAAATAATGATAACCATCAGATCGGTGGAAGTACAGCCGTAACTTTGACCTAATTGCTGGCGTATCGTGAGGGAATAGCAGACAGAATTTACACGTTTTGTGTATTATGAAATTCTGCAATATGCAATTTGACATCAGAATTGGTGGTGCCAAAACTGTCTCACAATAGTGATAATGTCTTGTACACGGCTAAATATTCAGAATCTCAGATGGTGACATTGTGACAATTACAACATAATTGCAATTAACCATTTGCCCTATATTTTTGTTTTATATTTTTTTTGTTTTTTATTTCGTCTTAATTTCCTTGAAAAAACTGTTTCAAATTTGTGCCAAGTTCATTACTATTAGTGAATGTGAAAATTCAACGTCTCAATTGATCACGGAAAAAATTGGAGGCAAAGCGTTGGAGGATGGGTGCGATGGTTCTCACTTTTTGGATATGCATGTAGCTAAGTAGCTTCTTTCTTTGCTGAGGCTAGTTTAGTTGGTCCAAAGTTTGAGAATATGTGTGTGAGTTTTGGGAGAGTCAGGGATTCAAACCTTAGTGTGACGAGTGTGTGAGTTATTTTTCTTCATCTTTGTAATAAGTGGTGATCATTAGTTAAGTTTTATTTTTATTTTTTAAAAAGAAAATAAAAAAGTAACTTCTTTCTTCATTTGGGGAATCACTAATTTTTGAGCTCCTGAGCCATCATCACAAGGATGCAAAACACTTTAAGACATTTAATACGAAGAATGTATCATTTCAAGGTTATATGCATGATTTTTATCTTTAGGGGAATAATTGTCAACTGATGTAGAACATGTACGAAATTTTCAAACATCCCTCTGACAGATCTTAGAACGGTGACGTGAAAAAGCATTCGGAACTCATTTCTGGAATATTAATGAGGAAACATTTATAACGTACATAGACGAGACGTCATGTTGTTTTCTATTGGTGATCGAGTAATGACCTATATGGTCTATGAAAGTGTACGTATAAATAATGTCGTATAATATAATAAATTTGAGCCTAAATAATGTTCTGTATTATTGATGTTGTGGAGGGCAGCGATCTTAGTACTAGTAATCCTAAAATTAAAAATGTTTTGGAAACTCAAACCATAGTGAGAGAGGAAAAATATGTAAACGTGGCATCACTTATCTTCATTTGACATCTGTAGCGTCCCTCACTCAAACACCCTCCTATGATTTTTCTCCAGACCATTTTTTTCCACACAACATCTTTTCCATTTCTATTTAAGCTAATCAAACTCTTGTTCACAATCTTACTTTTATTTAACACAGTAATAAAACATCTCTCTCTCTCTCTCTCTCTCTCTCTCTCTAAATCTTGTTTCTTCTTCAAAAGAGAGAACCAAAGATCTCTACATCTTGTTCCTTCTTCAAGAGAGAGAACCAAAGATCTTTGATCTCTTTCTAAATACTTTTGGGCATAGCGGTGTTGGTTATGACTTATGAGCTAATTTGTGCCGCCAGTCTACTTGTGAGTTGTAACCTTCCTTGGGCTTAGCTTTCTTATTATTATTCTTCTTCTTTATTTAATAAGTTCTTAAGTTAAATAAATACTAGAATTAGATATAGCTTATTACGTTGAAACGCATTATTGTAGGCAGAGTTGTATACATAGAAGAATAATATTTACAACTCTCTTTCATGAATACAATTTACAAAATTTAATATAATTATCGAAGCTGAATAAAGCATATAATTTGAAAACTTAATTTATCTTGTCATATATGGGTTGTTGAATTTGATACTTCATAATTTCACTTTATTAACGTAATCGAATCTCCGAAAAGGGAAAGAAGAAAACTTCATCAATAAATCATCCGAGTATGTACGTGTCTTCAAAATTAATTAACATGAAACTATCATGATTCGTCTGCTAATTGATATTAAATATGTATTCTTCCAATTAGCCGGAATCTACTATAAATTTCTAGGCAAAAAGTAAGGAAACGTATTCCAAGCAAAGACTGTCATTTTAAAATGGTGGACTAGTCCAGTTGTCCAATCATTACAATATCCACGTAATATAGTTAGCAGACGTCCCCAGTCCCCACACGTATAGGAGAGTGGTTTCACACGCTTCAAAGGCTTCTATTGAGGTGTTTTTTTTTTTTTTTTTTAATTATTATTTTTTTAAAGGAGGAGGAAGTAGGGGAGCATATGTTAATCGTTTTAATTTCAATTTAATTATTTATTAATTGAAAAAAAGCACATGTTGAGTTGTTTGGTCAGAATTTGTGCTGAGCTATATTAAAGGCTTGTTTTGGCCACTAACGTATTTTAAGCTCTTGACTTACAGTTGTCATCTTTCATATAAACCATATGTTTCTCTCTCTTTTTCCTTAGTTTCTCATTCATAATTTGCAGAATGAAGAAAGTTTGTTGGCCTTATTTCGATCCCGAGTTTGATAAACTCCCAGAAAGGCTGTATGGTCCCCCGTAAGTCGTTTTAATTACTGTGTAACTTTTGATTTTAGTAGATTAATTATATAATGTACACACACGTATATATATATATATATATATTGTATGGCAGTCCGATCATGATAATGAATCCATGATAGATGATCACCTTCCCTATTTTGTTTTGCAGGTGTAGAGTTTGCATCGACAATGAAAGTCTCGACGATTGTACAGTAGTAAAGGTATGCCTTAAAAATTAATTAATATCAAAATTTTCAATAACAAGGTTTAATTAACAAATGAATTAAACATAACGAAGTTAATTAATTTTACAGGTTGATAGCGTGAACAAGCAAGGCCTACTTCTAGAAGTTGTACAGATTTTAACCGACATGAATCTCACAATTTGCAAGAGCTACATTTCTTCGGACGCAGGATGGTTCATGGATGGTGCGTATATATACATATATATACACATACATGAACATCATATTAGTTATATACATATATACTGTTTATTTAACACGAATGGTTTCGGTTTTTCTTTTTCTTTTTTTGGCAGTTTTTCATGTTAAAGATGAGCATGGTAACAAACTTACAGACGAAAACGTGATCAACTATATACACCAGGTACTTACACACATTCATGTACATTTTGTACGCTAATTAATTCATATTCTAATATCTAAAAATTATTAGTAATTAATGGCAGGCCATAGGTACAACAAAGCCGGACTCCCTCAATAAGATCTCAGCCACGGCTAAGGCCTACACCGATCATGAATCTTCCTCCGAACCCGAAACCCCGACGGAGCATACCGCAATCGAGATGACGGGCACGGACCGACCCGGTTTGTTCTCTGAGATTTCGGCCGCACTGGCGGATCTACATTGCAACATAATTGAAGCTCACGCCTGGAGCCACAACGCCCGCCTGGCCTGCGTGGCTTACATCTCGGACCAGTCCACCGACACGCCCATCGACGACCCCGGCCGCCTCGCCTCGATCGAGGATCACCTCACCACGGTCCTCCGGGCCACAAACGGTCGGAGCCCCGGCCAGACTAGCCGGGCCTCCAACCGATGGACTAATTATAATGAAGTCCATAGGTCAATGACTACGTCCATGACCAACGTGGAGCGGAGGCTGCACCAGCTCATGCTCTCCGTCCGTGACTTCGACGCGCCACCGCTGCTGCCGAACGCGACTGCGACTGCTCTTGGATTGGAAAGTGGCGGCGAAGATCATGATCATCAGGATCAGGGGATTATTGGAATTAAGACGACGGTTAGGATTGAGAGCTGGGAGGAGAAAGGGTACTCCATTGTGAATGTGGAGTCTAGAGATCGGCGTCGGCTCATGTTTGATACAGTTTGTACGCTCACTGATATGCACTACTTGATATGTCACGCTTCCTTAAATTCCAGTCAAGGTGTTGCCTACCAGGTACTAATTTTTTTATTTGGAATTCCAACTCTAGGCCTCAGTATTAGAGGCGAAATAAGTGTTACTAAGTAATCTTGATTTTTTTAAGAATATGAAACAAAGTGAGAATGGGAAATTTGTAAGACTTTCCAACTAAACGCAACGTTTCGTAAGGTTAAATTCTTGCAAATCACTAAATGGTGTTGTTATCGCACAGGAGTATTTTATACGACATGTAGACGGGAAAGCCTTGAATACAGAGAGCGAGAAGGAAAGAATCATAAAATGCTTAGAGGCTGCCATAGAACGCCGAGTCTGCGAGGTCAGCTTAATTCCAAAAACATATATAATATAGGCTTGTTTGTTACTATTTTTATGTACATAGAAAAGTTGGGGGAAACTAGACAATCTGAATTGGAAAATTTTTTTTAAGGCTTTACACCGCATGTTAATAAATGAACGACTAGAATTTTCTTCAAATTCTCTAAATTTATTAGTAGATTTTACGCATATCTATTAGCGTGTGGTGCTAAAAGTGCTAACAAAGCAAAGCTTATTTCAATCAACAATTCAAAACTCTCTCTAAATGAGTGTTCTATACATACAATTGGGTTGCAGGGTATTCGACTAGAACTCTGCGCAGACAACAGAGTAGGGTTGCTCTCTGACATAACTCGGGTTCTGCGAGAGAACGGGCTCGCCGTCGTTAGAGCGGACGTGGCGACGCAGGGAGAGAAGGCGGTGAACGCATTCTACGTGAGGGATATTTCAGGGAACGAAGTGGACATGGAATTGGTGGAGTCAATGAAGAAGGAAATGAGTCCGATAGTCCTTCAAGTCACCAATGAATCCCCAAGACCAAGCTCCCCAGAGAGGTCTCTTTTCTCACTTGGATACAAGCTCAAATCTCAAATCGAGCGCCTCTCTCACAACTTTGTTACCATCATGTAATTAATTGGCTCATGTACATAATGTAAAATCATGATTTAACGCCATTAATCCATGAAATTAATTAACAGGATTTTAATGGGGAAAGGGGAAAGAAAACAAGAACAAGTACTTTTTGTGGTGGGGGGACAAGTACTTGTACATATAAGAATTGATCAATTATTGTTCATGTATTTAGGAGTTGTAAATAAGCAAGGATATTGAAGAAGGAACCAACCAGTACCTGTTATGAGAGCAGTTGTTAAATATTCATTGAAATGGATTTGGACATAAAATTATTGTTTCTAAAGTTGTAGATAAAACCATAAATCAATTATATTAATAAGCCCAAGTGTTAGCAAATATCTTTGATAGATCACTCTTGTTATATTGAATTTTTCCATATCGACTAAAATTTGTGACAAATTGACAATGGACACCCAGTAAGCATATGTACAAAATCTAGAACAGGGAAAAAAAAGGGGAGAATGACCAATTTGAAATTAAGTTTTAAAAGTATATAATATGTACATACATGTTTTTCTAAGTTTAAGTTTACTTATATAGATTTATGCAAAAGATTATTTAAGCTTTATTTCGTATGCAGGATAGTATAGGATATAATTGGACTATTTTAAAAGATTGGATTGAATTGGATAGAATACGATAAGATATCATTGTAATCCAATCCTACCTCATGTTTAGTATGTTACTTTTTATTAGGATAGGATTAGCATGCGTGTTTCATTGTTTTAACTAAATAACAATAATTTAGAAAAATACCATTTTTAAACTCAATTTTATAAAAATATCATTTTAAAAATATAATTACAAAAATACCACTTTTAAAACTTAATTTTCCCAAAAAAATATCATTTTTAATAAAATTATTTGCAAGAATACGACTTATGGAAAAATATTTCGAAATACCATTTCTGGTTTTACCACTTTTAAAAGAGTTTCAAAAATACCACTTTTAAAGTTTAATTTCGAAAAGTACTTTTTTTTTTTACTACTGTAAAAGTATTCTATTATTTTTAATTAAATTCCTAATCCCTCCTAATGCCAAATTCTCAAGAGGATAAGATTATCCCCTTCTAAGAGTATTATTTTTGGAGTAGATTATTTTAATTTAATCCAATCTCTCTTATATGCATGCACTAAATATGAGATTAATTTAATCCAATCCATCCTTATCCTGCATTCTAAGCATTCTAAACGTGACCTTAAACTTTGATGGGAGGATTACAATATACGTTCCCCAGCCTCAGAGCAAAAACTCTTTCGGCTTCTTTGAGCTCCTTTAATCTTCATAAATTATAAGCGGCTCAAATCAGTTTGGAGGAAAGAATCCAAATCTTAGTTAATAAGATAAAGCATCAATAAAGATGGACATTCATATGTACCCTTTTCTTAATGATATTTTACTAGTAATAATTAAAATTAGAATAAAGATAAAAGAAAATTGAAGTAAAAAAATTTATGGATAGTTGGAGACTCGCAGAAATCTGTTTTGCCCCAATCAATTCCTCTTATCACTGGTTGTCTGGTGGCGCATAGTAGGTGAAAATATGAAGGGTTTTTTCAAAGTTATTATTATTGTTTTATATAAATAAGAATAAATTTGAAGTTGCTTTTCTGCTATACTTTCGTTTCTGAAAAATTGTCATTTTTCTTAATGTTGTTTATAGGCTGTCGTCATTTCCTTTTGAGAAGATGATGTCGTCTTTGACAATATTGTCGTTTTCGAAAAATACTGTAGTTTTCTGAATGCGTTGTGACAGTGACCTTACTATTTGTCTTTTAAGGACCTATTTGGTGGGCTGGACTAAAGAAAGAGGTTGGACTATGGAAAATTGACGCAGATAGACTATTGTTATAAGTAAATGAGTTTTTTAATCCATTTTTTTAGAATGATTTTTTTAATACATTCTAGGAACGAAAAAGTCAGAAAAAAACCCTTCACTAAGGCTCACTATCACAACTTTTGAGTTCTCTTTTGATTTTGCCTTTTTTTTTTCTTTTTTTTTTTAATTAAAAGAGTTTGAAATCCGTATACTGGAAGTGGAAGAAAAACCTTCCAATCACTCCCTCATTTCTCACACTCAAAAATCCTCCAAACTCGATTAAAGACCATTATAAAACCTCCAAACTCGTCAAAAAACTGTCAGAGCATCCACAAGTTTCCTCTTCTTTCATTCCGACGAACTCCTCTCATGGTTCATTGGAACCCATTTTTCAAAAAGCTTGAAATGGTAACAACTAAGGGGCAAAAACTCAGGGGATTGCGAGGAAGAGAAAAGCCGTGAAGGATTCAGACATTAGAGTTAGAAGATGTTGGTGTGGAAGAAGATGCCACTCCAATTTCTAAGGTAATCTTACACATTGGAGTTAGAGTTACAATTCTATGACTTACATTCACATATGTAGAATTAATCATGATATTGTTCCCTTAAGTTATGATGGTACAAGCTGAGGAGGGGGACACGAACTAGATGGAGGGCAATGACAAGGCAATTTAATTAGGATGTAACTCCTATAGTTTTTAAGGTAAATTTATATATTTTTTTATTTTGAGTCACATTTATTATGAAGTGTGCCACACTTTTGACAATCATTGGTTGATTTTCTAAAAGGTATTGATGCACAGAAAGAAATCATCCTTTCGCCCCTACTTGCAGTCACCGATGTCAAGGTAAGTAAAAACATTGTGACTGTAAGTCACACTATTGTGACATAGAGTCACAATTTTTAATATACCCTCAATTGAATTCACCCATTTCACTCTATATGCTTGAATTATGAAGGGCCATTTGGAGGAAGCACGAAATCACCCACCTAAACAAGCTGTGGTGAAAGAGAAAGAAGAAGAAAAACTTGGTTCAAAGGTTAATCATTATGTTGTTACTTCATGTCATCACAATTATTTGATATTGAGTAACTTAGAGTCTTTCTATTTCTAATTGTGGTGGTGATAAAGTATACTGAGTATCTCATGCATGGCTACTCAGTAATTGAAGTTACTTAAGAGAAGATTAATTTCTTCCGTCAAAAGCTGGCATTTGAGCTTTACCATCACGCCATGAAAAAATAGTAGAATGACTTCTCAGTGACTTGGAGAGAGGATAAAGTCATTACTGACTCGCAAAAGTTGTTGGCTTATGTATATTTGAAATGGCCAATTAATATTTTGTCAGAATTGGTATATAGCAAACCAATTCACATACTTTGTGACTCCTAGTCACTTTTTAAGGACAAATATTACTTCGGAAAATATATTATTATTTTTTATTGTCATTCACAAATGCATGACTCTTAGTCAAACTAGAATATATACAGTTTTCAATAACATATCAACATAATGTGGCATATTCTTTATTATTTTTGAACTGTTAATTATTACTGGGTGTCACAAATTTATGACCCTAAGTCAAACAAAAATATATAATATCTCAAAAAAGATACATATATTTAATAAAAATTGTCAAAATGTCTGACTCAACATCATAATTTGTCAGAATCTAGGTCACAATAATCATGCATGACTTCTAGACCGACTCCCTGCTCTATGATGGCTTGTACGTAATGGAATCAGATTCTTGCAAGCTTGCCTATTATGCCCATATTGGCCGTAACATGAGCATTTTTGCCTAGGAGCTTCTTCACTATTTGAGAGGATCCTTTTCTTCTTTGGCATCCTATGATAGACGTTACCGTAGTCCTAATTACTATTGTAATTAAGAAAAATAATAACATGGTCTATATCTGTGAAAAATAAAAAAATTAATATTTAAAATGGATCACCAAATACTCAACATATAATATGCGAGGATCCCACAATATTTGATAGTAAGTCACAAATTTATAACAGTGTCAAATATTTTTTATACGTAGTCATATGACATATGATCATAAATAGATCTGCATGTATTACATTGATATACATCTGGGTGGAAAAAAAAATTAACTATCGTAAGATCCATATCTTCTTCCCTTAAAGTAACTATTAGCCAATTACTTTTAACCCCTTAAAGAACTATTATCCAGTTACTTCTAACATCAAATAAGAACTGACTAAATTTGTTGATAAAAATAAAAAAATAAGTGACCAAAAACTATTACAAACACATACTTTCTTCTTTGTAGAATCAAGAAGAACGAAAATGAGAAGATGAAAGAGTGAGAGATAAAGAGATAGGCGAGAAAAAAACCAGAGATAGAGATAAGGTAGAGAGCTATGGCAAGGAGAAATGGTGTGGATAGTGTTCTTTGGAAACAAATTAAAAAATAAGAAGAAGGGAGCCATTTCAATACGGTTGATAAGTGTTTATTGTAGGAAACTTAGAAAGTAGAGGGAATCTGTATATCACTAACTTTTTTTCTTTAAAAAATGCATCTATTCACCTTTTTTTTTTTAATATCCACTCACCTAAAAGTTTTCAAAATTTCCTCTAAACAAAAAAAAAGTTGTTAAACGTGGTTAGAATTTGTAGAGGGGCACATTCGGAACTTTCAAATTTTCTCACTCTAAAATGAATTAAAAATATCATAAAATTCGTATTAGATCATTCTGAAAAAATGGATTAGAAAAGTATTTGTTTGATAAGAATATGCTACATGCGTCAATTTTCCTTGGACCACATAAAAAAATGAATGGACTATTTAGTAATAGGTTAAAATAACATACTTAGAGTAGAGGGGGACTATTTTAAGGGAATTTCTAAATCGATTAATAATTTAATTTATGTACATTCATAATTTTAATTACAGATGTAACCATAATAAGAATTATAAAAAGAGACAATTTAAAAGTCAACAATTTAATTTATGTACATTCATAATTTTAATTACAAGTTTAACTATAATAAAAATTATAAAAAGAGACAATTTAAAAGTTAGATTACCCATTATTCTCATAAAACAAGAATGTTCAACTAACAACTAAAGAAGGGACCAAAAAAAAAAAAATAGAACGTATGAAATATTTGAACTAGTAAGAAGTTATTTTTCCATATGTAAAATTCGAAACAAAAAAAAAAAAAAAAAAAAACAAAAACGACACCTTGATAAAAAATTAGAAAATCCAAAAAAGTAACTTTAAGAGAAGGAAATGAATTTGATTGATATTTATTTTTGGGTTAAAATTACCTAGGGTCCCTAACATTTTCCTGATGTATCACTTAAGTCCTCAAACTTTTTTTTAGCTTTTGAATTCCCAAACTAAAGTTTTTTGTAACACGTTAGTCCCTCTTCCTATTTTCGTCTAAATCAGACGTGAAAATCCACGTGCAACACTCGTGTTCCTCTTCCCAAGGGCATAATCTGGAAAACAAAACCAAATTGAAATGTCCAAAGCCCAAAAGTCGCCATTGTTACAATTACATGAAGGTGGAAATCGTCATTGACGCCGAGCTTTCGAGATCTACATGAAAACTCTCAAGGGATTAGTAAAAGTTCATTGAGTTCAACCTAAAATTGGTAATAACCCAATTATACTGCTCATTTAGATAAGTATGTAAGCTGATTTAGACCAAAAAAGAAAGAGCACTTAGATTCTTAATCATCAGTTTGAGTAAGAGAATGAAAAAGGGAATAAATGTAGGAGTAATATGAATGAAATCACAATACTAATAAACTGACTTAAATCCAAATTATTTCTCTTCAACTCAAGCCGTTGCTGACTCAGTATCATTAACTTGAACAAACTAAATAAATCAACAGAGGTCCATTTATTTCATCAATGAAAAAAAATAAAATTATGGGTTTTACAATTTACAAGAACATATATTTTTTTAAAAAAAAAATCCCAGATGCTCAACAAGCATACATTTGACTAACTAAATAATGTAAGACCCAAATGTAGAAAAATTGCATAATTAATTTCTTTTCCTGGAGTAAGATTAAAAATAAATGACAAATCACAACCGAAGTCAAAATTTCTACAATTTGGACAAATAAAAAAAAATCATATATTTCTTTCTAAAAAAGATTTACAGCAAAATCTAAACGCAACTTTTTTGCTCAGAAGAAAGAGCTTTAGTTTAGTTTTTGTTGTCATGAACTGATGAGAAATTGTGAGCATACAAAACCCAACATTGAATCCCAAAATTTTGAGTAAACGAAACCGACATTGATTACAACAAACGCGATAATAACTTTCAATTTTATATTTACAGCTCCACATTTAACAAAAGCCTCACCTTTATTCACTATCTTTAAACTTTAGTCAAGCACGAGATCTTCCTCTCGAAGCTGGCTCTTAGAGTTACGACTTTGTCGCTCAAATAAACTCTCAATGCTCGACATCTATAGTTGTTTCTGGACTTTGAAATTTTCAACTTGGCTTTATGTCTAGGTTATGCCCTTAGAAAGAAGAAGACATGCATAGCACGCAGGGGTTTCATGGTTGATTTTGATGGAAATAGAAGGAAGGACTAACGTGTTACAAAAAGTAATAGTTTGGGGATTTAAAAGCTACAAAAGAAAGTTTAGGGATTTAAGTCATATATTGGAGAAAGGTTAGGGACCCTAGATGATATTCTCTCTTTTTTTTTCTGTTTGCAAATATCATTATTTTTTTTTGGTCACATATATATATATATATATAGGTTGCCAATCCAGTAGGTATTTTTTTTTCCCGTGTGTAGGTATTTTTTTTTGGCCGTTGGACCATGGTGATCTAATGGCTATAGTGAAGTGCATGAAAAGACGTGTATCATTATTGTGATTTCTCTCTCTTACTTTTTAATATTAAAAAATATACAAGAAAAATTTTCATTGGCCAAAATGATACCTATGCATAGGTAAAAAAAAAAATACCTACTGGATTGGTGCCCATATATATATATACACACTAAGTTGTTGTGAAAATTGCTATCTTTTCTTATTTGGGTTTTGATTTTGATAATAAGTTTATCATTCATTTAATATACTCTTTGTGATTTTTCTAAAGAATGAAACTTTAAAAAAAATGCAATTATTTTATGAACAAACTACAAGAAAACATCACCATGAAATATATGTGTATATATATATAAACACATATAGAATTAAGAAGAATTCTTAAACGAAAAAAAGTATCAATTCTATAAATATCCTTTTTTTTTCTTTTTTCTTTTTCTTTTTTTTTTTCTTTTTTTGCTTTCATGTTATCTTGATTATAAGATTTTAATGTTTCATCTTTTTGGGAGAAAAAATAAAAAAAAAATGAAAAGCAAAGAAAAAGTGAAAGCATAAAGCACAATATGCATTGGGTGATTATACAAAAAATAGAAGAAAAAACTTAAAAGTTAAAAAAATTACCAAAATTAATCAAACAACATAAAATCTTATCAGATAATCGCTTTAGATCATAGTTTTTGTTGTTTCAATCATATGTACAACAGAATGAGAAATGTACAAAGCAAAAAGGATATTTTGGGAATATAAGGAATATACAAAGCAAAAAATTAAAAAATAACACAATTTTTTGTGATGTAAAAAGAAAGTGAATATATATAGTTCAATTATTGATGCATTTAGAACTTCTCCTATTTTAATCTATCATCTATTTGGGTTAGATATAATCTCTCCCTCTTACTTTTTCATTTTCCAAAAAAAGTAGGCCCATGATTTCTTTTTCTACTCCTTTTTTACTCATTTCCCAAAAAAAGTGGTCCTACATAATTTTCATTTATTATTTTATTATATAATTCAAATTATGTGGGTCCCATTAATTTTCTTTACTACTATTTTATTTAATCTCTTATTTTAGTCTCACACTTTACCAAATAAGTCATAAGGCTAATTTGGTTAAGCTTTTTAATAAGCTAAAAGTACTTATTGGAAAAGTTATGGGCCACATGGTGTTTGATAAAAGCACAAAAAACAAATTTTTGAGGAAATTTTGATAAAGCCACAGTTAAAAGCCAAAGTTGGCTCAATAAAATTTCATTTTTTAGATTATGCAGGAATTTAGTTGAGTCTTTTAATGAAAGTTTTAATACACCAAAACTAACTTAAACAATTAAAGAAATATCAACTACTATCCCTTCTTCTAAAACATAAAACACGACCAAGAAATTTGTTGAGCAACTGGTTCAGTTGCTTTGCTTTCTTCCCACGGAACTCTACCATCGTCAACCTTGAACGTCGGCCGCAAACCAATTGCTTCGCTTCAAATCCGATGAGTAGAGAAGTAGCAGATGATGATCTCTTTGGTTGTTACTTGATCATAGGACTGTGAGTAATCAACTTCTAGATTTTCAAGGGTATAAATTTATTTATTATTTTTTTTACGCGGTGAATAAAATCATATATATGTCGCATTTTTTTTTAAAAATCTATTCAGACAAATTATAATTTTAAAATGTGATGATTAAAATCATGAATGCTGATGATGAGTCATTTTATTTTCCAAATTGTTAAAGGAAATGAGACAGTTATATAAGATAAATTGAGAGAACAATATGCATTGAGACCTAAAACTCTTTTTCAATTTGGGATAATCTATGCAAGTACAATCAGAGCATAGTTTAAAAGTGGTCTTGAAATGAGAAAATATATGCTATATTACAATGATGTTTATTTTAGTTATTTTGTACTTCTACAACAATTTAGCCATATATTTTACTAAAAACTTTGATACAACTTTTTCAAGTCACAACACTTTAAAATTACAGTTTGCCAGATACTCACTTACTTTAAGCTACAGCAGATTTTTCACTCAGCACATTTAAAAGAAACATGCAGCTTTACCAAACTGGCCCATAGTACTAATACAAGGGTTTCTAACACTTTTACCTAAAAAAAAAAATTATGAGAATACGGAGGGTCAATTTTTTTCCAATTCTCGTATCGCATTTTTTTAAAGAAAAATACCACTTTTTAAATTTTTTTAAGGAAAATGCCATTTTTAAAAATAGTTACTGTGTTTGAAAATTGGTTACCGGTTTCTAGTTATCAGTTATATACCAGTTATAGATTACTAGTTACCAGTGCTCAAAAACTAGTTCTCGGTTACTATTTTAAAAGATAGAATTTTTCTAAAAACTTTTTAAAACGTGACATTTTTCTAAAAAATGCGCTACCGAATCTAGAAAGAACTAAGCCCACCGTATATTTGCAATTTTTTTCTAAAATGGCCGTAAATAACCTAATTTTCCCCTAATACAATATAATTCAATTAAATATAATCTAATCCTAAATGATAATTCAGTTGAGTTGAGTTTGTCCAGTCCAATTCAATCTAATCCTATCTACCAAGTCGTTAATCCTATCTACCAAGTCGTTTTCTGGATTTTTTTGGATATTGATGAGCTTTTGTTTCCTAAGGTATTGTCTTTTTCTAGAAATTTATATATTTATTTATTTACTTGAAAGATTTGGGGTTTGTTTCCAGAAGACGATGTCCTTTTAGAAAGATATTGTCGTTTGTACGTTTTCATTCCATGTTTTTGAAGACGATGTCGTTCGTTTACCGTTCTTATGTCCTCTTCTTTTTCATAATGTAATCGTTTTATTCAGATTTTATCATTTTGAAAATTTTGTCGTTTAATTGACTTAATGTCGTTTGAAGGTTCTGTTGTTTTCTATGAAATTGTCATTTTCAGGATTCGTGGTTTCTGAATGTGACGTCGGCTTTTTAAAGATTTTGTCACTCTTGAAGATAATGTCTTAAAAAAATAGGTGAGATTCACTGCAAATAGCTGTACGTATTTTGTAAAATAAAACGCTTTTTTTTTTTTTTTTGAAAATTCAAAATTAGAGGCGTTACTAATTAGATCAACGCACATGAAAAAAGAAAAAAAAAAAGAAGAAAAGAAAAAAACATACTAACAAGGGAAAAACATAAGCAATAACATTGCGGTACAAAGACGATTGGCAGATTGATCAAGTTCGAAATTTTGTTGATGGACCTGTTGTATATCAATGTACATCAATTAAGATAGATTTGAACCTTTAATCAACCTTGAACCTCAACATAAAAAATGGGATGTGATTAGTCTACGTTTATCACCATAATTCACTCCTTTTTTTTTTTTCTTTTTTTTTTTCCCTTAACGGGTCAGTCTCCTTCCTATTCTTCTTCTACTTCCCCTCTCGAATATATTTATGAACGAAAAGAATGGTCGGTCAATAATGTGTACTGAAGCCCAAAAAGAAGTTTTAAGATAGAGTTAATTGCACGTTACGTTTTTAAATCACCATGTATACATCTCAAAAAAAAAGAAAAAAAAACTTATCTTTCTATTTTTTTCTTTCTTGAGTAAAAAGATTATAAGATAAAGAATGACGTACCCAAATAATCAGAATCATATTTACAAAGCAAATCAACNGGGATACAATCATGCATATACATACATGATGTATGAATATTATTTGGTTTTCAATTATTATTATTATTTTTAAATTTAGGGAGAGAAAACAGTTTTTAACTGAATTTTTAATCACAAAGCGAGGAAAGCATTCTAACTGATCCTATTCCTTCTAATTTAGTCAAGATTCTGGTTATAGTAAATAAGTGGACTATACTGATAAAAGTAAATAACTAAAAAGAAAATAAAAATGAATTTAAAATCGGTGGTTTAGTATTATTGTTTGGGAGAATTACAGTATCATGTTATATTCTTTTTATTTGAATATAATTAATTGTTGTTCTGATAGAGAAATTAATATTAAAAGGATAATTAATCAAAAGTTTTTGATCAAATTTGATAATTAATAGAGGTCCTGACGTCTTGCGGAGGTGTCTCTGTAATATTTTTTAAAAAAAATTTATTTTAAAGGTATTACAAGCTTAAGTATATGTAATCTAAGAGTTTTGACATAATTAGGGAATTACTGTAATTTTTTTTTTTTCAATTGATAAATTGAAAACAGAATCCTGATGAAGTTGGAATACTAAATGGAGAAGACTTGCAATTGGAAAATAACAAACCCAAGTCGGTCCTAGTCGCAGTCGTCACGTTTTCTGAAACAGAATTTCTACATGGAAAAACTAACAAGTAGCTAGCGCAGGGTTAAAGGGGTAAATTCACATGCGAGATCTCCTCACGCCTTGCGCTTAAATTCTCGAGAGAGAGAGAGAGAGAGAGAGCTAGAGCCAGAGGAGTGTTTGTTTGTCTAGTAGTACTCCCACCCTATATAGATCACAATTACCACCTGATCTTCCTTGTTTGTTTTCTCTCCCGTTTTCCCTCCGAAAAGTTTCCTGGTAACCAAACAGAAAAATTCTAAGAGAAAGATAGAGAAAAAGTTTAGTGTGTTCACAACAATGGAGATCAACAGCCATAGCCATAGCCATAGCCATAGCCATAGCCATAGCCATACCCATAACAGTTATAATAACAGTAATACTACTCGATCATACCCTGTTTTTGTACTAGTACTAACTTCACTATGCGTCACCATGATGATCGTCGCCGTTTGGACGCTCTCTTCCAGTGTTCCGCCGTTGACTACTACGCCTAATCCTCTCTTCAAATTAAGACATTCCGTCCCTAATTTGGCTCAGTTGCAGAGAAACGTTATAATAAGCTCTGATTCTGATCATGACCATGATCTTGATCATCATCTCCGAAGTGATGGAGTTGGTAATTCTGATGATGGATCTACCTCTGCTTTTCACGTTATTAATCGATTCAATAACCAGACCGTACAAGTACTAATTCTCAGCTCCTCTTTCTCTCTGATCAATCTATATTATACATTTATAATTAAACTTATATATATATATATGAATATTATTCGCTCGAATATTTTTTTACATAAATAGCTGATATTCGTGTTCTGACTGTTCCCATTCTGATCATAACGATGTTAAACCTTTTTTTTTTTTTTTGGAAAAGGGGGGGGCGGCATGATCAGTTTCAAATTCTATCTGTTGTCGATTTTGTTTTTTGCGTTCAATTTTTTGCTCTGGAAGCGTCTCTTCAATTTTGTACTCTGTCTTTTTACATTACAATCATAAATATATATATATATATAAATATAGATGAGGATCGGTTTAATTTATATATATGTATATGACAGAGAAAATTTGTGAAGCCAAGCGGAGAGCGTCAGAAGCTGGAACGAGGACTAGCCGCAGCGCGAGCGGCGATTCGGAGCGCAGCTTCGAGTAGTGGCCGCAACTTGTCGTCGACGATCAACGACACCGATTACGTTACCAACGTTGTCGTTTACCGTAACCCAGCCGCATTTTACCAGTGAGCACTTCCCTCTTAATTGTTCCTCTTTAATCAAATTATTAAATAAAATATAACTTCATGGAAAATTCGTGCAAAGAAATTAGAAAATTCTCGGACTTTCCTCTTTTTATTTTTATTTTTAAAAAAAAAATGATAATTATTGGAGACTACTTTATTAACAAGTCACCGCCAGTATATGATATCTTCTTTTTAATTTATCTTATGTTTACTTTGTAATATGTATAAGAATTTCTTCAACGTGACGCTAGGTGCGTCCAGTGCGCACTCATCACTAATTCCCTCCAGAGTTCTACAGTACTTGATGGGGGCTGAAAAGGCAGCCTTACCACTTATTATATTTCATAGTCTAGCTTAATTTGGCGGTCCATATAATTTTATCCATGGGGAGCAATGTTATTTTTACTTTTTAAAATTTATTTTCGAAAAAAAATGTGTTTGGATGAATGCAATTTCCTTAAGATTTGAGAAGTTTAGAATCAAATTAATTAGCAAAATTTTAAGATTGGATCAAATTAATTAGCAAAATTTTAAGATTAGCTTAGCTAGAGCTTAATAATAATAATAATAAGCCGACCTATAAAAATTGAAAGCTCATCCCCTGAGTTTGAGGCATTGACAATTCTGACTTCTCTCTGGTAAATTCTTTCCTTATGATCACCCAAGATTAGACAACATGACCCGCATAATGACCAACATTAACTAGCTCTTAAAAAATAAGTAACATATTGATTGGAGATAATTATCACTAATTAACTAAATCAGATTATTACGAGAAACGATGATTAATTGATTAAGCACTAGCTAATGTGTAATATTATAGACTTTTAATTACTGGGTCCGTTTGTGCGCTTTTTCCTTTTTTAGCCTTTTGGTTCAACATTCTTTCGAATACTCTTCCCCATTATCACAAATAATTATAATTGTACATTTTGGCTTACGTTACTGTTAACCAGTATTTGATTATTTTGATACTTTACCAACCTTAATTTTGTAATATTAATAATGGTTTCTTGATTGAATATATTTAATTACAAATTAATATTCAAGTTATTCCCGTGTATTATAATAATAATGCGCAGGAGTTATAAGGAAATGGAAAGAAGATTTAAAGTGTACGTGTACGGAGAAGGGGAGCCACCAATGGCTCATGATGGACCATGCAAGAACATATACTCGATTGAAGGTAGATTCATACAGGAGATGGAGAACGGAGCAGAGAGGTCGAGGACTAGCGATGGTGAGCGAGCTCACGTTTATTTCATGCCCTTCAGCGTTACCTGGATGGTCAAGTACCTATACAAGCCCAAGCCACACCCTCACGACTTGACTCCTCTGAGGCAGTATGTAGCCGATTATGTCAAACTCATTTCTTTGAGATACCCATTTTGGAATAGAACCAATGGTGCTGACCACTTCATCGTTGCCTGTCATGATTGGGTCAGTCACTTTCTCTCTACCTTTCAGCTTTTCGTTTTCCCTTTACCGTTTTGATCACAGCTTTTTTAGCATGCTATGGCTTATTCGGTTGCATTTAGTGCTATTTCAGTTCAATTACCACTTTTCTTTCTTAGTTCGTTTCAATTTATTCAAACGAAAAAAGTATATATGTATATGATCAAGTCGATTTTTAGTAATTCTAACTATACATAAAATACTTCAACATTTATCAATTGATGTAGTGCGTTAGTTATATTTCACTTGTACATAGCTTTACTTATTTAAGTAACATGCATATACATATTCTGAAGTTTTTCACATCCATATATTTATGGGATTGGAAATAGTACAGTTCTAACTGCCAAAAAGTTAAAAACCAAAACATATTGAGAACATTGGATTCCAGTAATATATAAATGCTTTTCTATATTTTCTTTCTATTTATGTAATTCCAATATTAAATAACCCTTAAATTATATTTAACTTTCTAAACATATATGCAGGGCCCTCATGCATCAGAGGGGAACCCTTCGTTATACAACACATCCATTCGGGTCTTGTGCAACGCAAACTCCTCCGAAGGCTTCAACCCACAAAAAGACGTAAGCCTCCCCGAAATCCACCTCCTAACTGGTGACATACCCGAGAAACTTCACTCTCCGCCAGAAAATGCCACGCGTCCCCACTTGGCCTTCTTCGCCGGAGGCCTCCACGGCCCAATCCGGCCCATCCTTCTACGACACTGGAAAGGCCGAGACGACGACCTCCAAGTCTACGAATATCTTCCTGAGGGCCTTGGAGACTACCACTCTTTTATGCTCCAATCCAAGTTCTGTCTCTGCCCTAGCGGATACGAGGTGGCCAGTCCCAGGATCGTCGAGGCCATCTATGCCGGATGCATACCAGTGATTTTGTCAAATAACTACGTTCTTCCATTTAGTGATGTTCTTAATTGGGAAGCGTTTTCGATCAAGGTCGAGGTCTCGGATATTCCCAAGTTGAAGGAAATATTGAGTTCGGTTTCAGAAGAGAAGTATCGGAGACTGAAAGAAGGGGTGAAGGCGGTGAGGAAGCATTTTGTCTTGAACCAACCGGCGCAGAGGTTCGACGTGTTTCATATGATACTTCACTCAATATGGCTTAGGAGGATTAATGTAGGCTTGCATAGATATTAATCAATTATAGTTTTTTTTTTCCCTCGATCTTTATTGAGAGAGCGAGGTATATAGAGAATCACATGTAAGAAAAGGTACCATAAGTGGGCATGCAATTATTCCCAGCGCAATAGTTTACACTCGATGGTTGCATAAAAAAGCAGCATTCCTATACTAACTGCGAAGAAATGTATATCCTCTCATGTTTTCTTTTGTGGGGGGACATATATAATAGCTGACATCCATATTATGATATTGATAGATAATAACTTGCTATAGCAGACCGGACCATTGTGTATAATAAGAAATGCTACATATAATTATTATGGAAAATGCTAAAAAAAGATGTATGCGTTATTACTAGCACCACACAACCATAAGAAGTAATAGTGTCTACATATAAACTTTGTGGTGATCCCACATCTCTCTATTTAAGTACCAGTACACCACAATTTTGCTCAATTAGTACGCAAAGTTTGGTAATGAACTATAAGTAAATAAAATTAAATTCCTAATTGAACTATTTTTCAGTTACTAATAGTATTGCGGCTCAATTCTCATTCTTTTTTTTTTTTTTTTTTGGCAGAGATCTTTCTTCATATGTAGAACATGTATAACAGAAATGTTCCTAGTTAGGGATGCCTTGGATGTATGAATATATAGTAAGGTAAGGCTATTTGTCACGATCGGAAATCCAAAATTGTAATTTTTAGTAATTTTAAGTTAAAACAGTAATAAACAGTTATTTTCCAAAATTTCTGAAAATCAAGTACTTAGAATTTTAAGTTTTTAGTCCTAAAAAATAAGTAAATTTCAAAATTAAGAAACCTCTCATTAATTTTAATTCCTCAAGAAAAATATTTACTTAAAGTTTAGAGAAGTTCTAATTAATTAATTAACAAACTGTTGTTAAATCATAAATTTTAGTATAATGAGTTCAATTAAAATCTTAGGTCCAATGTCTAAAAATAATTTTACATAAAATCATTTAGAATTCCAAGTATTCAATTCAATAACAAAATTATGCACATACATCCACTTAGTAAATAAACTAATCTTAGTTAAATAATTGGACAAGGAAAAGAAATCAAACAGTTTAAAGACATCCACCGAGGAATAGGAATATGACTACAAGCACAAGCTAAGCAATTTGTCTAGCCATCAAGACAACTACTTCAAATACACAAATACGTGAAAGTGAGAGAAAGTAGAGGGTGAGCATGTGAATGCTCAGTAGATATTCAATTACAGGTTTTTAACTAGAATAAAATACTTATTTTCAAGGTCATGCATGGTCAATGAAATATTTAAATCATTTTCCAAAAATCCAGTTGAAATCATCATCCAAAGGTTTAAACATTCTAAACTATTATAAACCATCATCTCAAAACAAATCATTTTCCAAGGGTTTAAATATTCCAAACCACTGTAAAACATCATTTCAAAATAAAATCATTATCCAAAGGTTCAAATATTCTAAATTATTCTAAAACATCACATCAAAACCAATACATATCTATTCAAGTCAAGTACATAACAAGCAAAGGCAATCAATAACATATCCGAGCTACCAAAGACTGGTGATCGTAAGTATGACTAATTTACTCTTAAAAACTTTGGGTTTTTATACTATTAGTTGGTCACATTAGTATGATGGTACAGAATCAAATGCAAATATATGACTAAGCTGAAATTGGCATCATTATAGCTACTAAAAGCGTATAATATATTAATTTGTAAAAATATGATATTTTAAGGGGCAAATGAGTAAATCTTCAAGCAATGACGTTATTGTAAATAAGTATTTTACAGAATATTTTAATAAAAATATCTGAAATTTAAAAATCAGTGCCACAGTTGGAGAAAATTGCATAAACTGACTCAAAGACTCATCTTTTCATAAGAGAGGGCTCGAGAGAGGGAGAAAAACACCGAACTGTTGAGCTCCGTCGCCGCCAGCCTGACGTGCCACCCCACAGTCATCTCCAGTTTCCAATGAGCAGAACACGACAAGCCACGCCAGAAACCGAGCTCCGGTGGCCGAGATCAGCTCCGTCGAAAGTACCGTCTCTGACGATGTTTTCCGGCGAAATTTTCATCGTCTGACCTCGGCTGCCCTCACTACCAGCACGCGGAGCTCCCTCTCACCACCGCCAACCTCCTCCAAGTGGTTTCACGACTTAACTCGCCACTGATAAGATTTTCACCACTTTAATTGTATTACTAAAGTTTGTAAAAAGTGATATTTTCATAATTATTTTGGTTAAGTAATTATTTTACCCGAGATAAATATATGAGATGAAAGAGGGTTAAAAATCACGAATAATTACAGTTAGTAGAAGTAAAAACTGTATCCAGAAATGCAGTAATTTTTAAATAGAAAAAGAGGACATTTTTCTAAATATTTCTAAAAAGTGGTATTTATGTAATTTTTGGATTTTTGAGCTTAATTAATGCTCGGGACCTCGAAACTGATTTCTAACTTCGAATTTGGAATCATTGAGGTCGAGAGATGAATTTTGATATAAAATACCACTATGTTTCGAAGTGGAATGAAAATTAGAATTTCATGGATAGAAAATTGTACTGTTTTGCATGCCATGGGCCGGTCCCGCATTGGGACCCACTTTTGGCAAAGTATATATCTAACTCAGTATTTTTGGGTGCTCAAAATTCAGTGAAGATCTTCGTTTCTCCATTTGATGCTCTGGTAGAAAAGTCACTTTTTCAAGTAGACTTACTGGGATCTGGAAATTGTCATTCGAACATACATGAGTGACCAACAGGGAATTCTACGAGCGTCATTAGCTTGGTATTATTACCATATCAAGGTAGGGTTCAATTATCTGGTTTTATACTTGTTTTGATTTATAATTGAATTATAATTGATTTATGAAAAATTGTGATTTTACGATGATTTGAGAAATTGTTGAAACGTGATGGTTTATGTTAGGATTGGACTGTATAGATTTTTATGTATATTTTTATAGTGTGATTATAGGGTAAACAGCAGTGTGCTGTCCATGTATAGTAAATCTCAGAATAATGCCAAGTTAGATTTTTAAAGCATGATTTGATTATTGGATACATGGTTGTTGTGAACTGTTACATGTTGTGCATACCATAGGATCACACACTTGAGTTCCATTATTACATCTCAGTATTTTAGATCGCTAGCGAGTTACTGCAGCACTAGATGAGAGACCTAAGCCCCTGTATAGGTTTTTTCTGACACATCTATGGGCAATATCAGGATATTGGATACATCTGCTGCAGAGGTATTATAGGGCCGTGATGGGAGGATGATAGTTCACTTATTTACTTATTGATGTATGATATATACAATGATGTGGATTTGGTTTTAGTTTTGGTTTTGAATATGTGATTATTCTGGATACCAATGATTATAAATTTGATTTATAAATAGATTTAAATTCCTACTGAGTGTGAATGCTCACTCCTTACTTTTTCCCTCTCAGGTAGAGCTCGGCATGACCTTGGAAACTCAGGAGCAGAGTAGTGAGGAGCTGATTACCTTACTGGGAATTGTTCCCCTCTCAGGTAGAGCTCGGTGTGACCTTGGAAACTCAGGAACAGAGTAGTGAGGAGCTGATTACCTTACTAGGAATTGGTAATGTCTTGGCTTGTATTAAACACTTAAGGATCCATTTCACGGACTCGATCTGTGCTGGATTGTGAGACTGCTAATAATGGTATTTTGTTTGTTTAAATAAATTTCATTAATAATGTACGTCTAATGGTGATCATAAAACTGTGGAAATTTTACTTTTAAAACTATTTTATAAATTTTTCAAAAATAACTTTTGAATTTCTACTTATGAAATTTCCTTTCTGCTATTGGTCTAAGATTTGGGTCGTGACAAATCACTATGACTATTTCAACAATTTTATACGGACTTGGCAGCCATTTATATATACATATATTTCTAACAAACTAGAGTTAATCTTATTATATGTATCTAAGTCAAATAGCAAAATAGTTAAATGTAACTAATTTACAGTACAAAAGCCTACTTATCGAAGCTAGCTTATAGCCTCACGTTAAGTCTCCTAAGCCACACAGAGTGCATCACCATATGCATAAGATCAAACGGTTTAGCCGGCCGATTGAGCACAAAATGTGGTTGCACTTGAATAACTCTTCTTTGCATCGCCAAATACTCCTCGGTAGAAATTCCTTTCAAAATCGTCTTCAACTCCGAAATCCTTTCAAATGGAACGTGTACGGAAAACTTGCTCCAATCAAGAACATCACTAAACGGTAGAACATAGTTAGGAGAAATCACCACCGGCACACAGCCTGCGTATATGGCCTCCACTACTCTAGGGCTAGCAACTTCATACCCACTAGGGCACAAGCAAAACTTGCTTTTCCCCATTAGCTCTTTGTAGTTGAGGTTTTTGGGGAGGTATTCATGGACTTGAATCTCATCGTCCTTGTCTTTCCAATGCTTGAATAGTTCTTCTCTCACAAAACCATGAGGACCGCCTGCGAAGAAGGCTAGTGTAGAACGGTTATTTGGAGGTTGGATAAAGCCAGGTTCAGGTAAACCTGTTTCGCCTTTACGGAGGTTGATTTCAGGTAAGGAGACGTCTCGGATTGGTTGGAAACCCTCAGAAGAATTTGCATTGCAAAGTACTCTAATGAAGTTCTTGAAAAGGTCAGGCTTAGCTCCCGAAACATCAGGTGCCTGAAATTTTACCAAATAAAGGTACAAATTAGTTAGTGAAATAGTCACCACGTACAAGCAAATATTATTTAATGTAACATAATCTGATCATTAGTATTACATTAGTAATTTTTAACCAGATATTACGATTAATTCAAGTGTTAATTATGGACCAAAACATAATAATTCACAAACATTAGCTTTGTTATTCGTTGAAAACTTCTTTTTAGAATTGCAAAGTTACGTACTATATATGCCAAATGTGACTAGTATATAGAAAGAAATAGGCTAGAAAAAGAGAAGAAAGAATATGTATATATATATATATACACGTACCCAATCATGACAAGCTACCATAAAATGGTCAGCTCCATTGCTTCTGTTCCAGTAAGGATATCTATTGGATACGGTGCCAATGTAATCCTCAACAATGCCTTGAAGCATTGCTCGTGAGTAGTTGACGTAGGGCCTGTAGACGTATTCTATAACAAAAACGACACTGATAGGAATGAAATATGCATGGGCCTCGCCTGGATTCCTGGCTAAAAATGGGCTTGTCTGGTCCTGGAACTCATTGATCACAAGCCCTTCTGTGGAGTATATGTCATTCATAGGCCCCATGTGAAAGAGTGGCCGCTCTCCTTCCTTGTAAGCCCACACTTTGAACCTCTTCTCCATTTCAATGTGGCTCCTGACCAAAAACATAACGAAGTAAAAGAAGCGTAAATTTTAATCCTCTAGATTACGTATTGGAATCTAATTCATTAATTAATATCAACAAAACATCATACAGGTATTTATGCAAGTTGGGTTTCAGTTTTACCTATACACTGATTTTCAAAGCAAGTATGAAAAATAGTATATCATACATGCATGAACTTAGATGTATGTCAAATACAATTAGTTTAGAAGCCTAGCTAGAGCTCTTCTGCTGATATGGTGTTTCAACTTTATGGTAAATGCCTATCATGGGGGACCATCTAAAAGTCGATTACTTGAGGATTGAAAAGGAGTGATGACATGGGTGTGACATCTCTAGTGATCTTTTATGGAGCAACACAATAAAGTTCCATAAACTAAAGTACAGAATAGTTGCATGAAATCCAAACATTCCAGCCGGGCCAAAAAAAAAAAATCCACGGTTACTAAATTCGAGGGACAAGTAAATAAATAAAAAATTAATGAAACGAATATCCATCAATTAACTTGGTCCAGTTAGGGTTCTGTTGTGAAAGTTGTGGTGCAGCAGTGTAGAAGCAGAAAAGGCAAACACATTTACTACGGCGAATGGTAATGCATGCCCCCATTCCACACCATTATAACAATGCTACATTCCTACATAGACCCTATTTAGGCCTCTACCACCTGTTTTAAAAGTCAATCTAGACCGGGCCATGTAAAAAAGAACCTTGGGAACATCCAAAATCCCAAATTGTGGTACTTTCAATTCTCAACTATGAACTATCTATCTAATACATCTTATAACGACTTGTTAATAATTAATAAAATGCTTTCACCTAGTTCTGTAACCAAACCAAATTTTAAATGCAAATTTAGAAACTAAAGTGGTTCACAAAATTCCAGATCTAAAGTTGTGGATATTAGCTAGAAAAGTCAATTAGAAGCTATATGCATAACTTAAGACGTGTTTCACACCAAACAGTAGAGCTAGCTAATTAATTAAGCAGTGTTGGATCATCATTTTGATCGAAAGGACACAAAAAATATACGAAAATTTAAAAACAAGACGCAAAAATTCTAATAGGACAAAGATCTTAACTGATGGAAGGCATAAGGGTTTAGGTAAACGGATCCTCTTGGGACAAAACTCTCTTCTTTGTACGATGTATAGGTTCTTGTTCGAGTCGCTCTTCTTATTGCAGCTCTAGCTCTCGCCAAACCCTTTTCCATTTTATCAAATTGATCACTATTTTTTGCTTTCATCTGGTTGATCATAGAAACAACAAAATATCATAACCAAACATCCGTAAAAAATAAATAATACTTGAAAATAGAGAAGAAAATATATTATATTTTCTGTACATATCTAGACATGTACCAAAACAGCTAGAGGCACGTAATTAAAATAGAAAAATCATGAGAGTGTTTTTTTCTTCTATATATAAATTGATCAAAAGACATAATTAATTAATTATAAAGTAGATCATCACTTTTATCTATAGTCTAAAGCTTATGTATCACTTACAGTATTGTTTAAAACAGTATGGTTCAGATTTTCTTTCTCAGCGATAAAACCGGTAGTAAAGTTCCCGGTGGAACCACCGGACTCCGGCGCATGATAGGACGGTAAAAAAGATGGAAGCCCGAAGAAGTTGAAATGGTGATTCATGGTAGAGAAGAGGAGGATGAGAAAAAGGGTAGGGTATAGTAAAAAAGGGCTGGTGCACTTGAATTCACCCATGGCCAAGAAAGATATGGAGTGTTTCACTACGTAAACATGAACAAAGTTTTTTCTTCTATTGGTTTATTAGGGTTTATGATGATGAAGGTGAAGAAAAAGGACTAGATGTGTAGCTGAGTGTATAACTAGGACTCCTTTGGAAACGGTCAGAATGTTTATGGAACTAGTTACTTTCTTTCTGATCATAGGTTAAGAGATATGTATATGTAGAGTGCATAAATGTAGAAGATTTTGTTTTCGAGTTGGTTTCTACTTCCTCTTAGAATGGGATTGCCTACAATCCTACACATGCAGATTCCAGTGTTTCTTATTTCTTATTAGACCACGTAAGCAGATGGGAAGCAGTAACTTTCGAATAGACTTAGTAGATATGCATGGTTCATATTTATATTTTCTCTTTAAATAATATTTATCACCAAATTCAGAGAAACGTAATCCTGAATGTATCCCTCTTATTTGTGATTAGCATCAAAGTAGGAGTTCAAATTATTATTTCTGCTAAGGGTAAAGGATTTTCGCATGTCGGTTTCTATCTTTATACACATGTTTTGCAATACTTAAATTACATGAAAACGAATTCACAAAATTTAGTTTTAAAAGTCATTGCAAAGAGTTTCGTTTATTATCAAACTCTATTAAAAATATTATATTCAAACTGATAACTGGATTTTCGCACATCGGTTTTTGCTTTTTTATTTTATTATAAAAATTTGCTGCATGAGCAGGTTTCTTTTTCTATTTTTTTTTTTTTTTGGAAATAAATATGAGCAGGTTTCTAATTTCACTATTATATATTTGCATACTTATATTACATAAAAACTAATTCACGAAATTTACTTTTACAATTCATTGCAAAGATTTTGTTAAAAAAATAATAATAATCAAACTGATAACTGAAAAAAAAAATTAACAAAGAGTTTTAATTTTTATTTTAAAGGATGAAATTTAGTTTTAATTTTTATTTTAAATGATGAAATTTGAATAGAAACGCGTTCCATCCAAACACCCAAACTTGCACCTTAACCTCAGCAAGAAAAGCACTCGGGAGGAGGCCGGGCATGGTCACAAATTGGGCTTTTAATTTGTATATTGGGAAATTGACCCGATTAGTAGTCATTTGAGTTCAAGTGACTTTTTAAATAGCAGTTCTGAAAATAAAAATGGCCTCGTTTGTTTCAACTATTCCATTCCAATTTGGAATGGAAAATTTATTTAAACGGGTGTTTGTTTTAACAACTCTAAATTTTCTATTCAAATGGTTTTTTAGAATGAGTGTTTGTTTCAACAATTCAGTTTTTCTATTCAAATAGTTCATTAGTCATATCAACTATTAGAATGGGTTTTTTATGTGGAGGGGAGGAGATGTTTTTGAATGGTCCATTCCGATGCTCCCATTCTAATTATAACCCATTCTAATGTTTTTCCATTCAAATATCTCTCATTCCAATTATAACCCATTCTAAAATTTCCATTTAAATGCACCCAATCGAATGAGCGAACCAAACGGGGCCAATATTAGTAGTACTCAGCCAGCAAAAAGTCGAAAATACCTTTAGATTTGTAAATCTGAATGGCCTCATGGTCCCTTTTCCTTCCTACCTAATGAGCTAGTTTTGTTTTTTTCTTAAAAAAGAAAGACAGACAGTGAGGGGTCTACAAACCATATTTGAGTTCATATTAAAAAAAAAAATTATGGAGCTTCATTTCCCTCCCTATTTTCAAAATAAAGCTCTATTGAAACTAACAAGCATTGTTCTTCCCTTTTTTTACGAACCAGTGACCCCTATTTTAAAATAACTAAATACTTGAAAACCTTGGAGTGAGCTTCATTCTTTTTTCTTTTTTTCAGGAAAATAGCAAAAATTCGATGGGTGGCAAGAAACGTTTAAAGAGTTTGGACAATATTGAAAATCTAAACGTGTTGTTAGATAACTACCCTAGTAATTTTACATTCCATCTATGTTTAATTTCTATTTTGTGGTAATCTGTAAATACCAAGCTGATTAAGAGGAGACAGTGTACTTCTAACCTATATTTTATGACTGTCACAAAAAGTGTGACTGTAAGTCACGCAGTACTGAATCATCAATTGTCAGGTACTATATTTATTGCTAACAAACAAAAATTGTATGCGTGATTTTTTTTTTTTTTTTTTGGTGACTATGAGTCAGGTTTCAAAAATTGTTACTATCCATCACATAAGTGACTTTAAGTCCCACAACTTGATAGACATGTAAAAAATACTTATTACTTGTCACACATTGTATGACTCTATGTCATACAAATATTAATAAATACTACTATAAACTGAAAATAAATCATAAAGTACCAAATATTAAAATTGAGTCATAAATATACATAGTTGAAATTAACATAACATATACATAATTTATAATAATATAACATATATATGATTGAAATATACATGTTTTCATTTTTTTTGGTTGACCGATATTTATAATAACAAAGATTAGAAACATAATGGATAAGAATATAAAAATATTCAAAATTATAATTGCAAACTGATAATTATTACTACTCGTCACACATTGTATGACTCTATGTCATACGAATATTAATGAATGATACTATAAACTGAAAACAAAATCATAGAGTACTAAATCCGAAATTGAGTCATAAATAGACATTGTTGAAATTAATACAACATATATATGATTTTAAGATATTTATATCATAATTCTGAGATATTAAAACTACCCAAAATTATGTATGTTTTCACGTTTTTTTTTTTTAAGTTGGCCGAGATTTATAATAAGAAAGATTAGAAACAAAATGGACAAGAATATAAAAATGTTCAAAATTATAATCGGAAACTAATAATTATATAACTCTATGTCATATAAATATTAATAAATGCTACTAAATATTGAAAACAAATCACAGATTACTAAATCCAAAATTGAGTCATAAATAGACATGGTTAAAATTAACATAACATTGATATAACTTTTGGTAAATGCATTGAGCATAACCTATGGATGCGGCATACTGTGTCTAGGACGGCTCCATGGTTCATGACTTGTTGTATATAAGAGGATTGGATTCTTGCAAGTCTATCTATTATGCTCAGCTTAGCCGCAATGTGAGCATTTTTGCCTAGGTGCCTCCTCACCATTTGAAAGGATCTTTTTATTCCTTGGTCTATCAGATGATTTTGCTCGCACAAGTGGTAGTTTCAGTACACGATTTTTTATCTCATATTATATCGCCCAAAGGGTCTCCAAGAGGATGCACAACCCCAACATAAGTGGCTATCAATTCCTCCTTTTTGTAGTCCTTAGATATATAATTATAAAAAGAGAAGCCTCGAAGTGCACAGGCTATCACTGCACGTGCACATATAAATTGGTCGACCTAAAATTCCTGACATGTGCATATTTGGTTCTCGAGATCTATAACATATGACCTACATTCTCTATCCATCATCTCAAACTCAAAAGCAGTTGAAAGATTAACATAACACATATAAAATAGTAGAAGTGATAAAATAAAAAGGACTATATGACATGTTGTCACATAATGTATGATCACACACGTTATTTTAGTCCCGTTTACTGTTATAATTCAGAAAAATAACACTGCTCATTTCTGCCAAAAAAAACCTTACAATTAGCCAACAATAGAAAATAGACTGTGACTACGTGTCACACATATTGTGATCCATTGTCACATAAAATTCGTACATCTAATAACAATGTTAGTAATATTGGACAAATACTATGACAAAGTGTCACACATGATGTTATAAATGCTCACAAAAATTTGTAATAGTATCTTACTTTATATTTTATTAGATCTGGAAGCAACTAAATTTTTAATTTTATCACTCAGTTATTTGACACAAGATCACATAATATATGACGAGTGGTAACAAAAATTATGACTTTTTCATGATATTTTGTCCTTTCTTTGAAAAAAATGTATTTGTTGATATTTTCTAATTCTACAAGTAAATATATTCTTAACCTTAGTTATCACATAGATGATATATTCTACATGTTTTACCAACTTACTTGTATTCCTGATAATTTTATAAAAATTGACATATTTGTGCTCTTTATATTTGATAAATGTTTATCTTTTAGTATTCTTAGTTTAGTTTTTAAGTAATTATAAGTTATTTTGTATTAAATTAGGTTTTAATTATTTAGGTATTTTAATTTGGTTATTTATTTTGATTTAGTTTGATTAAGTATTTTGATTTAATATTATTCGTAATATAGTTTTATTGAAATAGGCTTTTAATTTAATTCTATCTGTTGTAGTTAAGAGGAAAAGAGGAAAAAAAATAAAAATCGGTTTAAATGAAGATCCAGTTGCGCGAGTATAAGTGAAGCTTCTCACAGGCGATCTCAGCCGTTGATCTAAGCTCCTGATGCACCAGGACGCGCGTGCTCTTCACGCGGATATGCAGGCGAGTGAAGACGACGAGGCCCGCGCATCAGCTGGCTATCAGCTCTCCCCAGACCGTGTTGGATCCCATGCTTCTCTAAAGTGCATCCGGTTTTAGTTCATTTAGAGGGGCGCCACATCAGCTCGCGAAAGTCAAAGTTTCCATGCACCAATAAAAGACTAGATTAGTGCTAAGCTCATTCTATTGTGCTACGTGAGATTATTCCACCTTGTGTCAATAAAAACGTGAGAAAAGAAGAGAAAGAGAAAAGAAAAAAAAAAGAGAGAAAATAGAAAAAAGAGGAAAACCTGATATTGACACATCACTCACCAGTTAAAATTGAGTACAAAGATATGGGGGAATTTACACCTAGGGGATCTATTAAATCCTTGTGATGAAAAATAGGACTCACTCATTAATATTTTCAAAACTAACCCTAATTGCCATGTCATATATATAAAATTACTTGGATACCATATTTCTTCAACAAACTTCAAACTACTTTAGCCACCACCACCGGTCCCGATCCCGACCTCGGCGGCAGCGCCTCCACTCGACTAGGGTCGAAAATTTTCAACCGTGGTCGAACTTGTCCGGCCACCTCTCCCGGTTGTTCCGATCGTTTTTCAACCGGTGGCCGGAAAATTTCGACTCCAGTCGAAAATTTTCGACTGGGGTCGAACCACCGTTCGACCGTAGTCGAACAATTCGACTGGGGTCGAAGCCACCGGTCGAAAATTTCGACCGGTTTCGACTGGCGTTTGACCACCTCTCCCGGTTGTTCCGATCGTTTTTCAACCGGTGGCCGGAAAATTTCGACTCCAGTCGAAAATTTTTCGACTGGAGTCGAACCACCGTTCGATCGTAGTCGAACAATTCGACTGGGGTCGAAGCCACCGGTCGAAAATTTCGACCGGCGTTCGACCGTGGTCGAAAATTTCGACCCCAGTCGAACATAGCCGTCCGTCTTCCCGGCGCCGCCTCCGTCACTTTTGATTTTTTCGACTTGGTCGAAAATTTTCGACTAGGGTCGAGTAAGGAGTAATTTTGGAACTCCGAAATATTCATTAAATGACATGGCAATAAAAGTCCTACTTTTGTAAATAGTTTATAAGTTGACCCTTTTTTCATCACATGTATTAAAAGAGGGTCAAAATTGATAATTCCCCCAAAGATATGTAGACAACTCAGACATACTATTTCCTCAGCTATAAATAGACAGTACGAGGGAAACTACAACACACTATTTTAGAGAGAGAAAATAACAGTTCAGAGAGAGATTTATAGAGAGAATTCAAGAGAATGCGAGGGATAGCACGAGCCAAAGACGGGAGCGCTTTTACCCAAATCTACTGTTTTTTTTCTCTATTATCTTTATTTTTAATACTCTACTTTTATTTTCAATATTTGTTAGAGAGAATTCAAAAGAATGAGAGAGATAGCATGTGTCGGAAACGGGAGCGCTTTTACCCAAATCTACTGTTCTTTTTCTATATTATCTTTATTTTTAAGAGAAATTAGGTAAAATATGCATCATAATAGGCATATTTTGGTCCGTATGCTCTCCCAAATAAAAGTTTGTAAAACATGCATGCATCACGTGAAAAGTCATATTTACCCCTAATCAATTATGTCTCTCTTCTCTTTAATAAAGACGAAATCTCTTCTCCTCCATGCCGTCAAACTCGTTTTCATCTCTGAAAAAAGAAGAAAAAATAATTTGAGAAGAAAATCTTATTTTCATCTCTCATATTACCGTCAAACTCATTATTTTCCTATATTCTCTCTTCATTCTTCTCCAATTTGTTCTGGGTATAGTTTGAAATAACATATTATCAAATTTTGAGATGTTACAAGGTCATTTATGTGTTAAAAAATCATTTCTAGGTTAATTTTTACGAGTTTTAACAAAAAATCACGAACATTTTTTATGCTTTTCGATGATTTTTCGATAATATTTCGATGAAAATTATATGTTCCGTAAAATTTCGAAGAAAATGGTATTTTTGATACTTTTCGATGCAATTTCGATGAATTTTCGATGCATTTTCGATGACTTTTCTATGATATTTCGACAAAAATGGTATTCTAAGTAATATTTCAATAAAGTGGTATTTTTGATAATTTTTGATGTAATTTCGATACATTTTCAATAATATTTCGATGAAAGTGGTATTTTTCATAATATTTGACAGAATTTCAATATAATTTCGACGATGAGATATTTTCGATAAAATATTATGAAAAATACCACTTTCATCGAAATATCATCGAAAATACATCGAAATTGTATCGAAAATTATCAAAAATGCCACTTTATTGAAATATTATGGAGAATACCATTTTCATCGAAATATCATCGAAAAGTCATCGAAAATGCATCGAAAATTCATCAAAATTGCATCGAAAAGTATCAAAAATACCATTTTCATCGAAATTTTATTGAGAATATAATTTTCATCGAAATATAATTGAAAAACCATCGAAAATCATCGAAAATATTCGCAATTTTTTGTTAAAACTCGCAAAAAATTAATATGAAAATGATTTTTCAATATATAAATGATCTCATAACATCTCGAAATTTGATAATATGTTATTTTAAACTATACCCAGAACAAATTGGAGAAGAATGAAGAGAGAAGAGAGTGAAATAATGAGTTTGACGGCGATATAAGAGATGAAAACGGGATTTTCTTCTCAAATTATTTTTTCTCCTTTTTTCAAGAATGAAAACAAGTTTGACAGCATGGAGGAGAAGAGATTTCGGCTTGCTTATAGAGAATGACAGACACTCCTTTGAAAGTGAGGCATATTTTCTCTTAGATATTAGTAAGGGTATTTTCGTCCGCACACATATTTTTCAAATGTTTTTTAACTTGTGCGTATGAGCCAAAATAGGAGTATTAGGGAGCATATTTGGCCTAATTTCTCATTTTTAATGCTCTATTTTTATTTTTAATATTTGTTTTTTGTTTAATTATACACTAGTTTTCTTTTTTAGGGCTACGATGTAGCCAGATTATGAATGTCTAAATTTGTTAAGTTTAATTAAATTAGAGTTTTATTCTAATATATGTTGAATGTTTTAATTTATGCATAATACTTGTTATTACCTGATCAACAATTGCATGACTTTAAATTTAATTTGAGACTGATAAGTGCTAATTGAATTTGACCTAATTGGAATGTCATAAATTTAACATAAGATAGAGATATTCATGTGATTTGTGCAGTGCTTATGAATTTCCTGTTCTTAATGAAATTTGACTAGTTTAGAGTTTTGACAGAGATTTATAATTTTACTAGTTGAATTAAATTGTTAATGCTTAAGAAAGATTAATAATTAAATTAGAGAAATTCACTGTCAACATATGGAATAAAATTTGATTTAATTAACTATGAGATTCAGACAAGATTAGTCTTGGTGAAATCAGAAACCCAAGGTTTTTATTCTCTTGAAGTCTCGTTTTATTTTGTTGTGGTTTATTTTATTTTAGTTAATTATTTTATTTTGCGTAAATTTATTTTTTAATTTATTTTCAAATAAAGTTAGAATTAGAATAATTTTGGTACTTAGTAAGCACAATCCTCGTAGGAACGATACTTATACTTATATTTTATTACTTGTTCGCGATATTATGTACTCGTAGTTATTTTTACAACAATTCCTAAATAAGAACTTAGTGAAACAAAATAAAAACATACCTCTTGTCTCTTCTTCCAAAATATGAATGAGAACAGAGACACAAAACTGAGCATAATAGAGAGGAAGAATGATGCAGCTTCAAATAGAAAGAAAAAAGAGTAAGTTTGGTGGAAGAGAGGACTGCTTTAGTTTGGAAAGAAAATAAACTAGACTTAAAAGAAAAGGTGTACACGCGTTTAGGGAAAAAGTTGAGAAAACAAAAAAAATAGGTACTAACTTTTGTTGACTCTTTCCTACCAAAATTTTGAAAAAAAAAAATAAGAAGTAAAAAACCTTTTCCTGATTCTTGTCGGACAAAAAAAAAAAAAAAAAAAAAAAAAAAAAAAAACTTCCGTTGACTCTCACACCTAAAAAACTACTTTTGGGAGAAGGATAATATTAGAAAATAAATTCTTTCACTCCCAAAACTACTTAATCAATCAGAAATAGCCACTACAAGTGTTCTTTTCAAAAAGGCAACTATAAATGTCATTCGTAGTAAAAAAGCTACTCACCACATAAATTTCTCCTGTATATTGGGACTAAATTAAGGCCCAATAATTGAATATTCTAGGGAATCTGATACTTTTACTTATAAAAAATAAAAAAAAATATTACAAATATACGAAAGTAAGTCCCCCCCCCCCCCATATTCCCATACAGTTTCTATTAGAAAAATATCAATTTTTAAATTTTTTTTTTAAAAAATACCATTTTTAAAATGATTACCAGTTACCAGTTTCTGAAAACTTGTTACCGGTTACTAGCTATAAGTTACCATTTATATACCAGTTATAAATGTCTTTGGTTATTAGTTACTAGTACTCAAAAACTAATTGCCAGTTATTAGTTACTATTTTAAAAAATAGTATTTTTCTAAATATTTATTTTTAAAACGGCATTAGTATTGGATCTGAAAAAACAGTTCCTATCGTATTTTTCTAATTTTCTTCTAAAAATTCCATACAAGGCCTAATTTTCACTAAATTTTATTTGGGAAAAAAAAAGAATCAGTTTTACATTAAGGCCTGGTTTGTAAAAGCTAAAATCACTTTTTGAAGAAATTTTTAGTGAAAAAAGTGTTTAGTAATGTTGAGAAATTGAGATTTTAATCTTACTCACTCTTATTTTGAAGATAACAAACATTTAATTTAGTACTAATGATTTAATTTAAGTGTGTAGTGAAATAGCTTTAAAAGTTCTAACTCAAGTTTATCAAGGAATCAAGCTTGAAAATGGATACATATTAGACTCATTAGAATCAAGCTTGAAGATGGACAATCAAGATACAAGACCATGCTTAGATAAGGTATGTTCATATTTAGTCTTGTGCTTAATTTAGTTCATTGCACACAAATTCTCTTTGCATTGGCTCATACTTTTCAAAAAGAGTTTTCAAACTATCTTAAGATTAAAATGGTTATTTTAATATAGAAGTTTGAAAATATAAAATAATGATTTTGAATAGGCAAAATATTCTTCAAAACATGATTTCTTAAAATTAAATAAGTTACAAATATATTTAAAATCATGACTATTTGATATAGGCTAAAAAGAGATTTTCTATTTATAAACTAGAACATGTTTCGGCATTAATACTTTCTAAACTATTGTTAAATATCTTTGTGAAAGTAAAACAAGTTTGCAATAGCCAAAATACTCTTTTCAAATTGATTTCTAATGTTTTTGAAGTGTTTAAAACAAGTTTGGAAGTCAGTTTTTGAAAAACGCCAAAAGCTGTCAAAATCTAAAAAATAGACAAATGCTGAAACTATCAAAATAAGCAGGGTTTTCGGTCTACCGAAAATTCCACCGGTCTACTGATTCTTCTGTTTTTTATTTGCTATTTTTTAACGATTTTTTAAATCCGACCGTTACAACCGCACTTCCAACGGCTAGTATTTTTCGATCGACCAAAAGTGCATTTCCGGTCTACCGAAAACGACAGATTGTCTGTCTAACAGTTAGAAACGGCTAGTTTTCAATCAAGCTTATAAATAGAAGCTTGGCATGAACCTAAATTGTTATCCAACCACTTTCAAAGTCTAAAAGCCTACTCTTACATTGAATTAACTTTCAAATTATATTAAGCCAATCTTAGAGCATCTATTGTGCATTGTTCTCAAATCTCCTAAGCCAAAATTGTATTCATTATTTTGTGAGGAGAGTTTGTGAGTGTGTTCACTCTTATCTTGAAAAATCATTGAGTATGAGGTATGGTTGGCACCGGAGTCATAAACAACCGTGTATAGGTGAGGTTGCCACCGAAGTCAAAACAATCCGTTTAGGTGAGGTTATCACCAGAGTCTAAACAACCCAAGTATAGGTAAGGTTGTCACTGGAGTCTAAACAACCTGTGAGTTGGTGAGATTGGCACCATTGTCTAAACAATCCGTGTAGGTGAGGATTAGCACCGAAGTCAAAACAATCCAAATTAGGTGTGATAGAGCCGGAATCAAGACTATTGTAAAGGCTAGGGTGTGCCTAAGAAGAATTCACTCTATTTGTAAAAGGGTCGGTCAAGCCCACAATCTTGATCCGAATAGTGGAAAGCTCAAAGCAAGTTGCCAAGGGCCGGGGACATAGGCAAACCATCGTGTTTGTCGAACCTCGTAAAAACCGAGTTTGCACTTTCTCTATCCCTACACTCTTTACTTTATTGCAAGCTATTTATTTGAGTGTTTGTTATTTAGTGTGCTTAATATACTTGATATCTTTGTTATATATTTGGTATTATTGTTTATATAGCTTTGAAGTTTCAAAATTGTGGTCTATGATTTTATATAATTGAAAATTTTCCGTAAAAGTTTTAAAACCCAATTCACCTCCCCTCTTAGGTAGTCAATCTTGGGCTACCAATTCCTAACAGGTAAAGGATAAGAAAACAAATTATTAAATAATTTTATCTAAAGCCATAGCTGTAATTTAAAGTTGGTAGAACCCAGCTTTTTGTATAAGATCAAACGGGAATCCATTATCTTATTTTAATGAATATTACATACAAAAATAATCTTAGCTAAATTTCAAAATACTAATTAAACTAACCTAAATATTAGTCTTCTCGTTCATCTTCTTCGCATAACCAGCTACTTTCACCATTGTCTCATCTTTTTAGGGGTGCATATCGGTCAGTTTGGTTGATTTTTTTGGACTTACCAAATTGATCGGTCGATTTTGGTTGATTTTTTTGGACTTACCAAATTGATCGGTCGATTTTCAATTATTTTCTGTTCAAACTGAAAATTGACCGATAAAGAAAAATATATAAAAAAAAACGACCGACTGTTTGGTCAGTTCAGTTAGTTTTTGACCGAAAAAATTGAATTTTTTAGATATGAAAGTAGTCAGTCGATCTTTTTTGGTTTTGTCGAATTTTTTTGGGCTTGTTCAGTCAATCGGTTTCTTGATTAAGATCAAAAAACAACTAAAAAAAATGTCTTTTTAAAAAATAATTTTGTTTCTTTTTAAAGAATGCTCCAACTTTAAAGTAAAACTACTTATGAAATAGTAGCACAAAACAACCATAAAATTATAAATATGAAAATTCAAATGGACAAATATAGCTTTAGATATATAAATCAAACTTGAAAATATATATATATATATTTATATAGTTAGAAAAATAATTATTATTGGGCCTTTAGGGAGTTAATAAAAAATAGCATTTGGGTTTTGGGGTAATTGAAAAAGAGATCAAAAATTAGTTTTAATGATTTTTTTATATAGTATTTCAATATTTTAAATATGTAAATAATTAAAAAATTAATTAATTAATTAAAATTTCGGTTTGGTCAATTGTTTACTGGTCGGTTTAGAGTTGAAGGGAGAACCGACCAAACTAAAGTCAGTTTTTTTATTTTTGATTTTTTCGGTTTTAGTTTTCTTCAATTCTAGTCAGTCGGTTTTTTCGGTTTGGCAATTTTTCTATACACCCCTATATCTTTTCCATTTCTCATTCATCTTCTTTGCATAACTAGGTTATGGTTGAGTGGATTATTTGGGTTCTCCATTTTTTATTAAGGTATTTTTCTTTCTCTCATTTACAGTTTAGGTTTGTTTATTATTGGTGCTTAAATTTTCAGTAGGTGTATGAAGTGAAATGGCTGAAAGTGTGAATTGATATTGCTGATTTTTGCGAGCTTGTTCTTCCCTTTATTTATTTACTTATGTAATTCTTTTAATGTTTCTATATATATTGTTAATGTTTGGATCCAAAGAACCTAGAAACTGATTTATGGATATCGTTTCTTCTTTACTCACCATCTATTTGAGAAAAGTCCTCAATGAGCATGACAATATTATTTGTGTGGCCAAGGGTTATAAGTTTTGAGATCACTTATTATTTGCAATAGGCAATTTTCACTTGTTGTTCGCGTGGCCCCATACATGTTGTCTTTTTTTTTCTTTTTCTTTCTTTTAAAAGGACTACATACATGTTATCTTAATCTGTAATATGATTTATACAAGTCTCATTATATTTTTTTGGTTATGGAGATATGTAATTCAATGATGGAAGCTTATAAACTTATTTTTACTAATTAGGTTGTTTTGATAAGTTGCTTTTTAGGTTCTTATTTTCTAGTTGATGTAGTGTGTATATATATATATATATATATATATCTATAGATGTTTAAGATATTAAAGTAGGCACTGGCTTTATTATGTTAATTATATTTTTTATGTATGTGGATGCTGGGTGATTGAGTTTTCTTTAGATTCTCAACTTCAATCCTTAGGAGAATTGATATGTATATTTGTACCTAAAATTTTTCATTACTTTTTAGCTTTTTTAAAAATTGTGATATTATTTACCAATTTACTTTTTAGATGGACAATAAAAATAATACCATTAATAGAACACAAAATAAGGATACCATACCATATGCTAAGACAATATAGGATCCCAATATCGTACTCTTTTTTTTTTTAATTTATACATTAAAGAAATTAAAGATAGACACTGCCCTACCACTTATTTAGATAGATTTAGATTTAAGAACTTAATAACAAATATGAAGAATGTAACCAAAAGAGAGTGTACAAGAACATAACTAAAAAATAAGTGGAATGCACTAAAAAATGATTAGAAACTTTGGAAGCAACTTATTGACAAGGAAACTGGTTTAGGAAGCAATACAAAGAAGAAAACTGTTGACGCATATGAAGACTGGTGAAACAGTAAATTATTGGTACATTACTAACTTTTTTTTTTTTGACGAAACAATTGTTATTAAATTAGTATGAATTTTAATTTTGTCTAATTTGCTCTTATTTATCAAACCCAATGCTACAAAGTTTCGCATCCGGGATATATTGAACTAGAATTAGAGGACAAATTAAATAGGATGTTTATAAACATTGTTGCCACATGAGAGTATACTTGGACACCTCATCAGGAATAGTTCCATCTCTATCTGAAAAAAAATTAAATGATAATGAAACCCTATTAAAATAAGTTGAAAGTAGTGATGAGTCAGAGGATCAACCTATGCTTGATATATTGCCTGAAGAGAAAAATAAAAAGAGATTAGCTGAGTAACTTGAGAAATAAACCAAAAAAAAAATAATGAAAGGAAAAGGCAAAGGACAAATAAAGGTGGGAGAAGCTCCAAAATTGTCTCAACAATTCTCTCATCTTGTAGATGTTATAGAGAGTAAGAATACTGGAATATCCACCGTGTAAAATGAAACACTAATTTTGAGTATACTAGATATTATGGAAGTACTTGATTTTTTTTACCTGGGCAAGAGATTAGGGGCGAGTTGCAAGTCGTATTTTTATACAACTCGCTTATTTATGGTGAAAGAGAAGAGAAAAATATTTGTTTCTTTGAAAAAACCTGAACTTAAGCTTCACCGGCTCAAATATGAATATGGTTTAGGATTGTCTTCTTAGATATTCTTCTTTTACTTGGTTGTAGCTTATTATGACTTGATTGTAATATTTATGTTTTACAGACTTTGTATTGACTTGATTTTCTTATCTTTACAAACCTTGTATTGACTTGATTGTAATATTTATTTTTTTATCTTTGTGAGAACTAATTTTGACCATTGTATTAAAAATATTTCTTATCTTTATGATAGGTTTGTTTTAGACTAGAGGAAATAGTAGACATTGATGAAGAGTTCGAGTTACAAGTTGTATATGCATCTACTTGTATTATTCAACATTATTATATAACATATATTGAAAAAATGTCATGTATAAATTCTTCTTAAATAGGTCATATATGGTTAACAGGAATGTTAAGAGGAAATAAAAGTAGATATTATAGGATGTTTAGAATGGAGAAAGATGTGCTCATTAAGTTATACAATGAATTGCAAGCTAATTATGGGTGGAAGGACTCAAGAAGAATGTGTGCCTTTAAAATATTAGGAATGTTTTTATTCACATTAGGTCATAGTACTAGAAACCGACTAACACAAAAGCAATTTCAACACTCTGGTAAGAATGTTAATAGATATTTCAAAGAAGATTTAGGTAATTTGTATCTTATGAGTGTAAATGTAATAAAACCACTAAACCCAAAATTTAAGGATACCCCAAAAGAGATATTGCAAGACTCTAAATACATGCCTCATTTTAAGGTAATTTATATTCCAAACTATTTTTCTTTTGTCTTTAAAGTTAAAATATATAATATGAAGATTTGTATTTTACTTTTTAGAATTGCATTGGTGCAATAGATGGTATACATGTGAAAGCTATAATACCTCCAGAAGATCAAGTGTCATTTATCGGTAGGAAAAGGGTGCCAACTCAAAATACCATAGTTGTATGTAATTTTAATATGTAATTTATATTTGCATATGCCGGATGGGAAAGCTCTGCCTATGATACAAGAATATTTTTATCAGCTTTATGTGAACCAAACTTAAGTTTTTCAAAGCTGCCTCAAGATTATCATTTATATATACGGTTGCCAATCCAGTAGGTTTTTTTTTTTTTATGTACGTGTAGGTATTTTTTTTTAGTCTTTGGATCATCATCTATTGGTAATCCAACGGTTATAATGAAGTGTATAAAAAGACGTTCATCATTAATATTATTTCTCTCTCTTATTTTTTAATATAAAAAAATATGCAAGAAAAATTTTCATTGGCCAAAATGATACCTATGCATAGGTAAAAAAAAAAAAAACTACTGGATATATATATATATCTATCCTTTTGCTTGTTATTAAGGTTTTATCAATTTTTTGGGTTGGATCTGCACGTTGGGTTCGGCATTCAAATTATCAATATATTGTCATGCTATGTACTATTCGAGTTTCCGGAAAGCTTTTGACCGAATTAATTTAGTCCTTGAATTTTATTTTTTTTTTAGGTGATAAATCTGCTATTATAAAAAATTTATAAACTTTACAATAATAAATTGAATTGGAAGAGAATTCTTCCAATAAAAATAGCTAATTCTCCCAGCCTATGACAGTCCCAGTCAATCCTTCATTGAATTAGTTTCTTAAGTTGCATTTTAGTCCAAATTTCTAGTACTAGTAAATTTTTAGACAAAATTCTTATATATATATATATATATATAGGTTGCCAATCCGGTAGGTTTTTTTTTTTTACCTATGTGTAGGTATTTTTTTTCTAGCTGTTGGATCATCATCTAACAATGATCTAACGGCTAAAATGAAGTACATGAAAAGACGTATATCATTAATTTTTTTTTCTCTTCTACTTTTTAATATAAAAAATGTGTAATAAAAATTTTCATTGGCCAAATTAATACCTATGCACAGGTAAAAAAAAAAATACCTACTGGATTGGTGCCCATATATATACATGTATATCACATACTTATAATTACTTGGAAAACATATAATTAAAAGTAACAACAAATAAAGACAAAGATATTATCATTTTTTAAGGCCTTGGTTGGATTCATTTTCAGTTTTTTTATTTAAATAAATTGAAAATAAAAGTAAAAAATTTATTTTGGTTTATAATTTTTAAAAATAAAAAACATGCTTGGCAAACTTTATTTCACTATTTGTTTCCAAAAAAAAAGTCAAATAATGAGAGAGAAAGTCATATAGAATGTGTTTATGTATCTATGTACATATATGTATGTACGTACTTGTATATAAATATTTGTATATTATTTTATTTTTAAATTTTTTTAAAAAAAATAAAGGCATTAGAAATTTTTTGTTACCATTTTTTTTGGGAATTATTGGTAACAATTTTTAAAAATGAAAAACAAAAACAAAATTGCCAAGCAACTCCCAAAAAAAAAAAAATTCACTTTTCTGTTTAAAAAAACAAAAATAGAAAATAAAAGTGAATCTAAATAAGTCCTTAGTTTGTTATTGTTTTACATATACACATCAATGTCGCTTTTCCACCCCTCCTCCCCCTCAGTTTTTGTGTTTTTTTTTTTTTTAAAGCAGTTTCTGTTGTTTTTCATATTTATACGTCATGCTTTCTCCTGTTAATGTTGTTTTCCAGTTCACTTGTGTCTACTTTCTCCTGTTTTTCAGTTTCCGTATATATATATATATATATATATATATATGGTTGCCAATCTATTTGGTATTTTTTTTTCACATATTTATAGGTATTTCTTTTTTTAGTCGTTGGATTATAATCTAATGGATACCATAATTTAGGTAGTTTGGGAAAAAAATAATAAAAATAAATATCAATTATTTAATACTTTTCTCTCTCCAACTTCTAATATAAAAAGACGTGCATGATGAATTTTAATTAGTTAAAATAATGCCTATGGATAAGTTGAAAAAAAATACCTATCAGATTGGTGCCTTATATATATATATATATATATATATATACTAGTTTAAACGCACGTGCCTCATACACGTGACCCGTGGTTATAATTTAAACTTACATATAAACTTATCTAATTATTGTTTTAACTATAAACCTACAAAATAATAAAAATAGAAAGTTGTAGTTGTACTAAGTCAATAGAGAAAGATTTACTTTTGTGTCTAAAATCCAAAAATAAATTAAATGGGCTGGAATAAAAAGCCCCAAAAAAAAAAGAAAATAAAACAAAATAATTATTTATACATGTCTCTCTATTAGTGCCATGAAAGATAAATAATACAACAAAAATATTAAAAAAGCTTAACATGATGGATCAAGGCTCAATTTCCAAGTTGATTCCCCTTTTCTATATATTCTTATAGATATATATAGATATATATATTGTCTTTTTATGATAATGTCATTTTGTCAATTTCCGCTGCATAGGCCGTTGTCTTAGTTTTTTTTTTTTTTTCCTTTTCCCTCTTTCTTTAGTGTCATTAATATCGTTTTTTCCCTCTTTCTTTAGTGTCATTAATATCGTTTTTCTGCTGATGGCGTTTTAGTTTCTTTCGTATCATTATTTAATATTTTGCTTTATTCACTTTTTATTATGAAAAAACGTGCTTTATAAATTTTAATTAGATAAAATAATACTTATAAATAAATTAAAAAAAAAAACTGCTAAATTGGTGCCCATATATATTGTCCTTTTTATGATAATATCATTTTGTCGATTTCCACTGTCTTAGCTTCTTTTCTAACTTTTTCCTCTTTCTTTGGTGCCGTTTATATTCAAGGAAGAGGTTGATTTATATTGCAGTTGTTTGTCCTACTTGCTGCCCTTTTTGAGTTCATTATTTTGTCTCCCCATTCCGTATATTTAATTGTCGTTTCTGATATGCGGTCTTTTTTTTTTTTCCTCCAATCGATTTTGTTGAGAGTTTTTTTTTGTACATTCCAAGTTCATTTCGTTTACTAATTAACATGTGATATAAAATTAAGAAAATAATAATATAATGTATAACTATTCATAATATTATAACAGCGTAGAAGAAATAAATACTGGTATGAGAAAAATTATCTTAATTTTCTCTCTTCTTTTCTCTGTTTTATTTCTCGTTTTCAACATCTGTTTTGGGCCGTAATGACCACCACTTACTACAAATTAAAGGAAAATGACACACACTATCAAGGTTTGAACCCCTGACCCCCCCAAATACACACACAACCCTCAAACTTTGGACCAACTGAGCTAGCCCCAGTTGACTGCCGTGCCCATCATCTTCCCGGTTGGATAGCCTATTTATAGGCTAAAGGAAGGAATCATATTTACAAGTTTTAACTAGAAAGCATATCAAAGGGGTTTGATACATATCTACATTTGTGTCTTCTTCCCAAAGACAATCTTCATGGCATCTTTAATGGGCATCCAAATAAATGATCCAGAACAATGCCGTTTATTTATTTATTTTTTTTTTTTTTGGGTCGTTATTAATTTCGCGTAATTCTTATACTTTTGTCGTTTATTGTTTCATGTCGTTCCACATCGGAATGTCATTCTCAAATTGTGCCGTCTATTAGATACTATAGAATTTCATCATTCTTCCGCACATCAATGCTTAGCGAAGTCCGCCTTTAGTTCACCCTTTGATCATTTTATAAATTTTCGGTGGTGGGGAATTCATCCAGTCTTCTTTCTCTCTACCCAAAAGAACAAAAGGACATTTCCCTCCTTAATCCTTCTCCTCTTCAAAAATTTCACCCTCACTTTTGAAAGCCATCGAGGAGTCAATGATTTCTGTCATCATTTTATTGGAAGAATATGCTTCTTCCCGGTGGTGTCTAGACGAACTCAATCATATACTCCGATGCAACGAAACGAATACCCAGATCGCTATACCAGTTTTTTTACAGTGTAAATCCATCAGATGTTCGAAAGCAGCAAGGCAGTTATGCTTTGGCATTTGCTGCACATGAAGTTCGTTTCAAGGACCAAATGGAGAAGTTACAACAATGGAGGAATTCGTTTGAAAAGAGTGGCTGATTTTTCAGGATTTGATTCATCCAACTACGGGTAACCTCTAATTAACTTACGATTTTATAGTCCATTGGTTTACTAATTAGTTATATTTGGGTAAGTACAAGCATCAAATGAAAAACTCTCCCTCTCTCGCTCATCTCTGTCAACGCTCCAAGTCCAAACATCCAAACCGAGACGAAGGCGAAGGCAAACCCTCCAGGGATCCTGTTCTAGAGACATATGATTCAGTAAGTAGAATTTCCCTCTGTTTGGTTGACGAGAAAGTTGATGGAAAATTGAGAATTCCGTACAGTCTTTTGTTTAGCGAATTGATTGTCTGCTCAAAAATTCACTTTTAGGTTAGAGTAAGTGATGGGTTGTTTGAAGTTTTAGGCCTAATTATTGATCGATAGAGGATTGGATTTATTTCTTTTGTAGTATTTCAGTGATGACAAAAGTAATTGGTGAATCTGATTTAGTTTGGTTGTCTAGAGGGTCCTCGTTTTACATACTTGCATGCATCTCTTGGTTTCTTAAGTAATTTATATTCGGTGGATGATTGCGTGGTGAAAATTTATTGATTGACTCCTAATTTTGTTTCATAAGTTGTCGTTGTCAAAAAACAGTCTTATTGGGTTGCGATTGCTGTTGCCCTTTAATTTATTATCCTTGGGTTGCGATTGCTATTGGCCTTTAATTTATCATCCTAACTTTTATATTTTAAAAAAGAAAAAAACTCCTAAATTAGTTGAAGCAAAATAGCATGTCTTTCCAGTAACTGCTATGAAGCGCCTCCAGTTGATGGGTCTACATAGCGTTATCAGTAGTTTGCTACCATACCTAACCAAGCAAAGAAAGGAGATGATTCTACCTATTCTTTTCCCTGGTAAAAAGCTATATATATATATATATATATATATATATATATATATATATATATATATATATATATATATATATATTTTTTATGATTCAATTAGATCAAATCTATCATACTTCTGATCATGGTTTCTAGTTTCTGTTTTTGGATTTATCTTATTTTAACCGCTTTTAATAGTATTATTTGGCATAAATTTACGTATTTTGTTATTTTAACTAGTCGTTTGTGATTTTTTTTTTAGTTAATGCTAACCTGAGATTTGCTTAAATCCCTTTTCGATTTTCGAATAAATAAAATAATTAACAAAATAGAAATTTCAAGAGAAAAAGCCACATCTTTATCTGTTAATGGGTTTTGGTATAACTTTAACTAAGATGATTCATTATCTTCTTTTGTTTCCTTCACTAAGTATTGTCTTACTAAGAATCGTGGTGAATGTTCATTAAAAAAAAAAAATTATCATGATGGATCTAGTCTCCCCATCTAATCTCCTTATATTGGGATGTTATTATCTCCCCATGATAAGACTTTTATATCTCCCCACATTGGGACTGTTATATCTTCCCATGATGGGACTTTCAATTTTAACTTTATGCAAATTCTATTGGCTCCAAGATAGATACTAACTAATGGCAGAGGATATTGTCTACTAGTTCCAATGTCTTCTAATTTTTCTGCAAAAAATTCTTTAATTTCAATTCTGGTGGCACTATAACAATTATAGTGCTGAATACTTTCTTTTGTTTTTGCTTCCATAATGTATCTTTTATCCTTTAATCTCTTCTTGTCTCTTTCTTTGCTTCGAATTTACAATACATACTTCATGATTCTATAGCTTATATGATTGACCAATTTGGATTAACGAAGGACTTTGTTTATCCTCTATTTTTTATGCTAATTATTTTAGCAATTCTAAATTATATTTCCTTCAGCGCGTTGTAGTCTTCTATGTCTCTAATGAGGTTATAAATATGACAAGTCCCATTACTTTATGAGACTATCTGTAACACCCCTGGTAGGATAAAAGAGGTCGAAGTCGACTATCAAAATAATGGTATTTTCTTGTTAAACTATTTTGCCTTATAAACTTTTGTTTTGAAAAATTTTTCCCACAGTTTCGCCTTTATTTTGTGAGAATTTAGATTTTTAGATCCTTTTGCTAGTGGTCATAATATAATTATGGCCCTTTAGAACAACGACGAAGGTGGTCTCCCTCCTCAGATGGCCGCTTCAAGATGAATAAGGATACGGCCTGATATGAACCCCGCCAATAATTGTGACGAAACCCAGCACCAATTATGGAATTCGAATCCTAAGATCAACAAGACGTAAGATTGTTAAGTCTTGACCCGTTACCCCGCAAGATAAGAACCAAGAACTATGAAAGATAGTAGACGCCACACCAAGAACCCTCAAGAACCACTCAAGAATCAATGGGATAAGTCTGGTTGTTTGAACGCCACAAGAATTAACTTGATAAGTTCAAGAATCTTCTCAAGAATGAGGAAAACACGAATAACTCGCAATATTATTGATCACCAAGCTGTGAAAAACGTACAAAGATCTCTCCTTTATATAGGAGTCGAATTCAATCCTAGTTTAAGGCAAACTACTGCTATTTTGACAAGTGGCAATCCTAAAAACACTTAAATTCCGAAAATAACTAAATCTGAATTAAAGAAGACTCCTAAAAGTACAAAACACTTATAAAAACGTGAATTGAAGTGTTTCTCTTCAATTGGACTCTTCTAGAACCTTAACCATAGTGATTAGGCTCCCTTGGATCTGATTTGGGCTTATATCGGGCCTCCATGTGTTAGCCATCTCACCAATGTGTTGAAAGTCCATTTAATGCCTCTTTGAATCTCTTGGCTCTAACTCTTGTAATTGGCCCACTTGGCAAGCTTAATGGATCACGTGAACACTGCTCTTGAGTCTCTTCAAGTCCACGTGAATGCTCCTCCTCTTGCACGTGTGATTGAGCAGCTACTTTTGCATCACGACCATTAATGCTCAGTCACGTTCAGTAGGTATTGGTGCTATTATTCGCAATGCAAAAGGCGAAGTCATGGCAACATTGGCGAAAAAAGTAACTGGCACATTATCAGCAAAGAATACCAAAGTAAAAGCCCTGGCGATCTCTCTCCTATGGGCCAGGGATGTTAATTTAAATCTCCAGTTTCTGGAGTCGGATGCATTCACAGTAGTACAAGCTCTTAATAATAGCTCAATTTGTCATTCTGAGTTTGATGACCTACTGTTGGATGTATTTAGCTTATTTTCTTTTTTTCCTGGTGTCACAGTTAAACATGTGTTTCGTGAAGCTAACAAAACTACACATGGTTTAGCTAAGTTCGCCTTAGGAGTAGAAGATGAGCTTATTTAATTGGAAGAATCTCCTCTTCCAATAGAGTCTAACGGATTCGTTTTGATCAGGAAAAAAAAAACTTGTACCGTCTATTAGTTTTATCGGTTTCCTCTTCGTGGCTGTTTTTCGCCTACTTCCGGTTTTCCAAATTGATAAAGTTCTTTCTCCCATGAAAATAAATAATAATAATAATAATATAATGATGAAGTTTACGCTGCTGTTGTTATAAGTTTGGCTTTTTCAGTTTTCCGTTACTTTCTCCTGTCACGTCGTCTTTTGTTCTATTTTCGTTTTTTTTTTTTTATGGAGAATTTTTCTATTTACGTTTTTAATGTGAAGTTATTTATGAATTTTTTTTTCGTTCATGTAATTTGATTCTCTTTTCTTTTTCTTTTTTCGTTCTCGATGGAATGTCGTTTTAATGTTATTGTAGGCTTTTTTTTTTCGGTTTTTCCAGTTGACGTGATTTCTTTGATTTTGGTTGTGTACTTGTTAGGGGTGTTCATGGCCGGTTTGGACGGTCTAAATCGTCAATCCAGAAACCAATCCGAATGTACGGTTTAGCCGATTTATCAATCCGTGCAGTTTGAGTTTGTCGATTCAAACCGGCCAAACCGCACCTACATTTTTGCGGCCGGTTTGGGCGGTTTCCGCAGTTTGAAAACTTACAAAATTTGAATTAATACAATATCAACTAAGCTCATATCATAATCATATTTCATCTAAAATATAAAGTTCAAATATAAAACGAAACCATAACATAGTTAAAAGCTATAACCAAATTGAAAGTCATAGTAAACTTAAATTTTAGTTACAACTTAATCAAAATTGAATAGTAAACTTAAAGTCTTTAATCTTAAACATATCACAACAACAAGACTTAAAGTCTAAAATATTATAAGAGTCTTAAGTAACATAGTCCTAAATAAGCTAAGAGTAATCATTACTCAATTAGAATGAATAAGCTTAAATTTTTAACTATTAATATACATTTAAAAAAAAATACATATACAAGCTTATTGGCCGGTTCGATTTGAATCCGACCGAATTTTTCTAAAACCGAAAACTAAACCGGCCAAGTCGGTTTTCATATTTTCTAATCCGTAACCGGCTATTTAAGAAAAAAAACCGCGCGAATTGGGCGGTTTGGATTGGATTGGGCGATTTCCACGGTTTGACGGTTTTTTTGAACACCCCTAGTACTTGTGTCCAATTAAGGTCGTTTTCAGGTTGCTGCGTTTATGAGTTGTTGTCGTTTCCTATAAATGTCGTTTTTCACAACCATCTTCGTTTTCTGCTTTACTGTCGTTTTCATCTATTTTTCCATGTAGTCGTTTTTCAGTTTTTTTTCCATTTCAAAGTTGACGTCGTCTTGGTATTAATGTCGTTTTTCAAGGACTATCTGTCTTCCTCTTTTTCTCTCCTCCAATACGTGCCAAGATACTCCGAATAAGATTGGTCTCTTTCAAATGGCATAACTCAGAAACGGTTCTTGACAACGGCTCTGGTCAACTGTTACAGACTCGGCAGGCTTAGGAGAATCCCATTCATCGTCCTCGACCATCTTCTTTGCATTTGTCGTTTCTGAAGCAGTTGGATCGATCTATCATAATCGAACCAAAAAGAACAGCAGAACTTCCACTAGAGACAAACAAGGTCAAGCGAAATAACCAACATTGTAATAAAGATCATAACTTGACGAGAGAAGGGAGTGAAGATGTAATAAACAACAAAGATAAGAGACAAATGATTCATCAAAAAAGAGAAAAAAAAAAAGATGAAAAAAGAAAAACCACAACTAAAATTACTCATTTGGCATGAGGCCAATAAGACGAGTTTAAATCAAGGGAGTTTAGTTAATTCCCCGGTTATTTGGGAAAGCCACCATTTCCCCCTCTACTCTTTTTAAGTGGGAGGTGGGGGGCATAAACAAAGTTGTAAGCCCGCAGTTACGTATTTGGCTCAGCTGTACAAAGGGAAAGAAGCGTGTTGTGATTCGCTACTAAATGAGAACCCCCAGTTTCCCCAGAGACGTTCTTATGTTGTCAACTTCAGTTTCAACAACGTTAGGACTGTCGAATGAGACCACATGTTCTAGAGGATAGTTCCTGTTAGCATGGAGTTTACGAGAACCGCTTCCAACTCCCTTTAATATCACGGTCTTGTGGACCCCACCAAGCAATCCTTCGTAATCCGTGTCCCCGGATTCTCCCACAAACACCACAACACTTGACAACTCCACACCCCATCGCATATACAGGTACCTGAACAAGAATGTGTCAGTAATAACTCCAGTCTTTTGTACTTGTCAATAGTATAAAAGGACTTTAGCGCTAAATCACTAAAGCTTACGAAATAGAAGAAATAAACGACCAGCAGAATATTTAAGAGTAAAAACTCTGCATTTTGTTTACCTGAGGGCCTGAGCTCTAGAAGCCAGCACAGGGATAACATTCAGCTTTGACCCATTTTGACAGTGTATGATATGGCATCGAAGAGCTTGAATTCTCATAAGTTTCCTTAGCTCCTTAACAGGAGGGATCTGCACCGATGGGGGGAAAAAAAGGTAAAATTTGAGTGGAAAATGAGCTGGTGGCCGAGGCACCAAAACTGATTCGAATACATTAGTAACAATTAAAAACTGGCCCTTTAATCAGCATTAGACAGATAAAATAGAAAGAGAAAATACCAATGTGGGATCTTTCACTTGGAAGGCATAACAATGAGCAGTGGATTCTAATTCATTTTCTGAAACAATTTGACCGTTTCCATTTTTATCATTGACAGAAGAAGACCAGCGAATCAAAGTCCTCCTCAAACCTTCTCCACCCCACCTGTATTCAGTGTGTAAACGGTAGTCTAAGTCTACCACAAAGGGAAGACCAGAAGGACTATCCTCAGAGTTGGAAGATGGATAGTAGAGCTCGCTACCGCTGTTACAGATAAAACCATCGAAATCCGACACGCTAAAACCTCCTGAGACCAGAAGAGAGTGAATGTCAGATATGGTTAAGTATGTTGACAATATGAGACCAATGGACCCTGCATCTTTGTCCTTCCCGGCTGCCTCAACAATCTTTTCAATTACATCAACAAAATCCGAGGTTGTATCACAATCCGCAGCAATTACGAAAATACACTTCCTCCTCCTGAATGCTGGAAATTTATCTTCTTTCTCTACGGATGAAGACTTTTGGGTGCCACCTAAGATGCCCTTCGACAAAGTCAAAACAGCATTCTCTATCCTGTTCTTTCCATCCGATTCATTCTCTTCAGAATCTAACGCATTATCAATCGATCCGCCCACTTCATTTTTCTCACCATCCAGTGAAAGCTTCAGGTTGAGAGAGAGGTCTTGTATATCTCTCAAGGAATCACTGGGTGAATCTGATCGTATATTGTCATTTTCAGCATCACTCCTTTGCCACTGAGGCTGTCTTTGTTTGCAACTGGCAATTCGAGATAAGTATATCTTACAATGCTCCGGCCATGAGAAAAGGTGAATATTTTTAAGGCCATTCTGCCTACATCGTGCCCAGAGATGCTTATCTGAAACAAGCTTCAGCAGGGCATCAGCAATGGCTTGCTGATCATGGGGATCAACCAGTAGACCATTGTCAAGAACCTGTCATAAATTCAAAGCAATAATAAGCTGCCAAGAAACATGATATTATACATCCGAAAAAGAGATCTGCAGAATGGCGCACCCGAAGAATATCCACAGGACCCCCATTTTTGGTGGCAACAGTAGGTAAACCATGAGCTGCTGCCTGTTAAAAACAAAAAAGGAGAAAAAAGGGCTCATGTTGAACTTCACATAACTCAAATATCTGAAACTTAGTCTGCCAATGAAAGAAAGAGACAAGCACCTCGATTAAAGTTAGCCCAAACGGCTCGATGAAAGCTGGATTGATGAAAACACCCTACGAAATAACAGACATTCAAACCAGGTCAAAAGCATATGTGCAAGATAAAAGAATTGAACTAAAAGGACCCGGTGAAGGCCAGATTCATGAAACTACCTTTCGTTGTATCACATATATACCTTTGTTTTTGCTGCTAGACGATAGATTTCAGGGACATCAGACTGCTTATGATGTTTAGGATATGCAACTTGACCATATAGATCGTATTTGTCAATCAGCTTAAGAATTGAAAGAAGCACAGAGGCATTTGTGCCAGACATTTCGTCGATATTGTCGCGGTTTCCCATTATTAGTGTCTGAATCAACAGAAAAGAAGTGAAATTACCAGGAACCTATATGTAAGATATGTTGTATATAAAAAAGATTACATAATTGGAAAACAATTCTAAAATCTGCACACCACATAGGTGAAACAATACATACAAGGTTAGCGAGCTCTCTCAGTGGGCGACACTCTCCAAATGCTTTGACTAGAGTCGTAATATTCTTTTTAGGATCTGGCCTTGCAAGTGCAAGTATCATAGGCTTGCGTGGATTGGAAAAGAAACGCATAATCTGCCAATTGGAATTTTTTGTAAAACATTACCATAATACACCACTGATGTAAAAGAGTATGCAGGATTATTAGTTTTCGTAAACATTTATAAAATATATGGCGATATTATAGAAAGACAATAGAATGGAAACTATAGTAAATAACCTCTGACCAAATTGGCGGATCAGGGAATGCAGGATTATCTTCATTTCTTTCCATTTCACCATCCACATCACCTTCATGAGGAACAATGTGATGAAATTCCATTCCAGGAGGAATTACCTAATTTGAAAGACAAATAGGAAAAGGGAATTAGAGAAATCCAAAGTCAGTAAACTAGGAAATCTCACATTCAATATATTAAATTATGCTCTCTATTTTTTCTTTTCTGTTTCTGGAAATATGAAACAGGATATAAAACAAAGAACCTGGAGATGTATCTTAGTACTTACAATCATGCGAGGCATGAATCTACCATGACAGCTAACACCCCTTTTGATTCTTGCTCTCAACTTGCGTTCTAGTATTGGATCAAAGCCATCATACAAGCGCCATTGCTCTTCTATCTCCTGTCTAGTGCTGGTGATAACAATTTCAGAGGCATCAAGGGATAGCTCCTCAGCTTCAATCCGACGCATTATTTTGTATGTCGAATTTATTTCTTCTTTTGATTGACGTCCTTGCTTTAATATTTGTTCAAGCTTATCTCTTCCAAGTGAGTGACCAGTAAAAAGCATTGGCACATTCAGAGCTCCGGACAGAAGAGCAGCAGAGTCACCTGCATCTGCATAATGTCCATGAATTGCTATAGGCCAAACCGGTTGCCCGCCACCAATTTGCTCACCCAGAACTCTGGACATTTGCATAATGTGATTGAGTGCACGGTCCACAAATTCAGGTATATGAGGCCAAAGAAGTTCTTTCGCTATATATTTATCTTTCGGGCCAAATGGTATCCGAATTATGTAAGCCCCACTACTCTCACCAAGCTCATGTGTTGCATTCTCAGAAGTCGTTGGATTCAGCATTTCTGTGGGTTCACCATAAGTCCAATCTACATCAGGAGCTGATACTTGTCTTGTAAGTAAATCAACTCGATAAACGCCTGGCATCATACCTAAGGCCCTGGCAAGTTCTACTACATACTTAACCTGATAACAATAGAAATTTCAACCAAATACATAGTAGGGAAGTTATTATACAGTAGGATAAATGTCAAGAATGATTATTAACAAAATGCAGAACCAGATAAAAGAAGAACAGGGAAAAGATCTTACAGCCAAAAGTTACCTGGCCTCCTGTATCAGAATCACGACCAAGTTCCATGTTCTCGCCACGTATCAAGCCATGAAGACTGCACGAAGATTGTTAAGAAGAACTAAGACACCACCATGCATGATTGAGGTCTTTACTAACTTTATCTTATGTTATTGAAAAAAAGAAATTATGTCATGTAATTATGGTTAGAGAGGGTTTTGTCCATGCCTTATTAACACTATGTAGAGCTTCTTCTCCTTGAGCTGATTAGCCAAGTTTTCCATGACATCAATGGAACCAATTCTTGGCATTTTTCCTCCTTTAATGCTATCACCATGGGCCGAAATATCACTGACTGTATCCCCTTTCTCTCCTTCTGATAAGTCTTCTGACATATCAGCTGTTGCTTCTCTGCGGCCCCTTTCCCGTTCAAGACGACGTTTTGCTGTACGCTGAGCTTCCTCTCCCTCAAGCTGGCAAAAGCAAATACAAAAAACAGAAACTTTTTAACTTCAAAATAGTAGAAAAGTTAAGAAATTCTTACTTGTAATCATTTATTTTTTAAAAAAAAAAATGTAACTGCACTTGATCTAATATGCACATCAAAAGAAAAAGGCCCAAATATGAATGATGATAATGCAGAGCAGCCAGAAATAATCTCATTTCAACTATCCTAAAAAGCCAAAAACTGTTTTTTCTTCTAATCTAATGCTGATAATGTAATTGTTGGAATGAGAAATTTAAAATCATGAGCAGAGAAAAAATTTTAAAAAATAAATAAATAAATAAATAAAATCTTTTCCTTCTTATGTTCCAAAAATTCAGCAATTTATCAGCCACAAACTCCAAAATATGATTTTCAGATGCAATGTTAGTGTGAGCACGAGCTTGACCAAGCTCAAATGATGAACCATCATGATCGCTCTCAGTTCAAAACTAAACCAAAGTTCACATCTTTATAGAAACTATAACATATAAGAACGAAAATACTAATATAAACATATGTATGTACATATACATATATAGATATACACACACACATACACACGTATATATGAAAGAATGACCTGCTTCTTTTTGCGAGCCAAATTCCAGATCCTCCAACACATGTTCTCCAACCTGGTGTTCCTCTCTTGCGGACTCCTCGTCGCCGCAGCCTTTATTTAAAATAAAAATAAATAAACAAACAAAATAACAGGAGACACCACTGATATACATGAAATCAAATGCAACGAATTTAAGAACAAAATTTATAGAAAAAAAAAAAAAATAGGGGATGGAATGGAAAGAGGCGTACTCGAACCCAGGAGCGATGGAGATCGGTCTCATCGAAACCAGTGATGACCTCCTCGACGAAGTAGCGCGTGGGGCTGAAACGACCTCTCTCTCTGAGAAGCAGAGACGATTTGGCGTCGTCCAGACCTGGTCCAACGTCTAGAATCGCCTCCAAGTAGCTATTTACCCAATCATTTCCCGCCATTTTTCACACACACACACACACTCTCTCTCTCTCTCTCTCTCTTTCTTTTTCTCTCTCTAGTCTTGGTTTTGCAGAACCAATCCGCCCAGGCTTACGGGCTTTTATAGTTTTGAAGAACAAAAGACGGTTATGAATGGTTACGGACTCTGCTCTAATGTATTAGGCTAGCCTGCCCCCCCCTCTCTCTCTCTCTCTCTCTCTCTACCTACATCAAATCTCAAAGAGCTTTAGTGACATGGGAGTCGCTGAGAGGTTGACACGTGTTCGCAGAATTTTTCTTCAACTTTGCGATCTCTCTGGACTTTTCAGAATTAAAAACAAAAATGTGCTATCATAATATTATATATTTGTTATTGTTATTATTCTGTCGCCTTTTTTTTTTTTGGAGAAAAAAATTATAATCCCACTTTTTAAGCCAGATTTTAGGTGCCAAAAGTAGATTCTTGTGATTTGTGACGAAATTGTTGAAAATTGTTGAGGACGAAGCAAAATAATTTAATTTAATCAGTCCCTTCGTTATGGAATAACTAACCGAAAACTGAGACCTTTTATCAAGTGCCACATGGAATGAAATGGACACGCTTAATTGATAAAACATTCTTATGGCAAGTTTTGTTTTTCCTTTCTTGTCTGAAAAGTGTTTCTTTCCACTTTTAAGAAAAATACACCTAAAATTCTTTGCCATGTACCAATAAAAATAAGAGCGGTGCTAGGAGACTTAGATCACTCTTTTTTTTTTTTTATTAACCGAAAATCTCATATTTTTAAAACATTATTCTTGAATCTATATGTTAAGTAATGAAGCATGCAAAAGAGTGTCCTAGACCTAATATTCTTCTGAGAAAGCAATAAATGACTGAAAAATAGATATTCTTGTATTTAGACCCAATTCTTTTTCTTTTTTTTTTGCTGGGTATTTTAGAGCCAATTCATTAGAAATATATCCTTATCAAAAAAATTTCATTAGAAATATCATCAACTCAAGGAAAAAAAAAACATAAATAAAATCTCCAATAAGGGTTCTACCTAATATGCCCAAGAGGTTTAAAATTTGACTTGAGTATTTCCTTAAGAGGGGAAAAGAAGAGTATCGGAGGCATTTTGCAATGGGTCATAATTTAACCAACAAATGAACCAAAATTTGCCAACATAGAGGAAGTGGAAGAAGAAGTTAGAAAATGTTCTTATAGAAGAAATAAATAAAGAAAACAGTGCTAGAATTATTCTTTTTTCCACTTTCTTGTCTATATGTGAACTCAAAAATTTCACAATTTACCATTAATATCATAAAGCATATAATACAGTTCATATGTTGAATAGTTAGTTAGCCGCGCTCTCCAAAGGGAACATGCATTTGGTATTAAAACACTATTATTGTTTTTATGATCGTTTTGTTAACAGGATACGTCACACATTGCTTTGGATTCACTTAAAGGTGATTTATCATCATATTTCCATTGCTTTACTTACTCCCTAATATTATATTTTATGTTGCAAATTTCCACTCACACACTTCTCCTTTCTTTGAGTAAACTCACACCCTTTCACTTTATAATTTCTGATAACATGACAACTTAAAAGGGAAAAAAAATGTTTACTGAATACTAGCTAGGAATTAGAATATTATAAAATGTTGAATGTAATATTCTTGTAAAAACGCAATTACAAAATGTTATCAGAGGCAGATGGAGTATATAATTTCTGGAACTCGATCCTCTCGAAGTCAACATTGAACAAACTAATCGAACGAATATTAGTTATGTTATATGATCAATAGAAAAGTTTTCTCTTTTCCTTTTATTTATTCTTTTTAATATTTTTCTTATTTGAAATAAAATAGTCAAGCATAGATCCTCATCGCGTAGTCGATCATATTGCGATTGTGAAAAGAATAAAAAGGAAAAGAATCGACGGCGGCAATGAGCTGAAATCGCCAGAGTTTGGAAAACATCCCATCTTCAATATTCTGTTTACATTTTATAGATGATGTCTCCAAAGATTGTACAATTAAATGAGCCTCGATAAAAGTTTTGAGTTTAGATATTAATCAATTAAATAACTCGAGATGTTGTGGTACAGACTTAGCTCGATGGTCACAGACTTAGCTCGATTTATAATCATACTCACAGTTACGTTTAATATTGAGATAGTAAGTTTAAATTTTCTCACTCCCGATAAAAAACCTTGAGATGTTGCACCTAATTAAGTACCAATTTCCTAAAGCAGCTATCAAATATTTGCATTATATTCATGAAGAATCAATGCTTGATTGGGATTTCTCGACGGTAATCAATCGATTAGAGCTCTAGATGAGAAAGCAGGGGAACAAAGAAAGAAAAAAAGAAAAGAAATTAGAATATGAGGCCAAAACCGGGAATACACGATTAGTCATTTCAGGCAAAAAGTGCATATGAGTGGCCAGCAGATGCTAACATGGGATGCCTAGTTTCACATTGGCCTGTCATGTTAGTATCTATATACTTCACTATATTATTAACGAACGTAACGTGGGTCATTTACACCAGAAAACCAGAGAGAGATTTAGATGGGTCATACTAATAATAAAGATGAGCATGCCTTTTCATCTTTTATAATGAAAAAGATATAAAGGAGCTGTTCATGGAGGTTATGGCAGGTGTTTTGGGTCCGGTTCTTCGGGATAACATGGTGATGAGCTGCTTTTCCTTTATTCTAAAGAAATAGATTTGTATTCCATATCATAACTAATATAAGAAAAGATTATATTCCATTATAAGAAAATAAAAAAATGTATATTTATATTCCTGATAACAATACATCATACTCCAGTGGAAAAATAAATAAAAATGAAAATACTTATATGCGTCCTCTATTCTACTCAGTGGGACGGGTAATTAATAGTATTGGAGAAATTAGAGTAGGAATCTTTTTTTTTTTTAACATTTCTTTTTAATAAATGTCTATTTTTATCTTTTTATAGCTAAATGGCCGAGTATGTTTTTTTCACACTTAGTATATCTACTTATGTATCAGATTTAATTTATGTACCGAATATTGACTTTGATATTAAGTACATCATATTTTACGTTTATATAATATACACTGATATAGCAGTTATTGTGTTAGAATATCTAAAAACTAATATTTACCAAAATTAGGCCCAAAATTCTTTTATTTTGCTCTAAGATTTAATGGTTATCACTCATTCGCAATTTGGACCATTTTTTTTTCTTGGACAATTTATTCCTTGAATTAACAAACCTGTAGCAACAAAGTTCAATTCACTTACATGTGTTTAGTTTTTTGTTAGAGATATTTGTAATGTTTGATGGAAGTTGAAAAGCCAAAAGTGTAACAATATTGGAAAAAAAATGATAAATCACTTTTATACTTTGTATTTTGACACTTTATTCAATTTATATATTCTGTTTTAGTTATTGAAAAGCCAAAAGTGTAATAATATTGGGAAAAAAATTGATAAATCACTTTTATACTTTGTATTTTGACACTTTGTTCAATTTGTATATTCTGTTTTGGTTATTATCAACATTGACTCTTAGATTTAAAATTTGATACAAATTTATACCCTTACACTAATTTAGAGTAGTTAATTTACCAAGATATTATTTAAAAATTAAAAATAAACCATATAAAAACTGATTCGAGAATAAATTTATTAAATCATTATGGTAAATTAACCACTCTAAATTGGTGTCAGGGTATAAATTTATAACATATTTCAAATCTAAGGGTTAATATTAATAATAATCAAAACAAAGGGTACAAATTGAACAAAGTATCAAAATATGACGTATAAAAGTGGTATTATCCAAAAAAAGAAAAAAATCAAGACAGTTAATTGGTTTTTATTAAGAATTGTGTGTGACATGAAGTTACTTGTGTTTCAAGTTTGCGCTCCTAATAGACTCTCACCGCGCGCTCACGTGTACGAAGGGACCATTGAAGATGAATAAGTATTCCACGGTCCAAAATTAAATGTCTTTTAATATAAGTCCGTATAGGGTATAGACACACGTGACTTTTAAACGGAAAACTTAGACATGTGGTGCACTTTTTACTCTTATAAAGACAATATTAAAAATAGCAATGGCGTGAGGCATCAGTGGTGCCTAACACTACAACGACGTACCAATTTATTATTGTTGATTCTAATTAAAAAATTGAGTCTCACATGAGCTTAACTGAAAAATAATTATAATTAGCCAATAAAAACCTGACACATCATGTAGTGTTAGACACCGCATCCCATAATATTACTCAATCGAAAATACAACTTTATCTCTCTTTCATATGCCAATCGCCGACGATCACGATTCTCATGAAGAAACACTTTCAACGGAGTTGTTGGGTGCGAGTTTGACATGCTCTTTCAGTTTTTATCAAACGCACCCTTGAGTCATTATAATATTTAGTACGTAGCAATGTTTTGGACCAAATTGCTATAAATATGTTAATTCAAATACTAAATTACAAAGATAATTTTTTTAAGGGCTAAATTGCAAATAAATGAAAAAATTTAAGGCGCAATTAGTATAAGATTCAAATTCTATTCTTCAAATCCAGAAACAGTTTTATATAGAAAGTTAAAAAGGTGCGTTTGGTACAGGATTCAAATCCTATTCGGATTCGAATTCTATACTAAACGCACCGTATGTTTTATCGAATCCTATACCACGCCCTTAGGGACCGAGAGTGCTACTATATGGAGCTTTTAATTTCGTTATTGATCTTATTGGCGTACTGAATATATATATATATATATATTTTTTTTTTCTCCTTTGCGAAATTATCGGCCTGAATATCAACTACATCTACTTCATCAAATGTTGAGATCTCAATTTCAATTTCTTTAGTCTTTATCGTCAAAAAATTAAATAAAATTTTCAATCTTTCATCCTTAGATCAATTATAATATTAATATATATTTATATAGAAACTCATGCGCATTACGTATTGACTATTTGCAAGGGTGATGGAAAAAAAAAAATAGAAATAAACGAGAGGCAAGAATCACGTGATGGATCCACGTGCCAAGTAGAAACCGCCAACGGGGGCAAGTCACCATCGTGACACGTGGCTGTGACGGCAGGTAATACGGTTGGGGCACGCCATTTATTAATTAATACAAGAAATCAAAGAATCAGATACCACGAACAACTATATAATCAATTTGTTTTTTTCTCTGTAGATATTCTAAAATATAAATAATGATTCATTAACAGTTTTTCTTCTACGTCCATATTGTTCGCACATTCGTAGTAGAAAACCGTGCTATTGCACTTGTGTCCCAATTTTGATGAAAGTAAAAAATAATAATAATAATAATAATAAATAAATAAATAAAAAGATGAAAGCATAGTCCATTATTGATCTTTTCTAGCCCTCTTTTTTTTTTTATAATTTGACTTCTATAAGAAAAAATATTTTTCAAAAAGTCATAATTCTTTTTGAGGGATTAAATTGTCATAATTTTTTTTAGGGAAAATTGTAGTAACTTTTAAAAAAATATAAATTTTACCTTACACATATTGTAACCATCTTTCATACTTTAGTTGAATCTTTTTGGATGAAACATTATCCAACTAATAATGGCCCGTATATCATTTCATCTTTAAATATGGTTATCAACCCCTTAAAATTAAAAAAAGAAAAATCTTTAAATAACAATACTATGTTTAATAAGTTTTTAAGCTAACTTTTTTGTTAAGCTATAATACTGCATGTGATATCAATGTATTAAAAATATAATAACAGTTATCCAAAAATTGAAAATTGGATTATCTAAAACAAAGCTGGCATTGCATGGCATCGATTCATACGGTAGTTGCAAATAAAGAAAATATGGCGGCAAAAAACTAATAATAATAAAGACAACAAAAAGAGAATTTAAAAGGAAGGAAAGCGAAAGAAAAGAACATATTACTTTCTTGTTTGCAAAATCAACCATTTATTTGGGTCAAATAATTTTTTCAAAAAGAAAATCAAATGAATAATATAACAATAATAATAATACTAAAAGCTGTCTTTCTGGCATGTCCAACCCCTGTTCGTAAACTTGTCACCATAACTAAAGCTTTCCTATATCAAATTTCTATTTACTCCATCTGTTCGACGAAATGACTCAACCAAAAAACTCTGTTTTCAGATTAACCTCTGAATTAAGAAAAACTCAAGTTTCAATCCTAACATAACAATAACATCTGAAACAGGTATAGAATTTCTGAATTGGATTGCAAACGATGTCGTTTTTCACTGGCTTGATCATTGGCATGGCCATCGGCCTCGGTTTAATCATAGCCTACGCTCGAGCCGAAAATGCGAGATCCAGGCGTCGTTCCGATTTGGTGCACCATTTTTCCTACCTTACAGTACCTTTTTTTTTTTTTTTTAATAATTTCCCTCTGGTTTATTTTTCTCCTTTGAATTTGATTATATGCATAGTATTCATACATGGTATATAAAAATATGTCCACATGTATAGGCAAAAACGGTGGCTACTTTTGCGAGAATGACAGTGAAAGATTCAAAAGCCATTCTTCCAGCTGAGTTTTACCCACCTTGGGTTGTTTTTACGCAGCGCCAAAAGTTGAGTTTCTTTTCTGTGTTTTTCGCTATATTTCTCATGTGAATATGTATATATATGCGTATTATCTAACAATGTTAGATAATATTGTTTCGTTCGTTATTGCAGTTAAATTGGCTGAATAGTCACCTTGACAAACTTTGGCCATACATTGATGAGGTAATAATTAAAATAATCCCTATTTTGCAAGTTTAGACCTTTTAATGCTTGGATTTTGAATAGTATGAATTATAATACTGGTTACCGGGTGTGGTAATGTTATGGTGGGGTAGGCAGCATCGGAGCTAATAAGGAGCAATGTGGAGCCGGTACTTGAACAATATAGGCCGGTTATTTTATCTTCACTCAAGTTCTCCAAGTTGACACTTGGTACTGTGGCTCCACAATTTACAGGTTTGTATCTTCCATGGGTAGTTGATTTTTGTTTTCAAAGGTATGGGTTCCTTTTTTTTTTAAATTTTTTTTTTAAAGCTAGAACAAATGGGGCATTAAATATTGGAGTTAGAGATTATGTTGCACTTGCACCTTAGGATTTTATTTTTATTTCCTTAGAAACTACAGTGAGACTATTTTTTTTTATGCTTCAACCATACCCCGATTTGGTAAATATCTCTTCTTTTTTTTTTCTTTCCCCTGCTTCTGGATGTTCCATGATTGTGCTTCTTATTCTGAGTGAGACTATATTTTTCTGGATATTAGTGGCTTCAAGATCAAAAAAGGATATGAAAAAAAAAAAAAAAATTTATTTGATACCCCAAATGGCACTTTGTCATAATTCAGCTTATAATTTAACAGAAAATGCTTATAGCAGCCAAGAAATTATCAAAAAATTCGTTTGATTTATTTATTTATTTTATTTTTGTTATAAATATAGAGACTTCAACAAGAACACTTTATTTTGCTCTTGGAGCTTTCCTAGACTGAATAGAAAGAATATAAGTTGAAGAAGCTAAAAGAATACTCGTGTTATAAGAACCAGGTTTAAGATTTAATTGAGAAAAGCATATTTGTGAACTCAAACAGAGTTTGCAGTGGATACCATTCTATATGGAGAAAAGCATGAAATATGTATTAGGCCTTGTCGACCATTACTCAAAAGAAAAAAAATAAAGCAACGTGAAGATATGCCGGAATAACTTTTATTTCTAGTGTTTTCGAGAGAACGGTATTTTTATTTTTGTTGGCTTGACTGTGGTAATGACACTCACAAAAACGGTCAATACTCTTTAGGAGTTTCCATCGTTGAAGTTGAAGGTGAAAACGTATCTGGAGGAGTCACTATGGAATTGGAGATGCAGTGGGATGGTAACCCGAATATCGTAATCGATGTTAAGACCAGAGTTGGTGTTAAACTACCTATACAGGTACTAATGTGGTTTCACAAAGACTCAAGAAACCAGTTTTTATAGCCATACATATGATGTGATGTATTGTTTTCATGTGGTGCTGGTTTTGACAACATTTTACTTTTAACTTAACTCTCTAAAATATTCTTATTATACCTTTCTGTTTTCTTGGGTTTTACCTTGTTTGTCTAGGTGAAAAACATTGGATTCACTGGGGTTTTCAGGATAATCTTCAAGCCGCTTGTTGATGAGTTTCCTTGTTTCGGAGCTGTTTCTTATTCCCTGAGAGAAAAGGTGACATTACATCTTGTTGAAGCTAACTCCTTTAATTTTTCAACAAAAAAAAGTAAAATTGCCGGAGATGATACATTTTAGATACTGCATGCAGATGGCCATGGGGGTCCTTCATGGCATGGCCATACAAAGACATGATTAAGAACGGTTTTATAGAGACAAACTAATTTTGCTTATAAAATTTGTAGCATCTATTCTAGATAGGCTAAATGTGAATTTAGAAGAAATAGATTTGATTCCAAGTCTTTTTAATGCTGCTTTCTACAGAAAAAGCTGGACTTTACACTTAAGATTGTTGGTGGTGATATATCAACAATCCCGGGAATCTCTGATGCTATCGAGGTTTGAACAAAGTTTTTCTCCTATTGTTATGTTTCTTCGGTCTCCGAGTTCTGTATGAGATATACTTGAAATAACTATAAGACTAATTTGTTTAGGAAACAATACGAGATGCTATTGAAGATTCCATAACATGGCCAGTGCGTAAAATTGTACCCATTTTACTTGGGAATTACAGGTATGCTAATTTTTTTGGCATTGTGATTGCTTTTATTCAACAAATTGCATCATTGTCACACCAAAACCTGGAGCTCTCTAATATTTGCAAGACAAAAGGGTTTAAAACTTAAAAATAGCCTTAAATGTGTTATAGTATGCAAGACATTCAATTATATATAACATTAAAGCGAGACAACTATAAAAGCAACTATACAGCATAATTCTCGTTTGAAGAGTGGCCATGATATTCATAATCCAAATAACGAATTCATTTTCCAGTGATATTAGATTTTGTTGTGTCATAGTGATCTGGAGTTGAAACCTATTGGAACATTAGAGGTGAAGCTTGTGCAAGCCAAGGACCTGACAAATAAAGACGTGGTTGGGAAGTCAGATCCTTTTGCGGTGTTATTCATACGTCCACTTCGTGAAAAAACAAAAACCAGTAAAACAATCGTAAGAAACATTTCTTACCTTCTTTTTTTTGCAGCTTGTTTCTGGTTTTTCCTTGTACTAAATCGTATTACATTGTCAGAATAACCAACTGAATCCAATCTGGAATGAGCATTTTGAGTTCATAGTTGAAGATGCATCTACTCAACACTTGACCATAAGGGTCTTCGATGATGAAGGGGTTCAGGCGTCTGAACTCATTGGCTGCGCTCAAGTGCCTTTAAAGGACCTCGAGCCGGGTAAAGTGAAGGATGTCTGGTTAAAACTGGTGAAGGATTTGGAGGTCCAGAGAGACACCAAGTACAGGGGTCAGGTGAGAATGTCGTCCTTTTAAGTATTCCTTGTTTTCTTCTTCTTTCGATACATTTCTTTTATGTTTGATCAGTCCATTCTTTCTCTCAATGAAATAACAGAAGTCTGACACTCCAATAATGTCACAGGTGCAACTGGAACTCCTGTACTGTCCTTTTGGCACAGAGAGCAACATTAAGAACCCTTTCAATCCCGACTATGCGCTGACTACTCTAGAGAAGGCCCTTAAGAGTGGAAATGATGGAACAGAAGCCTCTGGTATTGGCAAAACGGCCACTCACAAGAAGAGGGAGGTCATTGTGAGAGGTGTACTATCTGTGACAGTGATATCCGCTGAAGACTTACCAATAGTGGATTTGTTGGGAAAAGCCGATCCTTATGTCGTCCTCATAATGAAGAAATCTGAAACCAAAGCCAAAACAAGGGTGAGATTTGTGTTTCTGAATATTACTACTATAGCTTAGCTTACCAACTTTTCAGATTTGGCTCTAAATAGGCTTGACAACAACACTAAATGGGATTCTGATTCATTCTCCAGTGAACTGATAAATAGTATGCATGATTTTAGATCTATTATTTTGTGCTTTCTCAGGTTCTGAACGAGAATTTGAATCCAATATGGAATCAAACATTTGACTTTGTTGTTGAGGATGCATTGCATGAAATGTTAATTTTGGAAGTTTGGGATCATGACACTTTTGGGAAGGTAATGTTCCTCTTCAAAAATTAACCGTGCCTTTTCTTTCGATTGGCAAGCTTGATCTGAAATGTGAAGAATGTTCTTTATAATCATGCAGAATCATATATTTAAACTATAAAAATTGTGTTGATCCCTGTCACAACTACTTAACATGATTATCTTTTCAATTGGACAAAGCTTAGTGCATTTTTGCTCATCTTCTTTTTAGTTTCACAATTCAAATTGTGCTAATTTTGAGTACTTTCCGTTAATCTTTCAGGATAAAATAGGGAGGGTCATCATGACCCTTACAAGGGCCCTACTTGAAGGGGAATTTCAGGACAGTTTTCCATTAGAGGGTGCAAAATCTGGAAGGCTCAATCTGCATTTTAAGTGGACTCCTCAGCCCATATTCCGAGATACTTAATTGAGGAAAGACAATGTAGGATAATATTTGTACATTAGTTTTTTTTTTCTTTTTCTTTTTTTCTGGCTGGAAGTATTTGTACATAATTGGCAGATTTGAAGTTCATATTCTTTGATGTTTACTACATATTTACAAGATTTAAAAAGTCCTAAAAGACAAAAGCACAAAACGCGCTTTTAGAGAGAGAAAGAGGAGAGAGAGAGGCTCTCACCTGATCCCTCTCTCTTTCCTATGTAGAAGAAGGCGCGCTCCGTCTCTGGCAGTCCCTTCGTTTCCTCTTCTTTTCTCTAATCAGATATCTCCCTTACCAGGGAGGAAAACCCCCTGTCCAGCCTTTTAAAATCTGTCAGCACACTAATCCATTAAACCCCTAAAAATATCGTCGTGTTAATTATATATTACTAGCTAAAAGTCTTAATGAGCTCAGTTTCAAAAACAAAAAAAAAAAAAAAAACGAAGTCTTAATTAGTTAAAAAGTCAAAAAGCTAGCACCTCACTTTACTTTTCTTTTCCTCTTTCTCCAAGAGAACCTAGTACTCGCCATTCTCTCTTTCTCTTACATGTGATGTACATGGGAACAATAAATTTTGTTGGATAAGACCTTCCAAAGTAGCATTACCAGATGTCGTTCTAGTTGCAGCCTAATCATAAGAAACTATGTCAACATGAAAGCTAAATGACGTGAGAAAACATTAATGTAAAAAATCAAACAAATAAATACATGTGATGAACAAGAGAATAATAAATCATGTTGAATTAGATCAATATAATTATAATAATATTGAGTGCACGTGGATTCGAAAACCAATACTACCTGACGTGGAGATAACTTCTGGTGTAACGGTATTCAACTTTTTTCTTTTTTCCAGCTTTTTCAAGAGCACTTTTGGCCTATTAGATTTATCAGGAGCTCTTCCTTTTGTTTTTATTCAAATTCCTTTAATATTATTTTCATCTTTGCTTCAAAACTCACTCTCATCATGGGTATGTACAATTTGGACATACGATTTTGATCTAGGCTTTTCATTCTCTCTTCCTCTTAAATATGTATCAACATCTTCTAAAATCTTTCGGAGACTGCTGATCGCAATTTCGTATGTTCTCTCATGCTCTATTGCCTTTGTTGCTATGCGAGTTTGAAGTCTACATATTTCTTGGTAATTATTTGCTATGTGGACTTTAGGACCTTCACTACTATATACACTTTTATATTTATTTACTCTATATTCGATATTTGCATCCTTTGTCTATCTTTTCAAAATATATTGCGCAGAAACTTTCAATATATTTTTTTTCAGAAATAACTTTAAGAGCATGTGAACACAAAATTCCCGTAAACTCAAATTTCTTGCAAGAACATATCACCATGCTATTGGATGAATTGTATTCAACTGTATGGTGAAGATGCTTTTTATTGGGTATAACTCTATATTTTTATATATCTCATTCTCACCACAGAAAATAATAGTACAATCATAACTCTGGCATACTTGAGTCTGAAATATATTTACCATTGTTGGGATATATAGACTCGCCACAGGCTTTAAAATTTCAACTTCAAAAGACAATTTTGGTCTAGTCTGGGTTGCTTTAAAATCAGCTTGCAACTCTTCATAATGACGACGCTCGAACAGCCTTTCAAAGTGTTCAGAAAAGCACAATGGATCATGCTTGTAACTGACATAACCTTGTATTGTATTATTCATACTCTTATTTCTTTAGGTTGAGGTCATATTTGCATAATATGTCTATTTCAGCTGCTTGAGTTGGAGTTACTCTTCTTTATGATCTGTGCAGATGACTCTTATTAGGGCTAGATATCTTATGAGTATGCTCATAAATGAATTTAATAACAAGATATCTTCTAGTTTGGCGAGAGTTAACTTTCATTCTTGCTAAACAGCCGAATCTTGTTTCAGCTTGATGACACTATACATTAATATCTCGTTTATCTTTCCCGCGATGTTCTTCGCAAGAGCAACAAAGAGTTCTACTTACCACTCTCTCATCTCTATTTTTTTGTCCTTTACTTCTACGAATACCAAATCCAACTTTATAGGCATAAGCATTATAAAAATCATAAGCTTCATTCTTCTTCAGTTTCAAAATCTATACCAACTTTTGGTATTATTTCATTAGAGATTTGAAAATGAATCATCTCTATTCTATTCTTCACTTCCGTATTTCTTTCATTTTCTAAATTACAAATATTACCCTCAGTTTAAAACTCTAACTTTCGGCTGATTGGTAGTCTTCTAAATTATTACCACAATCCATAATTTTCAGTAAAATTTATATCTTTAAGATGATAAGTATCATTAAAACAAATGAAAATAAAGAACAATAAATTGGTAATAATCCTACTTTTAAATAATAAAAAAAAAAAACTATTCAGCCACAATGCACAAAGTATGTGAAAGTCGATTTTCATATATATGTACGTGAACATATGAATTATTGACCAACTTTTTTTTCTAGGAATTATGGACTAAGTACATTACATATAGAAAAACCATATATGAAAATTTTGAATTATAACATACGATCTAAAAGAATAAAGCGAAATATTCTTTTATGTTATTATATGAAATAGAAAAAATTTTAGAGTCTCTGATTTGATAAAAGACTTTAGAGACACTATTGTTTAAAATTCCTTTCTATTTCAGCTGCAACTTTTTTTCAATCAGTTCCAGTACTAATTATTAGTCTGCATAAGTCCCCTAAGATGAATATGTGTATGTGAACATATAAATTTTTTCGACTAACCTTTTTTTTTATAGGAATTATTGACTAATCTCAAATAATTCAATGTTCACTCTTAACATAATGGCAACTTCGAATTGGCATAGGAACTATTCACAATTATATGATCCAAAATGTAAATTTATAAATACGTATAAAGCCACATGTATTAATTATAAAAATACATAAAACTGGGAGAATAAATCATAAACAATATCATTTCAAAAAAAAAAAATCATAAACAATATCTACTTTAACTATATGATTCTATATAAATAGTATAATAGAAAGCCACATACTTGGATACAAGGTAGAATTGAAGAGAGTCTACGCCAAAATCATATTTGTCTATACATGAATTCACGAACCCGGATCCTCTGTCCTTTTATTTTGTCTTCCTTCATGTCCAGCCATTTGAAAGCTGTCGGTACACCAATCCATTAAACCGCTAAAAATAACGTCGTGTTAACTTTACGTTAGTCTTACTGAGCTAAAAGTCTTGATGAGTTCAGTTTCAAGAAGAAAAAAAATCTTAATGGGTTCTCCCTGGTATAGGTCTTTTTTTTTCTCTCTTCATCTTTTTTTTCCTTCGTATTTATATTTTGTTGTATTTCGTCTCTCTGCTTTTGTGAGGATTTTGTACCATAGATTTTACTCTATGCAGTTGTTTTGTCCCACCTGATTTTAGATTTGTGTAAGTTTTTGTTGTATTTGTTGTTGTTTTTATTTTTGAGATAATAACAAAAATATCTCATGAGTTTTGATGAAATGCTCAATATATCCCTTTAGTTTTCGTAAATTATAAAAATATCCCCTTTGATTGACAAATTAATATAAATTTTATCCCTATAGCTTATTAGGTCAAAATTAATAAACAAAATATCAAAATTACCCTCTCTCTAAATTTGTAACAAATAATTTTTTTTTAAATGACTAGGATACCATTACCTAAATACAATTAAATAGCTAAAAAAATGAAAAAGTTTCTTTAAAAAAATTATATAAGACTTTTCTTCACCAAATCTTCTTATTCTTAATCATTTTTCTCTTTCATCCACCACTATTTTTTCCTTCACTGAACACTATTTATTGCTCCAAAAGTAATATTTATTTTGTTACAAGTTTAGAAAGAGGGTAATTTTGATATTTTGTTTGTTAATTTTCACCTAATAAGCTATAGGGATGAAATTTGTATTAATTTGCCAATCAGATGGGATATTTTTATAATTTACAAAAACTGAAGGGATATATTGAGCATTTCATCAAAACTCAGGGATATTTTTGTTATTATCTCTTTATTTTTTATGGGGTTTTTAGTGGTATTATCTCATATCTGTCTGATTTTACTATGAGGCATTTACTGATGGACGCTTTAAGTGCTTGTTGTGGCCTTTATTAACGGACATCTTCAAGGATCGGCTGTGGCGTTTACTGATGGATGCCTCCAAGAGTTTGCTGTGGCACTCACTGATGGACGCTTTGGAGCAAAACTAATGGTTCTAAGTCCTGATTTGAGCTTACTGTCCCACGAAGTGATGGAATTCGTTTGTCTGCTTTTGGCTGAACTTATACATATACTTCACTGGATTTGCTCCCACATTTATTAGTTGTGGGATTAGATATTTGTAGGTTTTTCTTTTGGGTATGGTGCTCTTTTTGACCCTTTGTGCAATAATTGTACTTGATATTGCCACTTAATCGGCTTTAATTTAAATCTCATGAGAAAATTCTTTCTTAAAAAAAAAAAAAACGTATTAAAAGACAATACCCGAAAAAAATTCAAACAAAACCTACAAGTCATACCGTTCAACTTTTCTTTTGCCTTGTACACGCCAGTAAACTAATTACTAATCTTTTTCTCATTTGTTCACTTTTATATTTGGAATTACTAATGTATAGATATAGAATCTCTCTCTCTTCTCTGTTCTTTTTCCCTTCAAATTCATGTGCACTCGTCAGCGATGAAGTTCTTTTAGAATAACTCCGCAAAAAATTATGTACGAATGTAGCCTATAATTTTTTATACATAATTTTTTAAGAAAATCTAGTTGTCTGGTCGGAAAAACTTGTTGCTCCACCCAAAACGACATCAACGTTGCTGTCAATTATGTACTCAAACAACGTATCAGTTTCTACAATTAGAGATACACCATGTCGTTGACGTGCTTATAGAAATTTACTTTGGTTTTGTATAACCGACAAGTCGTTCATGCAAAACGACAAAATATTTTGACAGCCGTTTAGGTGGGGTTGAAAGAAAAAAGAGGAAATTAGAAAATATACGGTATTTCTGAAAAAAATTGGAAAAATACGGTGCTTTTGTATTTTCACGGCGCGGTCGGTTTTTATTAGAAAAATACCGTTTTATAAAAAATATCTATAAAAATACCACTTTTTAAAATAATTACTAGTTTCTGGAAACCAGTTTCCAGAAACTGGTAACTGGTAATCGAGGATATTTATAATTGGTATATAACTGGTAACCAGTTTCCAATAACCAGTTTCTAGAAACCAGTAGCCAGTAACTATTTTTAAAATGGTAATTTTCTAAATATATTTGAAAAAATGATATTTCCTTAATTAAAACCGTACAAAAATTAGAAAAAATCCTAACTTCCGTATTTTTGTAATTCTTTTCGATTTTTGTAGGTATAAGCGTTAGAAACCAAGAAAAAAAGCACTTACATTCTCACCAAAAGTTCCTGTACCTTTTAAAGGTAAAAAACCAAAATGTACACAACTTGTGAACTTTTCGTTTGTCTACGCACAACTTCTTGTTGTCTGTTTACGACATGTCCTTTTTAGGTTAATGTACAATACAGTCTAATGGCCTTAAGAATAAAACGTCATGTTGTTTCAGGTTTATAGTGTCTCGTTTGACAGTTCACATTTTTAAGATAGAGAAACTTAAGCCTAGTACCCATTTTTAAAACTTATTTTCAAAAATATCCATTTTTAATTTTTCTTTCAAAAATACATATTTTTATGGTCCACATTTCATGTGGAAAATATGAATTGTATACACTTACAATGCAAATGTTTACCACAGTTTAGATTTTTCATTATAAATTTGATATAGTATACATTTTAAAATGTGTGCCTTTTAATGTAATTTTTATTCATAAAATGTAGATCACGGTATACATTTAATGCATTGTATACATTTCATGTATAAAACAGTAGTAGTCTACATTTCTCCAAAAATGGGTGGGTATTTATGAAATTAAAAAATAAAAAAATAAAAAATAAAAAAAACGAGTATGTATGAAAAATATGGTTTTAAAAACGGATATTTATAAACTTTTCCCGATAAGATATGCTCTTTTTCTGCCCCAAGTCCTAAGCAAGTGAAAAGGAGAAATAAAGTAGTAGAAAATGGAAAATAAAAAATCTTATAGAAAACCTATCAACTGAAATAAAATAAGTGTGGAGTAATGTCTAAAGTCTAAACTATTCCAAAAATTTTGTTTATCCAATTCCAGCGAGAAATTGCTCAAATAGAATGGCAGTTACCCCTTCATTTTTGCTTTCCAATTATTTCCCAACTTTACTTTACAATTAGTACAATACAATAGATACAATACCTCGTTTCATAGGCTGCAAAAACGAACTGCCCTGCATATGCTCTGTAAAATAATCCAGGAGCTTGAACGGTTGTTTTCTTTTACATCCACACCGCATGCCTAAGCAGTTGACAGAGTCGTCAAAACTGAAGGCATATTGTGATAAACTTGCAGTTCGACCAGAAAATCCCGGGATTACAAATGAATGCTAGGAAACATGCAATGAGAGACGTGTAAGTACTATAATCCAAGTATTATAAGCAATTCATTCCCCTCCAACCTTAGAATGATTCTTCTTCAGTCGTCTCCTCTGCAAGTTGCTTGCCCTGAATAAAAGCCAAAGTTTTCATGTTTTATAATTCATGACAAAGTACTTCATAATCATGAGTTCAGGACAGCAACACAATTCAGTACCCTGTAGATTACCAGCAAGAAATGATTCGCCTACCTAAAAGGAGCCAATACCATTGTACAGACTCATGAAAACAAACAAACAATCAGACAAGCTAAAAGTGCTCTTCCGAAGGTGAGGCAAACTATTTTGAGTACTAAAACCGGGGCTTTAAAGTAGTTTACTAACACAATTATGGGAAGCTGAATTATCAAATTGGAGCCAATACTTCCAATGCCCCCAGCCTTGCTAGGTTTAATTTTTTCCTTTATGCAGGTAAACAAGAGGAAACATGGCTTTTATAGCACTTACCAGTACTGATTGTGGAATATCACATCGTCTGTAGGTACTTCTTTCCCATCGTCATTTCGGTTCCAATGGTAGAATGCGTGGGTTCTGTTCCTAATCTCTAATGTAGAATGACCATAACTGGCTTCACGAAATGCAGAATACTCTGGTTGTGGATCCCAAAACCTATGATGAATTACAAATAACACAGTGAAAAAGATTGCCTCGGCAAGAAAAATCATAAGTGCATCAAAGAAACTAGATGAAAATCTCAACCTTCCTCATCATATAGAAATAAAAACTAATTGAAAAAGTTTGTAGTAGTAAAATTTGCACTACCTTCCAGCAAGACCCTCCTGATTTCCACCATCCCCAACAGTCAAATACACTGGAGCTGACTTGTCAGGTACAGGGTAACGATCACCACGTGATAAATTGTAATAAATGTTTGAGATGCGATACTACAAATTGACAATATTGCACTATAAGAGATAAAGCTATAGAAGCACAATTTAATGGAAATACTGAAGAATGGGCATAAGTATATTACATATAAAAAACTAGTATGACTTGTAATATATCAAAAGGTTGACTAGACTATTGCTCGTGACAGAATATCCAGGCAAATTTTGATAGTATCATGGCAAACTTGATACGGTAAAAGAAAAACTTATTGAAGGGGTCAATCAATTTGACAGGGGACGTGATTTTTTGACTATGTTGAATTGATGCCGTGGCAAGACAATATTGGAATGATCTAACATATGCACAGATAAAATTTGGGATCTGGGGCATAAATGGCAGGATCATTTGGAATTATTCAGGCATATAAGACAACTGCAAAGCATATGGGCCAAGCAATTAAATTCTGATAACCTTTGTGAACAGATGAATAATCTTAATATTAAAAGATGAAATAATGGAAGAATGGACTTAATACACCTTTCATTTATGTTATACCACATTTACCCCTTAAAAAAGACACAAGAAGAAGATTAATCTCCATACTGATCTTTCATTTGCATGAACATGGCCAGCGAATATGAAATCCACTTTTGACTGGACAAACCAGCTTTCAAAGACTGCCCGCATGCCTTCACCTTCCATATAATGGACCAGGTTACTACTGTAGAGGGGCACATGCATGAGAACAATAAGCCAAGGTGTTTTCGTTCTATCCACCTTTTTTAACTCTTCTCGCAGCCACATCCATTGAGGTGAGTACTTCACTGATGAAAAGATATTTTACAGCAAATTAAGGGGGGAAATGTAGAATAATTTGATTGAAGACAAATGAACATAGAAATGCTAAAATCCAAACAAATCATTTGCATCAATTAGGAGCAAATACGCAAGCACAATGGTACGGGGAACGAAAAAGTGAGAATTATTAGCATAGTGAGATGTAAACATTGGAATTAAACAACAACGCTTAAAGCCAGATGTAGAATGACAAATTACCAAATGGAGAATAACTGGATAGGACAATGATGTGAGCTGATGCTCGTCGCACAGCATACCAAAGAGGACTGCTACTATTGGAGGCCATATAAGGTGTAGGAAATCTGTGTAGATATGCTTTAAATGGAAAAACTTCCCCCTGATTTGAGATACTAGTGAGTAACAAATCAAATACGGAAGTAATCACATTAAAAATACTTGTTAAGCTGAAAACACAGTCATAAATATAATAAAAGCATCTACCTTTATAATTAATTATTCAAAAACAGTCAAATAAAGATTCTACATTACTCACTATGTTAGGCATATACTCTATTTCATGGTTCCCTGCTGACCAAATCCATGGCTGATATGCAGCACTTCTCTCAACAAAGCGTCCCCATGAATCCCATCTAACACCAATGTTGTCATATTTATATCTATCAGCATAAGAGAGATCACCAAGAAATAAAACAGTCTGTCCCCCACTCTCCATGTAATGCTCGAGAGTGGATAATGAATTATAAGTTTGACCCAAATCACCTAAAATGTACCAAACAATTAAGAATTAGAAACTTATGACAACATAGTTTCCCCAACCAACTCTATTTCCCATCTATTGCTCTATTTCAATACTCGAATTTTACATGACAAACCACCAAAAAAATGTTTGGTGAAATTAGATGACGATCTTACCAATGATCCCAAAAGTGTAGGGAGCATCAGGATCAATCTTGGGAGGAGTTCGAAACCAAAATTCGCGAGCAGATTCGTCCACACCGATCTTGTAATAGTACTTGGTGTCATACTGACACAAAATGCAAGTTTAATAGAGGAAAATTCTCAACTTGACTTGAACAAAACATCATAGAATAACATACTGAGAATGATCTAAACAAGCCAAGCCTAGTATAGTTTGGTACTAAAGAACAATGAACAGTTATTTTTGAGCCTTAAATATACCTCAAGACCATCAACAAGGCAGTGATGAATGAACCCAGAAGTGTAATTATAAAATGTGTAGCTCTTCACCGTTCCATGAGCACTAAAAGCATAATTCTCCTCCGATGTGCCATACTCCACTTCGCTTGAACCAGCTTCATTAGGAGTAACCCATGAGATTATTACAGCCTTTCCGTCATAATCCCCTTGAGTGATATGAACCTACAACCAAAAAACCTCACTGGGTAAACCCAAAATAGCGATTTCGATTTGGATTTCGATTTACAGACAATTTTTTTTCTTAGGGTTTACTTAAATTTGATGCGCCAATCTGGGGATGGTATTCGTACTTGTTGGGGGGCATTAAGGCCTTTCGGGACTGCGAAAACGTCGTCGTTAAGAGGAATATCGGAAGACGGCCATTGGGAACGAATATAAGTGCTTGTTCTCCCAGCAATCCCTGTCGTGGCAAAGCTTAAAACAATACCTAAAAAGACTGTTACTGTGGCTGTGATTTGGTACTGGAACTGGAGCATTGGTCTTCTCTCAATCCACCTCCGCCTACTGATTGCAAAAAAAAATTAAAATCAATAAAGAGGAATTTTGAAGACCTAATTGAAAGGGGAGATTTTAAGGGAATGAAGGGTTTACCAAACTTTCTGAGTTAGTGTTCAACTGAAAATTGAGAATGTTGATCCCCTCAAAAACAAAAAAAAAAAGAAGAAGGAAATTGAGAATGTTGAGAAGAAGATATAGTTTAATCACTTTAGTGTAACTTAGAAGGGACAAAAAGAAACAACTTTTTTTTTTCACTTGTTTTGGTGCTGAGATAGGGAGGGGAGGTGCTGACCGTTATAATAATGTCTTTGTACGGCAAGAGCAAACATAACTCAGGTATTTATTGGTGGCAAAATGGGCGGCCGGCCCGCAAAAAAATAAATTGAGTCCAGCCCAGCCTGTTGGCAAGTCGGGCTCCGAGGGGGTCGGTCGGCCTATATTTGGTCCGGATTTTTTTTTAAAAAAAAAAAATTTTGGACACTTATACCTATTTTTTAAAAAATATTATCAAATTTACGACCTTTCAAAAATAATAAAAATTCCGTACAATTTTTTTAGGATATTTTTCTAAATACTTTGGGAGCTAAAAAACGCGGTGGCATTTTAGTAAATAAGCTTTTTTTTTTTTTTACAAGAAACCACAAAGGTTTCTTGGAAACCAATTTGGTTTCCTATTAGCAAAATGTCATGTACGTAAGTAAATCACAGGAAACTACAAAGGTTTCCTAGAAACCAGTTTAATTTTCTTTAGCAGAATGCCCTGTACGTAAATAAATTATAAGAAACCACGAATATTTCCTGCAAACTATTATGGTTTCTTTTTTGCAGAATACCATGTAACTAAATAAATCACAGGAAACCACAAAGATTTCATGGAAATTGTTGGAGGTTATTTTCCATCAACAGAGATCGATGATCACTTACACAACCAGTAAACTACAAAGAATCCACTACAAGAAAGCTACTACGATCAGCTCGGCTCGGCATCCCTGGACGTTCCCAAGCCGAGTTTAATCATGAGTAAATTATTACGACCAGCTTGGCATCTTCGGGTATTACTAAGCCGAGCTCAATCACAAGAAGATAATTCAGGTCAGCTCGGTGTCTCTGTACGCTCCCGAGCAGGGTACAAATAATCTACACTCCTGAGCTGAGCATAAATAATCTGTCAATGAACACTCACGTGTGTAGGACACGTCATATGTGCCATCATTTTCGGATGAACGCCTTATATGTCTACACGTATTACCAACCTACAAGGACAGGTGTCAGTCATCCCGAGTGATCACCTAACGTGTCCATATATGACGCTAATCTACAAGGACAAGTGTCGACCATCCCGTATCATGGAGACTATCACACCTCTATAAAAGCATCGCTTTCCCAATGATTAGGGTAAGCCGCCATTCGCAATCCAAAAACTCTAAATCTTGCCAACATTCTCTTTTCTCTCTGACATTTTCTTATCTCTTTATTGACCGCTGACTCGAGCGTCGGAGAGTGTTTGGCAAGTACCACACCGGTGCCACCACCTTAGCTCGTGGCGTCGGACCACTCTTCCTTGCTCTCTGCAACGGTCGGTCCGACCTCGACGTCAACGGTGAAGGTGTTCATTTCCGATACGGAGTGCAAGGCGCACTAAGTTGGTGCTCGGACGAAAAACCGCACCAACAGAAATCATCGTGGTTTCTTTTTAGTAAAATGCTATATAGCTACAAAGGTTTCCTAGAAATTATTGTGGTTTTCTTTAGCAGAATGCCCTGTAGCTAAGTAAATCACAAGAAACTAAGAAGGTTTTCTGGAAACCATTGTGATTTTCATTTTGTAGAATGCCTTATAGCTAATTAAATAACAGGAAACCACGAAAGTTTCCTAGAAACCATTGTGGTTTTTTTTTCAAATCACAAGAAACAATGAAAATTTCTTGGAAACTATTGTAGTTTCTTGTAGCAAGAATTAAGTGAGGCATTGAATAAGGACGCTAGAGAATATAATCAAGTTCTCAAATTAAATAATTAAATTTTTGAAGTAAAAGCAACAAAAATATATATTGGTTACTAGTTATTGGAAACCTATTTGGTTTTTGGATTCTAGCAAATGGTTTCCAATAACCAAATTGATTTCTAGTAATCAATAATTGAATTAACCAAATAGTTCTACAGTTTATGATAGAAACTAATTTAGTTTTAAGTTTCTATTAACTAAATAGTTATAATATTTATGGTGGAAACCAACATAGTTGTTGGCTTTTAGTAACCAATTTGGTTGTTAGTTTTTAGTAACCAATTTGGTTTCTAGTTTCCAAAAATCAATTAGTTTATATTTTTCAATAATAAATTGGTAATTGGTTTTAAGAGTGATCAGCTACAAGTAGACTAGTAGCAAAAAGAAACAAGAAAAAATAGAAATTCTATGACGTTATTTGATCTTTCATACAAAAAGTGAGCTATTAGCTAAAATAAGTCTACAAGCATGCTATACTACTGGCTTATTTTTTGGGTAGTGAAGTATCTAATGTATTGTGATTTCTCTAATTTGATTACAACATAAAAACTAATTTTTGTGTTTGGTCTGCCAATTTTAACAATGAAATCAACATATAGCTTGAAATACTCAACAACTTTACCTAAATCCTCACTTAATTTATAGAGCCAAAGTAGACGAATCGATACTATTCAGGATATTTATCGAACATGTAGTGGGCACAAACCCACATCAACTCAATAGAAATTAGAGACTTCGGCATCTCACTTTTTCCATGCTTGCCTAATGCTACATGAAGTCATAAACCAAACCCCAATATTATATAAGAAACTATACTACCAAAATATATATAACTATCTAAAACACTAAAACATTAAAACGATGTGAACAATCTAAGAGATACCCAGTTGCGATTTTTCACCAATTTTTGAAATCAAACTCCCCAAACTTCCATTAGAGACCGTACTTCAATCCCAATCCATTCAATCCAAATCCATACTTTTAATGAACAACTCATACCTCGCAAACAAGTAGGATAGACTCTACGAATTTGAAATCTTAAGAAAATTATTACTTATGCTGATGTTAAAAGCTTGAATCTGAGCTAATGAATCGAGATTTAATAAAAACATATCATCAACAAAAATACCAAAAAAATTTTTTGGCTAAAAATAAATAAATTGATCACTTAATCAAATGAGCCAAAAGGCAGAACAATCATCAAAGAACCTAATTCAAAATCACAAACATATTATTAATCCAAATTAAGATGAAAATATTACTTTATATTGCTTCTAATCAAGTAACTAAAGTATGAATTTAAGCATAATCAAATACATATATCTCCATAAATTAATTAACCAATGAAAGAGTCTTTAGCATAATGAGCATCATCAAAAACCCAAAAAAAGAAGCTTCATTATCTCTTCTTTCCAAAGCCAAATACAACAAAAATCCTCTCTCTCGTACCCACAATTTTCTTCGGCCAAAAAATCAACGATGCTATCTACAACACTTCATCCTTCCTTTCATGCTTCGCCTAACGCAGACTAAGCTCTCGAGTCAACGCAGCTCAAAACCAAACTTGACGCCATCTCCCCCTCCATCTTCGATCTCTAAAAGCTCGTCGCCGAGAACTTGTTCCTCTTGCCCCATTACTAGGCACTGTAACTAAAATGAAAGTACAAGCCCCATTACTAGGTACTGTAACTAAAATGAAAGAGTTTAAAACGTTTCTTTTCAAAAAAATGGTATTTTTATAATAAAGGTCGTATGAAAATTAATATTTCGGACAAGGTCATATTTTGGTCATTATTTTAAAAAAAGTAGTACGAGACGTCATTTTCCCAAAAAAAAAAGATAAATTATTAAATTTTTTTAAAAAAAATGAAAACATGTTATGTTTTAATTAAAAATTTTAAAAAAATAGAAAACATAATTATGTTGTTTTTATTCTATTGTTCAAAATTTAATAATAACTGAATAAGATATATTATATAAGTTGAATAGTTGATTAAAAAAAAGTTTAAAAACAAACGCATTAAGAAAATTATTTAGAATTATAATAAAAATATTTAAAAAAAATAAAGAAACAAATAAATTTTAAATTTTAAATTTCATTTTATTGATTCAATCTTTGACTACTTCATTAAAAACTTTTCTAAGAAAAACTCATTGGATAAAACCTTACTAAGGAAAAAAGAGTGTAATATTAATGATCACAATTCAAATTATCATAAAAATAAAAATAAACTAGTATATCATCAATTATGACTCATCTCATTCATGTTACATGTACACGTTATTGAAATATAAATTTGGTCTTATTCTTCATTGTTCATTAGCATTCATTTCCAACTATATGAATTTGGTCATCTTCTTCATTAGCATTCATTCCCAAATCAATACGTATACTTTTTGAAATATTTATATCCTATATAAACATATTAATACGTTAATTAAATTGAACTAACTAGATAATAAACATATTACTACTTTAATTAACTTGAATTAGAATGATAGGAAACATATTTGATATTACTATTTTGATTAATTTGAGTTAGAATTGTAATAAACATATTACTATATTAATTAATTTGAATTAGAATGATAATAAACAAAGAATAATAATTTGAATTTAGTAATTAGAAAATATAATTAGAGAGAAAAAGGGAAATTTGAAAATATAATTAGAGATAATAGGAGAATAAGAGAGTATGGTGTTGAATTGAAACTTGAAATTGTGAAAAAAGAGTGAGAGAATGGGATATTTAATTATTTATTATTGTTTTAATGGTTTTTTAAATTTATTTAAAATCATTAAAAAAAAACAAACAAAAAAAATTTGAGGGAGCCTAATGCCCAAAGGCCCAATATGATGTTATTATTGTTTTAGCCCAAAACTTGGGCCCAAAAGTTAAAAAAAAAAAAAAAAAAACAAAACAAAACAAAACAAAAATTGCTACAATACTGGGCCGGGTGGGCTGCCAATGCAGGCCACGAAACATAGGCCCAGCCCGGCCCTGTCCCTAGGGCTGGGCTGAGCTCAGGCAGCTACAGTATCAGGCCGCAGGTTGGCCTGTTTAGCCTGGACCATTTTGCCAGCTCTAGGTTTCAATGAACAAATTCAAAAAATAAAAAAAGGTGAACATACGGTAAGAGCATTTATTCAAGAAAATTCTCAAATATGAACTACCTTTATTAAGAGCATCCGGATTGGTACAACAAAATAGCATTACTTTTTTTATATAAAATAAAAAAAGAGGATATGATCTTAGTGGTGGGTTATTTCTTAGAACCACTCTTATTCGGTTGAGCTTCTAAGGGAATATGGAGGTTCGAACCCTTTATTTCACCCTCCTAAATGAGAGAAAACCTCAAGATAGAGCGTCTTATCACTTCAACAATCACTTGGGAGTAGCATTGCTTATTTGAATTGGAGGAAACATTGTTTGCCATATGCTAAACTTTAACATGAACATAATAGCATGGTAAATGCATGGGAGGTATTCTTATATTTGGTCTCAAATATAGCATAATGTTAAAGAGAAATTTATGCTTATTACTCGTTTTTAAAACTTATTTTCATAAATACTCTTTTTAAGTTTTCTTTAAAAAATACCAGTTTTTATGGTCCACATTTCATATATGAAATATGAGTGGTCCACATTTATAATATAAATTTTATCCATGAGGTACATATTTCGTGTGTAAAATATGAACAGTATACATTTACAATGTAAATGTTTATCACGATTTACATTTTTCATTATAAATTTGACATATGGTATATATTTTAAAATATGTGCCAATTTTTGGTGTAATTTTTATTCTGGTATACATTTCATGTATAAAACAGTGGTGGTCTACATTTCTCTAAAAATGGGTATAAAATAGGTATTTATGAAATAAAAATAAAAAATATGTATTTATAAAAATATGGTTTTAAAAATGAGTATTTATGAACTTTTCCTAATGTTAAAAATTTAAAATCCACTCCTTTTAGTGCTCCATCAATCACTTATATAATTTTAATTATTTTTTAGAATACCACTTATACAATTTTTAATGCTCAATCAATACACTTTTAGTGCTCAACTAGTTACAAAATTTATTATTAAATCATAAGATTTTAAAAAGCAAATGTTTTTAAAAAGCATTGTGTATTAGAGTACAAATTGACCATTTTGCTATTTCAAAGGTATGATTCCAACCGTGGCATTTTTTAAAAGCTGTATTTAAAATATGAGATATGTTGGTGGGATTTTCTTTTTTAATTCCCTTTTACACTCCTTTATTGAAAAATAAACGTTTTTTTTTCCTTTTTTTTTTTCTCGTATTCTCTGTCAAAAACTCCTTTTTTTTTTCCATTGTATTAGTATGAAATAAGACTAGAAAAAGAGAATTCCTTTTGGTTAAGAGAAAGGTTGATCGATCGAAGTGAAAGGAGCAAAAGGATGAAGGGGTTACTAAGTAAAACAAAACAAATTAAAGACTTTGGTAAACTAATAGAATACCTAAAGTCACCTAATGATCTATTATCCAAAAAAAAGAGGGTCACCTAATGATCACTTATATTTAAAATGCATATGACATAATAACCTATTAAGATACTTAGGTCACTATGTTAACCCATGTAACCATGTAACCTAAGGCAACCTATTTAGGTCATGTTTAGTACGCCGTATTGTACTGTATTGTATCGTGATGTATTGTATTAGATTATATTGTATTATTTTAGTATAGTACTATATTTGGTTTTGCATTGTAAAATGTTGCACGAAAAATTATTTTTTGAAAAATACCACTTTTAAAAGATTATTTAGAAAAGTACCATTTTTAAAAAATTATTTTGCAAAATACTACTTATAAAATAGCACTTTTCAAAAGTTATTTTTTTTTCAAAAATACCACTTTATAATTTTAATTTTTGAAAATATCACTTTTGAAAGTATTTAGAAAAATATCACTTTTAAAACGGATAACATGGTGTGAGAGAAAGGAAAGGAAGAGAAAGGGATGAGAAAAAAAAAATACAAAAAGAGAAAATGATGAGAAAGAAATTAATGACAGAGAAAGTGATGAGAGTCAATGTTATGATATAGTGTAATACATATATTTTTTCTATATTAGATTATACTATTCGTATTGTATTAAATTTTGATATCGTTATTAAATAGTACAATATAAAAGTATAACTAAACATCTTATTATGTTTAATTAATATAATACAGAATCTTTATATAATGTACGTCTTTATATAATGTACTAAACATGATCTAAGTGATCATCGTCGCACTTGAAGTATAAAAGACAAAATCATAGGGCCACTTAAAAAGTGTCGTTCATGAAAGACAAAATAAATAAATAAAACAGGATTTAAATTTAGTCATTTTTAGAAAGAAGGATTCCCACCACCAACAAATTACAAAAATGTGATGTATTTCAAAATTAATCTGGTATTTTTTCAAAACCAATCCGATATTTATCAAAAGAACAAACATAGTCGCTATAGGTTTCAACAACACAAGCCCTAAATTACTTGACACAATTGGGAAATTTACCTGCATAGTGCAATTTTAGGCCAAATTCATTTTTTTAGTTTACTTTTTCAAAATGACTTTTATAGTTGCAAAAAATGACTTTTTTAGTTGTATTTTGGAGAGAGAAAAAATAGTGTTCCAAAAATACCCTTATGACACATATTACTTTTTAGTTAAAAGTTATCCAATTTATGTATTTTAGTATAACTCAAAGTCATAAATTTGTAATGAGCAGTAACAAATAATAAAGAACTTGTCACTTTATTTTTGCACTGCATTTTCTCTTTTACTTCCCCTGTACATTTTTTTAAATTAAAAAAATTGAAAAAAGAAGAAAAAACAGAGCTCAAAAGCTCTGACAGGGACTAGTCAAGTCGAGGGCATTTTGGACATTTTACTACATAGGGAGTATTAGAAATGTCATTTTAAAAAAGTGAATTAAAAAAGTCAGTTTAGCCCAAATTTAAACTACCCAGGTCAATTTTCCGACACATTTCCTCAATGGCCCTATGCAACCGTGTAAGTAGGCCAAATTTGGCCCATTGACATCTCCATCCCATTTTTTTTTTTCTTTTTTGTAACAATTGGAGATGTTAACTGGCCGTACCATATCAGCCTAGACACATTTGTGCCTCATGTCGTGCTCGGTCCATTATGTGTCTGTACCCGTGTCTATGCTGTTAACGTGTCATTATCGTGTTTGTCTATTTTCGTACTTAATTGTTCCTATTTTCTATATTATATTATCGTGCCTAATCGTGGCAGTTTCTGATATTGGGCTATTTTCCGTATCTAATCATGCTCGTTTATAATATTGTGCTATTTTTATGCCATAATCGCCTATTTCTGATATTATGCTATTTTCATACTAATTGCACCTTCTTTAGATACTATATTATTTCTAATACCTAATAATGTTTATTTTTTTATTATATTATTTTTGTGTCTAACCTTGTCCTTTTTTTATATTATATATGATTTCAAGCCTAATTATTTCTATTTTCAAACTTTTATTGTTCTTGTTCCATAATCGTGCTCATTATTATTTTTTTTTTCTAAATTTAATTATTTTAATACTATTAGACATATTTTCTTCTAAGTAATTATGAATTGTTAATTATTATGTAATTATTAATTATTATGTAATAGAAAGAAATTATTTGAAAATTGAGATAACTCATATATAAAAAAAATCTAAATTGAAATATTAGAGTGTAAATGAGAAATGATAATTACTTAAAATTTTTATAGTTAAAGTATATTCTAACTGAATTGACACATACTCAAATTATATCAAAATGTATAAAAATTTATTGGAGGTGAGTTTTGCCCTAGATTCTTATCTCAAAATTTTTTTTGAAATAACTTCAAATAAAGTAATGAGTGTGGTCTTTAAAATTGGGATTGGTGTCAAAACTAGTCAGCACGGACACGATACAATTATAAGTCGGTACGACACGACATGATTAGTGATCGCGCTTGGGCCGACACAACATGATAAGTAAACGTACTTGAGCCAGTACGAAATAAGCACAGGCATAGGCACAGCACGTGGCACAGTAGGCACGAATACCATGCACGACATGCATTAAGAAAAATAATTAGTTTGCAAAAAATATACTTATTTAAAATTTATTTTAATTTTTTTAGGTATAATCTTAATATAATAAATGTAAAAAATTAGAAAAAATAAAATAAAAATTATTTTTTAGGTAAACATAATATATATTATAAATGTTATGTCAATTTCTAATTTTTTAAACGCAAAAAAGCTTCAAAATTAAATAAGTTTGAGCCAAAAAGTTTAAAGATATTAAGAATTAGCTTACATTTGTTTTTTTTTGTTTTTTGTTTTTTGTTTTTCCGATTTTACTTGTGTGTTTTGACTATTATCAATAAGATTTTTATAGCTTTACATTTGTTTTTTTTTTTTTCGATTTTACTTTTGTGTTTTGACTATTATCAACATTAATCTTTAGGTTTATATTTTATTTGACTCTAACACCAATTTTAATTATTGAGTTTCTACACCATTTTTAAACTTTGAAATATGTTTTATTAAATAGTAATCCAAACTTGAAGCCTATTTAAAATTATTAATAACTAAATTAATAAACATTAAAGAATTACAAATTTTTAAATATTTGTTTTCTTAGTTATTAAATATAATTAGTTATGAGTTTAAGCTATATTTTTTTTCTTTTAAAAGTGAGGCTTAACTAATGATTACCGCTTATTACAAATTTAAAAGAAAATAACACACACTTTTCCAAGGCTTAAAATAATGGTTTAAGTAAACTATTTTTATTTATACGTGTTTAAGGTTTAAAATAATGGTTTTAGTAAACTTAATGATCCAAAAGTATTTGACCTATAAATTTGTTAGAAGATTTTAAACATGTTGTCAAAAGATAAAAGTATAAAATATATTTCCATCTCGATACTTTTTTTTGAGAGAGCAGTATCAAATTGAAACAGCACAGACTCATGAGAAAAACACTATACTAAACATAAGTTTAATCGTAATAAACGTAACAACTTGCTCTGGGAAAGTGAACAAGTGATCAGGCTCTAATCTAATCTAATCTAATCTAATCTGATGCCTTGATTTTTTTCAATTTGAAAAAAACAGTTCGAGGAAGTCCTCATCCTCCTCACTGGGCTCCCGCTAACTGCTAATACTCGAAGAAACAAAGTTACAGAGGTGTACGGACACTTTTTTGATTTTTAGTTGAATGGTTGTTTGGGTCAGTTTTTAGACTGGTCGTTAAGTCTTCTTCTCTCTCTTCCTCTTTCACTCTCACTCGGAACTTTCACAGATGCGTTCAGCAAAGCTAGTTCCATGGACGAAGCTCACAAGCAAGATCACCACCACCACCACCATGTACTATTACCACTCTTACAAGCTCTGAAGAAAGCAATCAAAGACCTTCAAATCAACCCCGTTTCAGGTCTTTTATGCCAAAACAACACAAAGCCCGCCATTGAAGCTCTTTTCGAGCTCGAAACCACAGCAGAGCCCATCATCTCCGAAAACCCATCTCTCTTTATCAACCTCTCTCGACTACTCGTCAACCTCAGGACTCTGCTCCAAAACCTCGAGAAATTACAGGGCTTCAATCTCCGATCCCTCTGCTTTCGCCCCATCACGAACTACAAAATCCTCCAAATTTCACGCGCGATCGAATCCGAAATCGAATCGTGCATAGATCGAGAGATCGTTCTCGAACTCGTGACGGAGTTGGGGAGATCGACGGACGAGGACGAGCAGGTCAGGATCTTGATCGAGTTTCGGCACCGAGTTTCGAAAGGCTTCGACAGAGATTTCCAGGAGCTGGTCTTGAGAGGAAGAGCCTTCTCCGTTCTCGAGTCCGTACTCGCCGACTCCTCCATATCGGGTTCGAACTCGAAGCGGGTTTGGGACGAGGCGGCTCTGGTAGTTCTTGCTCTGGTCGAGTTCAACAAAGACGTCTTCGTGGGCCTGGTCCTAATGGGCCCAACTATTCGGGCCCTGATGTCGATCGCTTCGTCTTGTTCGATTCGAGTTCTCTCTTCTCTGATCCGACTCATCAAAACCCCTCTGGTCGACGAAATCGAAGCCAACGGAGAAATCCCCAGACTCGTCGATCTTCTTAGCTCTGAAGAAGAGGATTTCGGGGTTAGAGTCGCTGCTCTGAATTGCGTTTTTGAAATTGGGTTTTCGGGAGGAAGGAGGTGATCGAAGCCATGCTCGAAGAAGGCTTGGTGAAGAAGCTCGTGAATTTGCAGAGAAGAATGGAGCACGAGAGCGAGTTGGCTGAGGCGGGTCGACTCGGCGAGTCGGAGATTGGGGAAGACGATGGAGATGGGATGGAGTCGAATTCGCCATGTGAGAACTGTATAGCGAGGTTCGTAGTGCAAATTCAAGCGGGGGAGAGTCTGGAGAAGAGAGAGAAAAGGGAATTTAAGTCGAAATTTTTGAAAATGGTTAGAGAAGCCTCTGTTTCTGATGCAGAGTTTGCCGCCATTGTTGCGGAGGTATTATGGGGCTCTTCACCTTAAACAAAATATTGTTTTAGATTTTCTGTTTGTTTGTTTGTTTTTTTTTTGCGGGATAAATAAATTAATTGGGTGGTTATTTAAACCCTGAAAAAAGAGTCACGGTCCTACCCATATAATGATATAGGTATATAAGACTCCAATTAGGAATAACATTCCTATAAGATTTAACTTACTGTCTCCTTGTATAAATAAATATTTAAGTACATACCCACAAATCTGATTGTGAGAAGTGAAGAGTTTTTTAAAATATAAACCCTAGGTACACGTATTCGCTCACTTTATTTTTCACAAGAACATGTATGTTACTTTTCTTTTGAGATAGATTTCTTGAATTTTTTTGACAAGAATCAACGTGAAAAAAAAAAAAAAATAGATAATTAGTATTCAATGACTGACTGATTCTATTTGGACATATAGGCAATAGATCAACATACACAATATTAATGGATTGCCTAATAGGCTCATTCTCAAATGCTCTTCATCTTAAGGATGAGGAAGACTCCGACATGATGATATGTGAAGAGTTTGAGAATATGATAATATGTGAAGAGTTCGATCATAAGGCAAAGGAGAATATTTCTCCAGCCGCCACCGTGGCGATAAAAGATCAAGCTAGGCAAGGAGATGAAGACTCCGAGATGATCATGTGTGAAGAGTTGGAGAATGAAGCAGAGAAAATTTCTCCAGCCACCGCGGCGCTAGAAGATCAAGCTTTGCAAGGAGATCATGGAAGACAAGAAGACAAGTTTAAGCCATTCATGGGAGTTGGAAGACGGTTGGATGGAAGGCCAGTAGTGACTCGGCTAGAAAAAATGAGTCCTATAGTCCAAAACGGTGAATTCAATAACTCTGAAAATACGATTCTAGAACCTGAAAAATTTCAGCCATTCACTGGAAAATTTTACCGATTGTGTGACTAAAGGCTCAAAGGTTTATATACCATAATACATGCATAGCTTAATTTTTATTTACTTTATTATTTTTCATTGTAAGAAAAGATTTAATAAAAAGATGTTCACTAGGATGCTTTTTTTTCTCTTTATATTTTTACTTTTTTTTTTTTTTTTGGTGACAAGTGCTCGAGAAGACTTACAAGTTACAAACTTAAGTGGGGTGTCGTTATTGCAAGCTTAAATATCATCATAATCATATACCTCAAAATATGGTTGCCAATCCAGTAGGTTTTTTTTTTTTTTTACCTATAGGTATTTTTATATATATACACAATATATATGGTATCATATTATATATCCAAACCCACCCACCGAACTTTATTGAATATTCCGTTCTTTATTTTTGTTTAAATTATCTCTTATTTTTTTGGAAGTTGGATGTATAATTTATTGCTCTGATTTTATTCATTTATTCAGATTCTCTTGGGAATATTCCAACTGTTGAGTGGAAAATCTACAAATAACTCACTCATTTTTTTTTGTTTGACTGAGAAATGTGTTTAACAGTTAGCACTGCCAAAAAAGTAAAAGAACACACATTCCACATCACATGCTAATGCGTTGTTTCTTTTCTTTCTTTTTTAATCACTAATCACATTGTACTGATAAGTTCTTTATCTAATCACGGTGAAGGTATAAGTCCTTTATCTAATTAATCACAATTCGTTCAGATTGGAATTGGGACCCTAGTATTTTGATTCTTCAGGTCTAGCATTTGAAAATAATCAGGTAATTAGTAGTCAATGAGTACCTTAATGCATTTCATGTGACTCGAAGTGCTATATATATACATTTACATTTTGGCTGTGGAAATTTCTTATTTCAATAATATTACAATAACCCAACTGGATATTCTTGTAAACTAATCCCATGCTTATGAAATATCTAAGTGTGCCCTGCTCATGTAAAAATATAATTTTCTGGAAAGAGATTTATTTTATGTATTATACCATTTGAGAGTTGAGACTTGAGACCAGTTAAAAACAAAATGCCCCCTAATTGCAGATTTTTTTTGAAGGTTATATTTGAATTCAGATTTGGTCAAATTGCATCTCAATCAGCACAACTCATAATATTATATCCTCTATTTCTCTTACAAAACAAGGATATAATGTGTTCTTATGGAGAGAGAGTAAACTGAAAGTACAACAACTTATGGTTTTAGATCAAAATACAGCGTGGGGTCCAAATTAGTTGCTTAATAAAATAACCCACACCCCCTCCCCCCACTCCTTTTTTATTTTTTATTTATTTTCTATGTTTATCCAATATTATTCAATAACAAGTATGTGCTGCCGATGACCTTTAATTATTTGTTTGTATTTATATAAATATAATCTCCATTCCACAAGTTTGTTATCTTCTGGAGATCATATTGTTTATAAATCTTAAAATAAGCTCCCCTTCTTCATGATAGCAAATTCTATATCATTCCAAAGGAACATAAAAATTAAAATGGAAACAATTAAGAAAAATGAGAAATAAACCGAAATAACTTTCACAAAACATCTCAAAAATTTTTGTTGAAAAATAAATGTGGAAATTGTTTAAGCTAAAGGACCATGAGCTTCTTGCAAACTCCCAATAGCTATATATATATATATATATATATAGAGAGAGAGAAAAGAGAAAAAGAAAAAACCCTCCAGATCACATTTTTATTGATTTACTTTTAAATTTTTGTTTTTCATAGTTTATTAAGTGAGTGTTACTGAAATTCTATTGGAATGCATCAAAGAAGATCAAGCAAAGAGGCTTTTCCAATTTTTTATTTATGAAAAAAAAAAGAAAAAAGAAGATGGTTTTTCAAATAGCTTTCAAATTAAATATTTTGTAAAATATGTGAGAAAGAAAGAGGGAGACTTGGAAAAGGAACTGAAAGAAAATAGGGACACATTATTTACTTGTGTTAAAAAAATAAGGAAAAAAGAAAACGAAGAAGAAGACAACATACATACATTTAAGTTGTTAATTATCACCATAAGACGTGAACTTATAATTTTAACACTTCCCTCTCTTTTGTTTTTCTATTTCTCATTATTCATTCTTCTCTTTCCTCCCACCCAAAAAATCGGCTTTAATTTTTTCCGTAGAGAATTCTATTATTCTCTTCACCAGCCGCCCCATCTATCTATCTCTGCTCTGTTTATACTGTATAAACCCGGTACATCGAAATACCCACCTCGTAAGATCTCACGCTCACACACCGGTGACCACTGAAATACCACAGACAGGGTTAAAGATCTAAGATTAAGCGCTGAATCTTGCAAATCTCTTATTTCCTTTTCTGGGTCTCGCTCTGTTCGTGATGGGTTGCAAATACAAGGCTGGCTTGTTCCTCATAGCTGCTGTTGTTGTTATATGGGTTTTCTCAGCAGAAGTCACCCAGGTGATTTTAATTTTCGTTACTTTTTTTTTTTTGTTTTTTGAATTTATTTGTGGTTTTATATGGTTAAAAAGCGGTTTTGGATTCAAGCATTTGGCTAAATTTGATGAAAGGTTCGTGTTTTTGGCAATGTATTGAGTATTTGATTTGTATATGCTTGATGGGTTTTGAATCTTAGCTTCTGGGTTTGCTTTAATAGGTTGGAAACTGATATGGATTTGTACAGGTGTCCAGGAATATTTACATGTATTTTGTTAATGAATAAATTTTTTGTGGAATTTATGGAAAGGATAATAAATAAAATACTGGTATTAATGATACATCAGATGAAGGCCAATATTTGCTAAAGTGATCTAATTATGGAAGGCAATGAGTTTCACCCCTTAATGTGGCTCCTTGATTGCTCGGTTCTTTGCTAGGAGAGAAGTGGCAGTTATGGGACTAAGCGACATAAGGATATGTAACTTTGTTTATTCTATTAATATGATCCATCTAAAAGCTATTATTGGAAATTTTCATATCGGATAAATCTTAATTTGTTTCGAGTTCACATAGTCGTTAATAAAATTCACTGTTGGAAAAGCTGTGAACATGGACTAATGAATAATCTCACCTTGTTACATGGGAGACTAATGAGTAATTACTATTTGCGAATAATCTGTTTCTTTGAAACCTAAGGGCCTTTTTATTAAAAGATCGTGTAGAGTTTCTTGAAGACATTTTTGCTTACATTCACCTAATTTATTATGTTTTAAGACTCTCATTGGCAATTTATATTACATTGTTCGAAGTAATAGATTATGTCAAGGTTTTAACTGGCCATTATGTTGTTTGTATAGGACATATTTACGGACTATAAGCAGCCATTCGCGGTAACATACCTTGGAGCTTCTCTTATGGTAGTTTATCTCCCATTAGCATTCATTAAGGATTGGTTGTGTAGTTTACTAAAACGTCGCTCTTCAAAAGGTGGAAAAAATACAGAAAGCATGGATGAATTTTCTTCTGGATTTAGTTCTCCTATAAAGTATATTGGAGGGCTGAAAAACTATGAATTGGAACTTCAGGGCACATTAACTAGAAAAGATAGTGAAGCAGATCTTTCACCTCATGCAGAAGGAAGACCTTTGGTTTCTAGACACAAAGATGATTTACATGTTCTGAAACAAGATAGGAAGCTTACAACAAGGGAAGTTGCTGTCTATGGATTCTACATAGCACCTATTTGGTTTATTACAGAAGTAAGGAACTTTCCAAGGCTACTCTTCTGAAACCAGTCAATCCTCCTATTATACCGAAAGCTTTTGCATTCAGTAATTTTCTGCATGCTTGAAAGAATAGTTTTCCAGGCATATAAAAACCCAGTATACATGCTTTGACGCAGTGGTATTGAATTATTTTGGAATGAACAGGTCTATATTTGGAGTGCCTGGCCTCTGCAACATTATTAGAAGCTCTAAAAATATTTTGATATCAAATTAAAATCTTTTATGGGAACTTTTTGTTGAAATGATTACTTTTTTGGTTGCAGTACTTGTCAAATGCTGCACTTGCACGTACAAGTGTTGCAAGTACAACAGTATTATCCTCTACTTCAGGACTCTTTACACTTTTCATTGGAGCATTTCTTGGTCAAGATTCTCTGAATGTAGCCAAAGTCGTTGCTGTTTTTGTTAGCATGGCTGGTGTTGTAATGACAACTATGGGAAAAACTTGGGCTGCTGATGATTCAGACTTAGGATCTTCTGCGTAAGTTCTAACTTCCTCATAGAATTGGAGCATACAATACATGTCCATTGTGCAGTATTTATATAGGTTTGACTGGAAGCTTGAGCATTTTTTTCGGTGCCATCTCGGATGGAAGCAGTGTTTTGCTAAATTTGCTAATTTATGTTGGTAGTATGCATCTTTGAGTGGTTTTAGTTCATAGATTTGGATCGATCTGCTTACAGATGTATCCTGATGAGGCAATTATAGACAATCTAAAAATTGAATGAATGCAGGATTTGTTATTTACTGAATTTTCAAATTAGTTCTACTTTGCAAATTGGCAGGCACCCTTTAGGAGTGTGGTTGAGGTGCATATTTTTGTGGATTTAAATAGGACTGAACTAGAACCTCTGCATATTTAAAATAGATGTTATCTTCAATCTGAAAGTGAGAGATCCATAAGGAATGTGATATGGGATGAATTTCAATAGAAAGCCAATTTCCTTTCATGTCCAAATTTCTATAAGCCAATTTCCTTTCATGTCCAAATTTCTATCAGTATTTTCTTGTATTTTTTAAATTCTTGCATATATGTTATGTTTTTACACACGACATTTTTCAGTAGGATTAACTTTGATGGTTGATATATATGTGCTCAGCAATGGGCAACGCTCTCTTGTTGGAGATCTTTTTGGCCTTCTCTCAGCTATGTCATATGGTCTATTTACAGGTTGGCAAATTTTATTCAAGTCCCTTCTTTCTTTTCTTTTCTTTTTTCTTTTTTTAAAGTAAATTTCTTAAATTATTTGGACAGAAAAGGTTATGTTCCCATGTGGGAATCTATTTTGTGGTTAACATTGCAGTGCTTCTGAAAAAGTTTTCTGGTGAAGAAGGAGAAAAGGCTGATGTTGAAAAGTTGTTTGGATATATCGGATTGTTTACCCTTGTAGCACTATGGTGGCTTGGTAAGTGTCGTAGAATAGTAAGGCTTGTACCTCGTCACACTGAAGGTCAGGACGAGGTTTCTTCATACCGTCATTTACCATCTCCCAATTTTTTATCCCGCTTTACTTTGGCTTCTAGAAGCATCTCTTGCTTGCTATTAAATTCTGGTGTTTAAATTTTTGGGACGCATACCTGTAATTCTGAATGCCCTATACCAACCTCTCCCACTTGCCCTGCAGATTGAGCTTTATCTATATGAAAGAATCATGCAACCCTGCTTGCTTAACTGAGAAACACGTTTTTATGTTTTATTCAGTTTGGCCATTGATGGCCTTGGGAATCGAACCAAAGTTTACAATTCCTCACTCTCTCAAAATGGACGAAGTTGTTCTTGCCAATGGCTTTGTTGGAAGTGTAGTCTCTGACTACTTTTGGTACGTCATCTATATCTTCTCTTCGATCCCATGATTCATGATGTGCTCTTAACTTCTCTCCTTTGTTTTCTAAAACTTCTACCATTCCACACAGGGCACTGTGTGTGGTGTGGACAACTCCGCTTGTGGCCACCCTGGGCATGTCACTCACCATCCCTCTCGCTATGGTGGCTGACATGATGATCCATGGCCGTCATTATTCAGCAGTTTACATTCTTGGCTCAGCTCAGGTACGGTTTGCAAAAAAATATGATTCTAACTTCTAATTCGAATTCGAATTCAGTGGCCAGTTGCCAAGTATGAACTGTTTTTGTACGTGTCCCTTTTTGTGGTATTATTTTTCAGGTATTTGCTGGATTTGTAATAGCCAATCTTTCCGATTGGTTCTCGAAGAAGTTGGGCCTATAGCATTTTGTTAAAAATTTCAATGGACTAGTATGGCAACGTTGATTCTTTTGTGGGGCCATTCTCTATCTGCCATTCTGATCAGATACCAAATTTCTTGTTGAAATCTCATTGTTAAAGAAACTTCTTCATTATGGAGCATTGGCATCTGTTCAAAGGAAAAGAAAGAAGATGAATTTGATATGGTTCTAGATTGTGTGAAGGAAACAACCTAGGCTTAGGTTTGTCTTCTTGTCAATGTCTGGTATGAGTGTTGAGCCCGTCATGTAATAAATTCGTCTTTTTTTTTTATAATTTTTTTATTAGGTAAATTGAAAATCCTTTCTTTTTTTTTTTTTTTTTCCTTTCATTTGTTCAGGGTTTTTCGGTGTATACAAAAATATGTTCCAATTGATTGATATTTGATACGGATAAAGTTCAATTTGATTCACGGGGTCATCACCAGACCCTTTTTTGTTCTGCTCTAGTGTGTGGTTTATTTATTTATCTATGTTTTTTTTTTTTCATTTTTTGGAAATTATTGTTGCCAAAAACAGTTATATATATATATATATAAAATATTTTGATCAATTAGTACTTAATGACTACCTTAAAGTTTACCTAAAATAAGAAAGTATTAAGATCATGAAAGAATTATTATGCAACTGCAAGCATTCAAGACTTCTTTGAGCAAACATATTGTAATGCAAGTTCAAAAGTTGGACGTTAAGAAATTAAATTAAACGGCTCCTAGTACAAAACAATTCCCCAATCTGAGTCTGTCACTTGGTCTAAGACTACTTGTTTGGAATGTTTGGGTTAATAAAAATTGGGATAATTACCTAATTATACCTTGTATTTTGAACTTCTGCTCAATTTAGCCGTGCATTATGGTTATTATCAACATTAGCTTTTATATTTTAAGTTTTTGACAAATACATACCCTATTTGATCCAAACATTGATTTTGAGCAATGAATAATGCTCCTATCTCATTGATCATTTCCAAATATATCCTTGTTTATATTTGAATATTAAATATTTTGTTTAATGTAAATTGTTTTATATTAATTAATAAATCAATTAAGGTAAATGATTAATTAATTTAATAATTTTCTTATATAGTAGTTAAAAATTAGTAAAATAATGAATATTCATTTAAATTTAACGAAAAATAACTTTTATAATAATAAAATAAATTAGTATAAAATTGATGAATAACAGATTGCAAATACATAGAGTTAAAAAGCACAAGAAAAATAAAAATAAAAAACAATATAAGTTAAAAAAATACTTGATTTGAACACTTTCTTTCGCAATATAGACAAACTAAGGATTAAGAGGCTCATATTGCACTTAAAAGTGCATAAACTGATCATTTATGGGATAAATATAGATTTCAAGATTTAAATATTGATCAATATGAAGTTTTATTTTGTGTTGTTATTTTTATATTTCATGTAAGTTTTTAGGAGTTTTCTTAAGTATAATGTGTTCAAGTATAGTATAATAAATAAAATAATTTTAGTTAATTAAATGTAATTTATAATTTCATAATTTATATTATATTATTATTTTTGTAATTTCGTAATTATATTATTTCTTAATATATCATTAAATTAATATGTCTTATATTAATATATTAGCGAAGTAACTGTATAAATAAAATATTTATAGATATTAATTAAATAAAAAGGAGATTTGGTGTAAAAGATATATAGATTTTTTTTTTTTTTTTGTGTAGTGAGTTGGAGATGGAAAAAAAAATATAACATGAAAGTTACACTATTTTGGTGTAAAAGTTGCACTATTTTAGAGTTTTAAGTTGGAGGACCATCTTAAAATATATTAAAAGCAACTTTAAAAAAAAAAAAATAGCTCAAGTTACATTTTAAAAAAAGGGATAATTGTAAAAAAATACCCTCATGTTTGGATATTCTGCAATTTAAACCCTGAAGTTTGGATTCTGCAAAATAATACCTCGAGATTACGAATTTCTGAAAATTAATACCCTGTGTTGATTTTTAACTGATAAAATACAATAAAATTCTTAAAATTAAGATGAATAATATGGATTAATCTAGTTTTAATTGAGGATATTATTATTTTTTCGTTCCTAAAATTAGTCAAAAAATCTCTCCAGGGTATTAATTTTCAGAAATTCTTAACTTCAGGATATTATTTTGCAGAGTCTAAATTTCAGGATTTAAATTGCAGAACATCTAAATTTCATGGTATTTTTTTGCAGTTATCCTTTAAAAAAAATAGCCCAAATTACCTATTTTGCATACGAAGATAGACAATTAAAAATTTTAAACATAGAGGAATATTGTTGCATAAGTCAAAAATTGAGGATTATTCTGCAAAGTGTCAATTCTTCATGGTATTTTGTTATTTCTTTTATTTTTTAAAGTTAATCCTAATAAAAGGAGCAAAATTCACCATATTCACCATCAACTGCCGGAGGTTCAGGAAGGAGGAAAAAGAAAAAAAAGAGGGGTCACATTGGAGAAACGGTCTGGATTTCGCGGCTCCAGGATAATCCTCTCAACCGAGTAACACCAGATCACACGTGAAAAAAATACCTTCAAAGAACGGAGGAAACGAGAAGAAAATTTCTCCCCAGTATCCCCAAAATTCTTGCAGAACTTCACCGTGACGATGGCGCCGAGCACGAGATCCAAATCGGTCATTCTCGTACAGTTGTGCTTGTGCCTCACACTCATCTCTTCGTCTCTCGCGGCTTCTATTGGGTACGACTTTCAGTTTCTATTCTATTTTGCAACCGCCTTTTTTCCAATTTTCTCCTCACTTTTCTTAGTGACCGAACAGTGGAAGGAACAATGATTAACCGGCTTTTCTAGTAAATTTGGTTTTGTTCGATTTATTTATTTTCTTAATTCATTAATATTTGCAGGTCCGGTGAAGGTTACCCCATTCATGGTCGAGTTAAGATCCCAAGTATGTAATTTTCCAATTGAAGTTATCGTCCTATAGTTTTTATACGTATATTAATTTATATATATATATATATGTATTCAAGTTACTGATTGAACTTGATTAGGTTACTGATTCAGTCAATATGAAATCTGGTCTTTTGTATTGGTTTATTTGGTGATACTTTTCTCTACTACGTTGTAACTAATTTGGAAGATCAGATATATGTCAAGCTTCGTTAGGGTTTGTCCAAATTGTCTGTATTTGGGTTTAATTATACTCTGTCGCTCACTGTCCCTCTACTTTCAGGGGCTCTTGAACTCGTAGATTTGACTTGCAGTGTGGAATGCTAGGTTGTTATTAGGTTAAGGTTACGTAATTATTTTTTACGAAAGTTTCTTAGGGATGGATATTGTGAAATTCCTTAATGCAATAAAATGGATGCGGCGGATCTAGTTCGACATGCTTCTGAGACTTCGTTAGTCATGACTCGTGAGCTCTTATGTCTTACAGGAACAATGGTGAAAGGGTAGTTGCTTTAGATCATCTCGTATTGTGGATGAAAGGTTCGTTGTTTGAATATGTAGTTGTTGCAATTTATGGGTTTTGTCTAGATTGACATCTGGTTGCCAGCTCTTGGACCGGTTTCTAGTATTTCTTTAGTGGTGTTTTGCATAAAGAAGGGTGAGTGCTGAGAAATTAGTAGTTTATTTAATGAAGAAATTTTATTTGGGGTAAAAGTGAATGAGATAAGAGACGCATGATTGAAAGTTAGAATCCATGCTTGAGGTATCTTAGACGTTGAATTTTAATGGAGATGGCATCATTATTCAGTAGGAGATCATAATTATTACGGAAACGAGAAATGTACTATTTTTGCCTCAATAAATAGTCGTTTGCAGTTGCATTCTTCTTGTGTTCTCCCCCTTACCGTACACCTTCTTTCTATAGTTGAGTTTTCCTTGACCTTTGGCTCATGTACATTACTGATGACTTTATTTTGGCAGATTTTCCGGCTAAAGGATTTGGTCTTCCTGGAAAAATATCAAACATCAAAGTTATACTCAATGGTGGCCAAAGAGTTACCTTTCTGAGGCCTGATGGATTTTTTTCGTTGTATCCTACTACTCTTGTTTTGCATACTTCTGTTTAAACTTCTCTGCGTCCTCTACGCTATGACTCAAATTTCTCAGCTTTCAAATTTTCATGAGTTTTTGACTTTTTTAAGTCATCTAGATTATTTTTTTTTTTAAGAATGAAAATGGTGGTTGTGCATTTGTAGCATGGTTTTATCCTTGACATGTGTGCTTTAAGCCATAATGTGCCAGCAGGTACTCATCTTATTGAAGTGGCGGCAATAGGATATTTCTTTTCTCCGGTGGGATTTATCAATCCACAAACCAACGTTTTTTTTTAGACCTTAAAAGAATCATTTCTGCAATTCTGATCTCCTCATGTGTCTTCTATAAAAAATTTTAGGTCCGAGTTGATGTTAGTGCTAGAAACCCAGGCAAGGTTCAGGCTGCACTGACAGAGACTAGGAGGGGACTACAGGAGTTTGTTTTAGAGCCCCTGAAAGAAGAACAGTATTATGAGGTTGGCTTGGATGAACTTTTCGATACTGCTATTTTTCTTTACTGTTTCTGTATCCTTATTTTTTTAATATCACTGGATCTTTTGCGATTTCAGATAAGGGAACCGTTCTCCATAATGTCTCTTGTGAAAAGCCCAATGGGTCTGATGATTGGATTTATGGTGATTGTCGTATTTCTAATGCCCAAATTAGTCGAGAACATGGGTAAGTCCCCTATACTTCGTGTATAGTATTCTGCACTATTCATTTTGTTTCTGGGTTCTCCATTTTGTGGAACTAGATGCATATTCAATCTTTTGTTGAATGAGCTCCTGCTATGAAACTTTTGATGTTGTTCATACGTATATACGTTGTAGTAGAATTAAATGTACATCATATGGTCATACTAATTATCTTATATTATGATTAAGATTGTAATACTGTCTATTGTTTTGAACCACAGCTGATGTTTTTCATTTGCCACAAATAGTTTTTTTTTTATAGTTCATGTTCTCTCACTGATCATATGAAAATGTTATTAATGTGTTAACAACAGATCCTGAAGAAATGAGACGAGCACAAGAAGAAATGAGAAGCCAAGGGGTTCCATCTCTGGCTAACTTGTTACCTGGGTCTGGTAGAAGCAACTAGGGAGCAAAAAGTTTTGACAAGCGTGAGCCAACCAACCTCTGCTGACCAAGGGCCTTGTTTTCACCATGAGCAGGAGCCAAGCCGCGAAAGTTCTGTATCTTAAACATCATGGACAGAGGCTTTTAATAGAAACTCCACAAATGAAAATTTTTCTTTCAAAATGTTATGCTGTCGACAATACATTATTCTTATTTCCTTTCTGGAATTAGCTCTGACGCTGCAGTGGTTGCCTTGCTTGACTGTGTTTGGCATGAATTTTAGTAGAAATCTGATCATGTTATTATTAGTTTCATACCTTTTTCCCCATAAAGTAAGTATTCCTAAATAATCTCATCTTAGTGAAACTTCATAGCTCAAGCAGTTTATTATTTTTTCTTACTTTATTATTTCATTTGTCACAAGGATTAGGACATGAAGGTTCTCTCACATGCCTCGTAAATTGACGGGCGAACAAGTTAGAATGTACCTCCAACCTTTCCTCGTAACCAAAAGGAAAAAAAAAAAAAATGAGAACAAGAAAAAAAAAAAGAATGAAGGATTGAAGGGATTCTTTCATTGATAGCGGTTCTAAAGTACTAGATTTATAACTAAATAAAAACTACTAATAAATCTAATACCATCTTCCAAAACTGCTACTCAGTCTAATTATATGGCACATGATTTGAAAGGTTCTTGCTAATGCTTTGGTAATATTTGTAAGTTTATTTCATTTCTCTTTTCATTTCAAACATAAAATTATTCATATACGACACTCAACCTTTTGTCATTGGTAACTGTCAAGCAGCTGGGTAACTCGTGTCGAGAGGCGAGATGTGACGGATGGGCTAACCCGAGGGATTCAATGAAGGCCCAAACTTTACATTTCTAAATGGGCTGGGCCCTTCGAAGTCCACACCTTTTTTTTTTTTTTTGGGTTTTGTTTTTCTTGAACGACGACACGACACGGGTACTTTACCTCTGATTCCGAACAACATATCATCAGTCTTGAAGTTTCATGCGTTACTGCCTAATTCGTTTCCAGTTGCTTACTCGCTTATATAGTAATTTCTCTGGTTTTATATATATCGCTTTTTTTGGCTCTCTCTTCTCTTCTCTTTTCTCTCTCTTGTTGCTGGGAGAGTGCTACGGTTTGAGATGGAGAGCTTGCCAACGACGACGAAATCATCGGAGAGACGATGGAGGTCAAAGCCTCTTCAGACATCGAAGCCTTCGCTCCTTATGGCCTTATTTTCTTGTATGGCTTGGCTCTATGTCGCTGGCAGGTCCGATCCTCTTCTCCTCCCCATTGTTTTTCTCCCTTAATTACCTGTTTGGCTCCCGAGAAAAGAAAATGTACGACTCTGGATTGTTGAATTTTACTATCTCTGTGTCTCGTTCAATTAGAGAAATGGGGGATTTGGAAAATTTCCCTACTTCTCACTTCCTTCGTTTGTTTTAATTAATTAATTAATTATTTTTTTTTGGCTATGAAATCGTCTCAAAATTGTTTTTATTCTATTTTGATGTAACATTAATTTTCATCAATTTCACGTGTATGGCTTCAGGAAATTTAATGCCATTCATTTTGTTCTTCCAAGTTCTTTCCTTCTGGACTTAGATCCACGGGTGTTCTAATTTGATGCAATTTAACCTAAAATTTATGATTTTTCTTTTTGGTTGGCAGGTTGTGGCAGGATGCCGAAAACAGAACTTTACTAGCTGGTCTTCTTAAGAAAAATGCAGGCCAGGTTTGTTTACTTTGGATTTATACATATATACATATATATGGTTGCCAATCGTTTTTTTTTTTTTTTTTATCTATGCGTAGGTATTTTCTTTAGCAGATAATGATCTGGCTATAATGAAATATATGAAAAAATTAATGTATTTCTCTATCTTATTTTTTAATATAAAAAAATCTGAAAGAAAAATTTTCATCGCCCAAAATGATACCTTTATATATACCTATATAGATATTTATGTACATTTAAATCTGTTTTGTGATTAATTTATTAGAATTTGTTGAAGTGAATTTCTTTTGTAAAATAAATGTATGAAAAAGAAAAAATAGAACGATTTTAACTAAGAGTTGAAGAGAAGCATAAGTGTGTTAGATATATATTTTTTATTGGTTTTAGTGACCCATCAACTAAATTGAATGAATGGTCAGTCTTCTTTGTCTTCAATATACATGTGTTTGTTAATGATGTTCATTTGTTCTTGTTGGTAGAGACCCAAGATTCTTTCAGTTGAAGATAAGTTAGCGGTTCTAGGGTGCAAGTAAGTTCCTAGTTTTTCTTCTCGTCCAATGGTTTATCGTCTTTGGAGTTGTCTTTTTACGTGCATTGATTGTATTGGTATTTAGAGATCTGGAGAGGAGGATTGTGGAAGCTGAGATGGATCTGACGTTGGCAAAGAGTCAAGGGTACCTGAAGAACCATTTGCAAGGAAGTGGATCTTCTTCTTCCCAAATTTTAGCTGTTATAGGTGTTTATACTGGATTTGGTAGTCGATTGAAGAGAAATGTGTTTAGAGGATCTTGGATGCCTAGAGGTTGGTTGGGATTTCTTACTGCAAAAGATGCAGAAAATCTGTTCTAAAGAATCTAATTTGACATGAATAATGCTATTGTTATGGTGCCCAACACCACACGATGTGTCAGTTTGTCACTGGCTAATCATAATTATAATTCAGGTGGGGCCCCTAATTTATTAATTAGAATCATCCAGGAACAGACAGACACGCCGTTGTGGTATTAAGCACCGCTGGTGCCCATAGCATTGCTCATTTGAAATTTAATTAATTTCAAATGTTTAAAGTATATTTGGGAAGATATTATTTGTAAAATTGTACTTGAGGGTTGAATGTCATATTGTAAGTTAGAATGCGTGCACTTCAGGGGTATGTCTTTCCCTTAATAACTAATACATATAAGTGCACTTTTTTGGCTTTTGCAGGAGATGCTTTGAAAAAACTTGAAGAAAGAGGAGTAGTCATACGATTTGTTATCGGCCGGAGGTTTTTCTCAAACTTGAATCTTTATTATTATTAGACTGAATGCTCTGCCTTTCCTATTTATTTAATTTGTGCTTTTGTTTCTTGAACATTATTAATGGTAGGATAATATTAATGGCAAAAATTCTTCTTGTATTTTTTTTTTGGAAAATGACAGTGCTAACCGGGGTGATAGCTTAGATCGCAATATTGATGAGGAAAATCGTTCAACAAAAGATTTTTTTATTCTTGTAAGCATTATAATTTCAGTTGTTACTACAACACAGCTTCTATTCGTTCTCTAGTCATAAGAGCATGTATTTGCATGTGTATAGATATAGACATAGTTTTGTAATGTAGATTTTATTCTTAATTGCTCCTCAAGGTAGTGTTTGAAATATATTGACCTGAATGTTCTAGAATTAATAATGGATTCTATTACAGCTTTGTAAAACCATTAAAAAGAAGTAAGTGTATTACTTGACAAAAGGAAAAAAAGAGATTCTATATGAATATTATGATAATGTGTAATCTACCAATTAACTAAAGCAGAATAGAATTCTTTATCATTTCAAAAGTGAAAATATTCTCCATTCAACTTGAAGTAGGTAGTCTTTTAATAACTGAGTTACTGAGTTTAAACCGGACGATTTACAGATTTTCAATATGTTTTCTTGATATCAGGAAGGTCATGAGGAAGCTCAAGAAGAGTTGCCCAAGAAAGCAAAGTTCTTCTTCAGCACAGCTGTTCAAAATTGGAATGCGGAATTCTATATTAAAGTTGATGACAACATTGACCTTGATCTTGGTTGAGCTTCTATATTCTTCACTCTTTCGAAATATATTACAATTTGGGCCTGCTTTATAGATCAAAACTTTGTGTCTGTATTATTTAGCAACTTTTCTTTACCTAACAGAGGGGCTGATTGGACTTCTTGAACATCGCCGTGGTCAAAATAGTTCTTATATTGGCTGCATGAAGTCAGGAGATGTTGTAGCTGAAGAGTATGTCTTACATTGTACATTTGCTTTACTTTATTGTGATTCCATTTCTGCTTCCATTGTGCTAGTAAGTATGTCGTGATCATGCCCTCACCAAGGAATTATTGTCCACCTGTATACTTAGTGGTAATACATGGAGTGTTTGTTAGATTGAGATAATATATTCTAACATGCTCTCTGATTACTGGATAGGAGTCAAAACTTGACAAAAGTTTCCTGTCTCTTTGCATGTACAAATTTGTTTTTGCCTTCTTTTTTAGCTAAAAAAAAAAATAGAAAAGAAAAAGAAATCTTATAAATTCACCATTCATCTTCATTATTTGTGTCACACACATCCTGTTATTTCCCACTTTAGCTTATCTAGATTTCATGCTTCCTTGTTCCTTAATTTTCTCCACAATTGTTTATTACTATTGCATTTGCACTTAATCTGAAGGTTGTCAGAATTTAGCTTTTGATGTTTAATTGATTTTTATTTTAGGGGTAAGCCTTGGTATGAACCCGAATGGTGGAAATTTGGCGATGAGAAATCGTAAGTGATGTTTATATTTTGTTTCAAAACACTTCTGAACTATATATGCATTCTGTCTAATGTTGTGCGCATTTATAATCTGTGCGTATCATTGTACTTGCATCTATTGCAAAGGGTTTTCCTAAAGTTTTTCCTCCTCAGGTACTTCCGGCATGCATCTGGTTCGCTTTTGATTCTCTCGAAGAATTTGGCTCAGTATGTCTACGTAAACAGGTTAGTTGTCAGCCGCTTGGCAGGGCCGCGGGGAAAAGCAGTTTTACTGTTTATAAACAGGCATACCGTGTGAAATATATGGACATTGTATCTATCTATTACAATTGTAATGGACTTTTAAACTTCAATAGATTGCACCAAAAGTCAATAGATGCAAATATTTGATTGCATTATTTGGTCATATCAGCTGTAATAGAATGTAAATGCTGACCACATATTTTGAACCAATGTGCAGTTGCCAAGTCTCAATCTCACAATTCATTTCCTCCCTTTGTGTATGCAGCGCTTCCTTAAAGACTTATGCTCATGATGATATATCAATAGGTTCATGGATGATGGGTCTCCAAGCAACATATATAGATGATAATCGTTTTTGCTGTAGTAGCATTAGACAAGGTAAATTCACTTCGTCTTTGCAGGTTGGTAAAATTTGTGGCTGCTCGACTCACTTTTGTCTTCTTCAAAGTTTTGGGCCTGGATATGGTTTCTCTTTTTCGAGTTGATGTCGAATATGCCCATGCAGGCATTGCAATTTTGCGTTGACATGAATTAGTCTTTTGAAAAACATATTGCATTCTGACAAATGTTTAACGTTGGATGGGCTAGAATGGCGAGTTTTGCTTGACAAAACTGACCTTTTAACTCTGTTTTCAGATAAAGTGTGCTCTCTAGCCTAGTCAGGGAGATACAGATTACTTATCAAAGAGGCATCCAGTTGTTCATCTGGGCCATGATCAATTCTTTCGTGGGCGTCAGATTCGTTGCAGTGCATGATTTGTGAAGAATTCGCTATATTCGTTTTAGTTTACACAGATATTGGCCTCAAATTCTTTCTAGGATTTACGCAGGTTGACTTGCCCTTTGTCACGTTATTTCTCTCTTTTCCTCCTAGCATTTATCTATGTAATCTGAAATGTTGGAAGAGTAGAACAGAATATCTTGTTCAATCATTTTTATTATCGAAGTAATAATGTTTATGGAGCTTATAAAGGTCACTTGTTCATTGGAAAAAACTACAACGGCAACAGAAACTTTTGCACTTGAAAAAGAGAAGAAAAACTAGAAGCATTACACTTTGCCAAAATTTCTTGTACATGCTCAACTGAATTTCTTTCCTCAGAGTTTCAGTTCTAACATCAACTGATCATGAAGACACCCTCAAATAACATGTGCGATCAAATACCTTAATTCGTCCCATAAAATGGTTATATTGGAGAAATCAGTGCTCTCACCCAAATCGACAGTGAATTACATGCCGTTCAGGTTGCTGCAACGTACTGCTCTTGAAGAGCAAGCGGTACAGCTGGTCTCCAAGTCGTCTCATCTGGGCTGTCCATAAGAGCGATACCTACAGCTGCTAATTCTTTTCTTATTGCATCCGATTTTTCATACTCTTTTTGCCTCCTAGCTTCAGTCCTTTCCTCGATTTTACGCAATACTTGCTCTTCTGTCAATTTGGCACGCTTCAAGGCTTTTTCCCGCAGTTCCTGCAAAATCTGTGGCATCGACGTTCCATAATGAGCTACAAAATAATTTGGTTCATCACAGCAACATGCAGATATGCAGCTCATTCACTTTAAGAAAAACTCAAATATCAGAAAAGAGAGAGAGAGAGAGAGAGAGAGAGAGAGAGAGAGTCGGAAAGGCAAAAGCTTTTATGAAAGTGCAATTTCTAAAATGTACCTTGGAGTAACTAGTAGGCATCAACCCTAAAATGTGCAGTACATTCCTGATGATCTTTTGTAAAGCTGCGAGTGATTCTACTCGAAAAGCTTGCTTCTTGCCCTGCACATATTAATTAATAACACATATGCCGAGTTCTAAGATCAGAATCTATATCAGCACTAACATATTCCATAATTTTATGCATAAAATCAATCCTGGAATCGTCATCTATTGCAAAATAAACCCCAGATAACATGTAGTTCACAGCATAAAACAAAATCAAATCTGACAAAGATGAGACAACGAGTTACATCATCTGCTGATTAATAATGATAACAAAATTACAAGTTCATGTTACCGGTGCCATACCTTACGAGTATGTAGCAGATCATTTATAGTTTTTAATGGATCAGATAGTGCAGCAAAAACAACAGGGGTGTGAAGATCATCCGACATTGATGCCACAAAAACATTCTGGAATTTATTGATTTCTTCAGTAGTACTGGGTGGAATGGAATCCTTCAGAGTTTTCGCATCATGCTGGCTCAGAACATCCTCACAATCACGTAAAGTCTGCAACGAAATGAGGTTAAATTAAGTAATTTATGTCCACTCAGAGAACAGATGCTTGCTCACATCTGTTTTGAACATATAGAACCACTGAAAGTTCAAAAAGTTGGCATAAAAATTAACATTTATTTTCTGAAATGCTCCTATTATCACAAACTACTGAATTACCAAAATGTACCTAGTACCTATATTTTCCATCAACAACAAAACAACAATGAAGTGAAGTTAAATAACCCCAGCAAAACAAATCCTGATAAGAGATAGATTTGTTCTATTTTGTCCAGATGATACCCATGGTATTATACCTGATAGATGTAGAAAATACGGTCTGAAGCACTTTCAAGCTGTATATCAGAGTAGTTAATTGGAGACCGATAGTGGGTCCCCAACAAGAAAAGTCTTAAAGCAAGAGGGTGGTAAAGGTCTATAACCTGAAAAGTCAAATAACACAGAATCAGTGCATAATAATTTGAGTGAAAAGTATAAAAGACAGGAACAGTATGATTCAGGGCCAGTGAATTAATTCCTGTAAAGAAAAAGATGATTAATCACAAAGGCTTAAGTAGTTTACCTGACGAATTGNCACAAGGTCCATTCCTCCACCATGTATGTCAAAAGAGTAACCCAGATAAGCAGCACTCATGGCACTGCATTCAATATGCCAACCAGGTCTTCCGGGCCCCCAAGGACTGTCCCAGAAGGGTTCACCTCCCTTAGCAGACTGCGATGGATCAAATAGCTTCTATTATTCCTATCTCACTACGTTAACGAACTTTTCTCTTTTTTCTTTTTCAAAATTGAATTTACTTAGTCTTAGTGCAATACATGACAAAGGAGAGCGTTGATTATCTTCCACATTAGAAAATTTGTAATAATTTTATCTTGCTATTATATTTCATACTTTCTTTAGTTGGATTATCAAGAAGTTTTACAATGTGCATTTCTATGACCATGTTAGTATTTACCTTCCATAAAGCAAAATCAGCAGGATGTTTCTTCCTTGAGTCAATGGCTACCCGTTCACCAGCTCGATTATCTTCCAACTTCCGACCAGATAGGCGTCCATATTCCGGAAATTTGTCTACGTTGAAGTAGACATCACCATCAACCAGGTACGCATACCCATTATCAATAATCTATGAAGACAGCAGTGACAAATCAATACAGAGAGTTGTTCTGCTATAAACAAGAAAATGGAAATATGCTTTTACATGCCCAAAAAAACACATACTAAAAGCCCAAAAAACACATACATCGTGCACAACTGCTGAGCTCTACACCAAACCTGGATGCTCTTCCAATTTTATTTTCAAAAATGTTACTTAGCAGGGGAATGCAGGTGATAGCAATTCAACTGCAGAAGTGTGATGACAGAAAGCAAAAACGAATTTTTAATTTATAAACCTTTCGCAGAGTAGGCAAGATACAAATGGTGGAACTTCCTGGGTTTTGCTGCGAGGAACTTCCTAATTCTTACAGAAGAACTTACCTGTTTAATCATATCGATGATTTGTGGAATGTGATCTGATACTCGAGGCTCCACAGAAGGTTGAAGACAATGAAGATATACCATATCTTGATTGAACTCTTGGCAGTAGCGCCTACTCAAATCGATTGGATCCTCCCCCAGCTCATTTGCTCTAGCGATAATCTACAGAATTTGACAAAGTGCAGACTCAGCTATGCTATCCTGTCATACCATATGGAAAGTAATTGGTATTTGGCATCCACCCTTTTTGTAACACATTCTACTTTTACACAGCTGAGAACCCATATAAATATAATTGGCAACAGATCCAATATAGCTATAGTAACACGAACAAATAAATCATAAAATCACTTCTTCTTCTTCTTATTTCTTTCTTTCTTTTTTTTTTTTTTTTTGAAAAAAAAAAGAAGTGCTATCCGTAAACCCCAGAAAGAAAAATCATTTTAATTGTTCGAAGTAACTCACTTTGTCATCGACGTCGGTGAAATTGCGAACATAACAAACTTGGTATCCCAAATGCCTAAGATATCTGCCTAGTTCCAAACAAATAGAACACAAATATCATTCAATTAATATCCGAATATATACCAAATTTTAGTATATAAAAAAAAAAAAAAAAAAAAGAAGTAAGTTCTGAGTGAAAAAGACAAGGAGACCTGTAGAGAACATCGAAAGTGACATAGACGCGAGCATGGCCGATGTGGCTGAGGTCGTAAGCAGTGACTCCACACACATACATACCCACTTTTCCTTCCACTTTGGGCCTGAAAGCCTCCTTCTTTCTGCTCATCGTGTTGTGCAGCCATAGCTCCGACGACAATGGAGTCTCCGTCGTGACTCCGTCGGATTCAATCGACGGCGGAGATGAGCTTGAAGAGCTGAGGCAACGGATACTAGTAGCGGGCTTGAAGAAGAAGGGGTGAGGGCGGTGTGTTCTGAGTTGAATCGTTCGAGTCGAGTTGAAAATTGAAGAGAATTGGATTGAGAACAAGGGTTTGTAGCACTTGAGCAGAGCACCCATTTTGGGTTTTTCGCTAACTTTGCGAACCACCCAACGTTCTTGTCTGGTTTGTGCTTTTGCAGCACTCGTGATTTATCTACAACGAACGAGTTGACTCGGTGTCCACAGAAAATATACTAGAACTAGGGGTTTAAACGACAACGAACTTTTAAAAACGGCACGTCGTTTATAATTGAACGACATCAAGTTCTCGAAGAGGGAATACTTAGAATGATTGATCCATTTCGTTTCAGTTCTTGAATTATGAATAAAAGGAAGGAACGGGTAAAACGCGTGCCTTTTCACCTAAACGACGGTAAAGTTTAAGATAAAGATATGTCGTCTCCTCAACATAAACGACAGCAAAAGGTTTTATGCGTGAATCACGTCATATTACCACTAAACGACATTAAACTTTATTTATTGGGACATATGGATTTCAAGAACTATACATTTGAGGAGCTTAAAAATACAAAGTTTGTTCCTTTAAAAAAATACAAAGTTTATACGTATATGATTTGTTATTTCCAAAATGATCAAACTTTAAATTAAAACGAGATGTCCTTTTAACTAACAAGTAACAACAATTTTAGGTAAATAATTTGCTATTATAACAACTAACATTTATAATAACAAATTCAATTAGAAAAAGAAATTTCTCTAATAAATAAGCTTATCGTTCTCTCCTAATTGGACTATTATAGTAAGCCAAATTATGTGTAATTAGTTGACAACGACACCAGAAAACAAAAAGAGCTAATTATATCTAATATATCTTGGATTTTGACTATTTGTGTAGCTTATATCTTGCATTTGACTATTATCAATATTGATATTCTTTAAAAAAAAAAAATTACAAAGTTTATTCCTTCAAAAAAAAATACAAAGTTTATACGTATATGATTTGTTGTTTCCAAAATGATCAAACTTTAAATTAAAATGAGATGTCATTTTTAATTAACAAGTAACAACAATTTCAGATAAATAATATTCTATTATAACAAGTAACATTTATAATAACAGATTCAATTGGAAGAAAAAATTTCTCTAATAAATAAGGTTATCTTTCTCTCCTAATTAGACCACCATAGTAAGCCAAATTATGTGTAATTGGTTGATCACGACACCAGAAGACAAAAAGGGCTAATTACATTGAATATTCCTTAGATTTTGACTATTGGTTTAGTTTATATCTTGCATTTGACTATTATCAATATTGATATTCATATTTAAAATTTATAATAAATTTATATCATGTTTGAGTCAAACGCTAATTTTGACTATTGAGTTTAACAGAATACCCTTTTAAACTTAAAATAAATATATTTTTAAGATAATTAAAATTTAAAGCTTTGAAATTAATTAATAAATTAATAAATATTAAAAAATAAAATACAAGGTTTTTGAATTTTTTAATACTTGACATGTCAAAAATTAGGAATGAAAAAATAGGATTAAAATAATTTTTCTTTAACTAAAATAGGATTAGCCTCCATTTTCTAATTATATACCTTTTCGTAAGACGACAGCTTAGCAAAGGAGATATATATATATATATATATGGACACTAATCCAGTAGGTTTTTTTTTTTTCTTTATCGATACATAGGTATCATTTTGGCCAATAAAAATTTTTCTTGCATATTTTTTTCTATTAAAAAGTAAGAGAGAGAAATAACATTAATGATGCACGTCTTTTCATGTACTTCATTATAACTGTTGGATCACTATTAGATGATGATCTAACGGCTAAAAAAAATATACCTACACATAGGTAAAAAAAAAAAAACCTATTAGATTTGTAACCTATATATATATATAGGTTGCCAATCTAGTAGGGTTTTTTTTTTTTTTTTTTTATCTATGTGTAGGTATTTTTTTTTAGCCGTTGGATCATCATCTAATGGTGATTCAACGGTTATAATGAGGTGTATGAAAAGACGTGCATCATTAATATTATTTCTCTCTTACCTTTTACTATAAAAAAATGGGCATGATAAATTTTCATTGGCCAAATTGATACCTATACATAGGTAAAAAAAAAAAAAAAAAAAAAAAAAATTGGTGCCCATATATATACATAGGTATTTTTTTTTAACTTATGCATGGGTATCGATTTGACTAATAAAAATTTATTATGCACATTTTTTTTATAGTAAAAAGTAAGAGAGAGAAATAGTATTAATAATGCACGTTTTTTCATACACCTCATTATAGTCATTGGATCACTATTAGATGATGATCCAACGGCTAAAAAAAAAATACTTACACATAAGTGGAAAAAAAAAATACCTACTGGATTAGCAACCTATATATATATTATGAATGCTCGTCCAAGCTAGAAGAGGAATATCATTAAAAACACCGAAAAAACGAATTACATGAATATGTAGAAGGGAAACACTATATCAACCTTGTGAACCCAGGGAAAAAGCGAAATCGGAGCAAACATCCAGACTCAACCACACGATATGTTAAAGTTAAAACGACAATGAAAGTTTAACTACTACAGAGAACTTAAAACGCCAAGCCATAGCAATGATTGATATATGCTGTTTTCGAACTTAAGCGACAAGAAATACGTGACAAAGTTCAAATTTCCTGTCGTTTTTAAAATACGACAGCAAACTCGAACTTTACACTATTAATATGATCACTCTTTCTTTAATTGATCATAGGTTAAAACTGTATGATGATCAGTTACCATCATAGCTTAGCTTAGCTTTGCTTGGAATTGTTGACTGATCCAACTAGCAGGAGGGAGCAATAACAGAGTAGAGAGGCAAAAGCAGAAAAGGAGGATCCCAAGCGTAGGAGAAGCCGACGGAAGCGAAACCCTCCAGCGTTGACCCGTTGACCAGGAGGCATTGGCCGTCACCACCGTCCAAGATGAAGAACGTGGCGGGGTCCACGGGCTCCGCCGTCTGAAAGCCCTTACAGCCCAGTTTGATCTGCTTCTGAGGGCATCCGCAGTTGTTGATCACCGTCACGTTCCACTCCGATTTTCCCTCTATCTCTCTCCCGCTTCGGACTGTTCCGATGTTTATGTTGTCCAAACTACAATTTCCACAATTTCCTGCCCCCATTTTCACAAATAACTATATATCTGTATATATATAGATATATATATATATAAAAAAAAAAACTATATATCTTTGTAAATATGACAGTGAATAAATGAAAATTTTATTTACTACTTACCTTTGTTGAGGAGAGTAGTCAGAATAGCGATCGCAATTAGGGACTTACCCATGGCGGCCATTCCTAGCTACTTACTATACTCTGTTTCTCTTAGAATCCTTGGTTTTGGTGTGGTGGTGAGATTTAGTGGAAATTCTTGTTTTTTTTTTTTTTAAACTTTTCAAAATATGGTAGGTATAAATCACCTTCAATGTAGTGAATACTGGTTTTTCTTTGTAATTATGGTGATGGCTTAAAGTCAATAATTTCATTTAAGTTTTACAATTATGGGACCAATATCACAATGTAATAATAAGCCACAGTTCTTGTAATTTTAGGCAGTTGTTGTAATTTTCTATGGGAAAGAAAAAGGATCCATTAAGACAATGGAACGGGAAATGAAAAACCGGCTCTAGTAGTATTTCCATTTAAAGGAGTTTGCGTGTTCACGAACCGCAAAATCGGCACAAATATTTTGGCTAGTTATTTCATTTTTAATTATTATATGTAAATATATATACACCTCTTCTCATATAAATTAAAGGACACAAAAAAAAAAAAAAAACTTTTTTTAATAGCAAAGGCGTCATGTATACTCTTATGCAATTAGAATATGGCATTGATCATCAACCAAGTGTAACATGAAATCAAATTTTGTTGAGTGGCCTGCCAATTAATTTCTTGAGATATTCGTGCATGTCGAAGTTTTTCATAACATACCTTAAACGTTAAACACACTTATATTTCTGAATGCTATTTGGCTGGGCGGGAAGAGCATGCATACATATGAGCATATATATATATATGTTGCTAGTCACGCATTTGTACTAAAACAATTCAATGTTAGTAACTCATAGTACTATAACATTATTAAAAGTTGTAAAATATGTCATATGAATAAACTATAACCATTCGCAACTCATAAGATTAGTGTTATTGTGTGTATATTTAAATACTCTCTGCACTTTTCTTGTATATATATCCTCTACTAATGTTTTATGAGAACGTCTGAGTTAAAAATAAATTATATCAACTGTAAGTAAGCCCAGCACAAGCTACTTGGAAAAAAGGGAAAAAAAACACAAAAAAAGAAAAAAAAACAACGGAATGGTTCAAATACTTAGTTTTTTAAGTACATAAATATGTATACTAAATTGATAAAAGAATTTTATTTATTTTATTTATTTATTATAACAAATAGTAGCAATCGGGTGAACATAAAAAACTAGCAAGTATGTGCAGGGCTGCCTCATTTCTAATACGAGAAATGAAACAACAAAGCAATGATTAAAGAAACATAAAAGCTCTTATTGTTTACTAGACATAAATTGGCAAGAAATTAGCAATTTCTTGCAGCATAAGTAATAAATAATATAGTAGGGGAAATTAAGAACAAGCAATTTGGGAGGAAATTGGGCGGAAAGGAAAGGAAGTATCCCAAGCATAGGTGAAGTTGAAACTTTCGAAGCCATAGATGAATTGACCATTGTTGACGAGGCATGTTTGACCGTTGCTGGTCAATAGCAAAGGATCCACTGGTTTGACCGTTTGATAACCAATGCAGTCCAGTTTGACGTCCATTTGACCGCACACACAACCATTCGTGATTATCACCGTCCATTCTGGCTTATTTTCCACTAATGCTCCACTCTCATACTGATATATCGTAAGATTCTTCTCACTGCAATATGGCGCCTGGGAAGACCCTGCACTAGTTTTATAACAAATAATTAACATGCATGAAATATTTATGATGTATACATGTTAATTAGTATAATAATATCACGAGTAAACAATGAATAATTAGACTTAGGAATATTATCACTTCAAAAAAAAAAAAAAAAACCGAGACTTTTGAGTTTTAACATGAAGTATAGAAAAAAAAAATATTGTTGCACTTTTGTTTTAGAGGTAATTAATAAAACTGGATACATGAAATGTATACTCATTAATTACTTAGCTTATTCTTTTGTTGTAACTTAGTACTATTTGTATGAGACACAATCGTACGAATAGAGATGCAATGCAAAATAAAATTTATATATATATATATATATGTATATATATATATTAAGAGTCTTGTTACCTCTGACTACGAGAATGATGAATACCAAAACCAAGCAAAGCGACTTCTTCATCATCATCATCATGCATGATACTCCGGTACTGCTCAGAGACTAATGACACAATTTTGCTTAGGGACATGGGCTATATATATATATATATATTAAACCAAGCACTTCGAGATCTCCTTTTTAATTATAATTTAATGTATATATGATCAGAATATGATCTTATTAAGATCGTGATTGTTGAAATTTATTATATATTGAGGATATTCTCATTTATTATTGACTGATATGAGAATATTTTGAATTAATTAGGTGATTGGTGAAATGATATTAAATATCTTTATCGGAATGAGCAAATATGTTTTGTATGAATTTGCGAATTAACAAGGAAAAAAATTACGTACTTTCATTTTTCTTCTTCTACATTTTTTTTTTTTTTTTGAAAGGATAATTTTTCTTCTATTCGAATAAGAAACAACTCAGAATATATATTGATCATTTCATTAAAAAAAAAAAAAAAAAGGTCAGAATGTATCGATATTGTTAGCAAAAATTGACTAACTCTAGCCGATCTAGTTCTCGCCATATAGGTCACCTGTGTTTCATTGGTTTCTGAGTAGAAGACCACTAGGAATCCATTCTCATAAACTGGCTATATTGAGCAAATGCTGATATTTTCTCTCCACAACGGAGTTTTGTTCTGGTCGATCAACACATAAAAACTAGTTTAAGACTCCATTATTATTAAAGAAATCAGTAAAGGCCAACTCTCGAGCATTATCTGATCTGAATTCTTTGATGCAAGTATTAAACTGAGTAGCCGCCATATTGAAAAACTTCAAAATCACAGTACTAACATCAGATTTATGCTTGAGTAGAAATATCCAAACGAAATGGCTATAATCATCCACCAAAGTAACAAAATAACGATGGCCTGAATGAGAAAATATATGATAGGGCCCCCAAATGTCTCATTGAACCCAATTAAAAGGAGCTGAACCCATGCTTAGCTAATAGATAAATATAGCAAGGACCAGCTCTACGAGCTTTAAGCACATCAAAATGTAATTGTTCTCTTTAACAAATCTAAATATTTGAATGACAAATGACCAAGTCTATTGTGCCAAACAGTGGCAGAAACCTTGTTCACATGAGTAGTTTGTAAAGAAGGACAAGTGAAGTCACTTAAAGTGATGCTGGTAGCATCAAGAACATAGAAGTCATCCAACTTGTCGCTCTTGCCAATCATTTTCTTGCTGTAAAGATCCTGAATGATGAAACAATCAAGAAGAAAACTAACTATAAGTTGCGAATGCAAGGTAAATGCACTGACAGAGAGTAGATTGAATTTGAACTATGGAACATATAGTACATCTCTGAGAACCAACATTGGGTTGAGCCTAAAATCTCCATATAAACTCATTGGAGTGCGAGTATTATTAGGCAATGTAACAGTCGAGTTAAAAAGAGGTTTCAATATGATAAAGGCATTATCATTTGAGCAAATGTGTCTAATTGCTCCCAAATCAACTATCCAATATCTTGTGGAAGAGAATATAGCACTCAATGAGATTGAAAAACAGATACCTATAGGATACGAAGTACTTAGAGTATCAGAATCAGTGGTCTTAACAGAGGCAGCAAGGTGGCTGGAAAGCATGCTCATCAAATGTTGATACTGATTTGTATCCAGGTTCTGTAAGAAGCTTCAAATGAGCTACAACAATTGTGCTTGAGTAACTCGAAACTTGATTAGCAAAAGCTAAATTGGAGTACTATAAGATTGGGAATTATCTTTCTATCGTGGTTGATAACCAGGTGGGTAACCATGCAACTTATAGCACCTATCAATGGTGTGACTATGGAACTGACAATGAGTACAAAAGGGCCTTTCTTTCCTCTGTCCTTTGTAATTTTTAGAGTAATCAGTGCCTTATTTCCCCCAATATTGAAAAAACTAGAGTTAGGAGCAGGACTCTTACGAACATTCGCCTTGGCTGCAAAAGCCATTATATTTGTCGAATCTGAACTAGGAACGTCAACATTCCTTTGGTATTCATCTTGAGAGACTAAAAAAAATACTTTGTTTACAGGTGGCATAGGATCCATAGGCAATAATTGGCCTCGAATTTGGGCAAATGAATCATGTAAGCCCATGAAAAAAGACATGATATACTCCATTTGATAATAGGCATTCAAAGTTTTGATACCACCACAAGTACATTTGCCACAAGAACTGATAGGTTTGTAGTTATTCAATTCCTCCATTATTGTCTTCAGTTTCATACAATAGATACTAACAGAGTTATGTGCTTGTGATAGGTTCATTAATTCTCAACATAACTGAAAGATTCTAGGCTATTACTTTGCTAAAAATGTTCCTTAAGATCTATCCAAATCTCTCGAGCAACATCAACGTAAATTACATTAGCATAAATTTCTTTAGAAACAGAGTTTAATATCTATGAAATAACCATATTATTGTTGCAATTCCAGGCATGAAGAAGGTCAAGATCAATATCTGAGGGTTTTAGAATTGAACCATCGATGAACCTTAGCTTGTTCTTGATGGAGATGGCGATCAACATAGCTTGGCTCCAAGAAGTATAATTGTCGCCAGTCAAGGGTTGCAAAACAAGAACCAGGCCTAGACTATCAAAATGATGGAGAAAGTAAGGATTGGAGGAATCATCCACGGAGGACCAAATTGCAGATTACATAGATCAATTAGTGGTCTAGTTCGAAGTTGTAGAGCCAGGGGAAGCCATGGCTGAAGAGACACTCAATTAAGGAGAGCTGGACTTAATTAGGAAATAAGCAATTGCCAAGTAAACTCTCAGCAATAGATCGAAGAAAATTCAACAATAGAGTCAGAAAATCGAGGGATCCTGCTCTGATACCATATTACACTAAGTATAAGCTTGTGAAAGAATCTTCTTGTTCTTTAATAGAGTAGAAACATAGCATTAGGAATACTAAAGAGTAAATAAAAGAATAAATATCTAAACATCTGCCCGCCTAACAGAATGCTAACCCAGCTAATTAACTAAGTTTTAAGTAGAGTTAATCCTACTACTAATTCTAATATGTACATCATATAATAAGCGTCACAAATGTGTCAAAAAACTTATTGTGATAATAATAAGTTTAATGTTTATGAATTTTATTTTTGAAAATTAAATGTTCTTTAAATGTTTTTAAAAATATTTATTCCATTTTATTTTTTAAAAATAAAAAAAAAAACGTAAATATTGCGAAACATGTCCATATGGAAAAAGAGATTTATTGGTTAACTAGTGGTTTTCGTTACTAAGTGGTTTATATAAAAAATACATTTGTTGGAAAATAACTCGAACAAAAACCCTTTTTTTTTGGTTTTATATACAAGGACCTAGTTGCCCTCCAAATTGTGACCTCGGAGGTTAAACNGCACTTGCACTACTACCACGCATGGACTTAGTGGGAAATTAAAGGAGGAAACGAGAGACCAATATCAATATTATAATCAAATTTTGCAAAGAACGCCTAGTTGACTACTATTACTAGTTGGAATCAATAACTATATATTATACAAGCTTTTTCTGCTATATATTTTAAATTTTTAAAAAGTGGGGCTTAACTAATGACCACCACTTACTACAAATTTAAAAGAAAATAACACACACAAACTCTACCAAAATTTGAACCCTTGACCCCCCAAACTCACACACACATTTCTCAAGCTTTGGACCACTTTTTCAGCTATATATTATATATATAGCCACCTCAAACCACAGTAATTAAACTCAAATTTAAACTCCATTTTAAAATATCATCTACTCTTCAATACTTGAATATTCTCTGCTATAAATACTTAAATACATCTAATGGCGCCTAGGATACAATATTTTCGGGACAGTCAACTATGTAATAATATATTATCAGTCATCGTTTTAAAATAAAAGTGTGCCCATGTGTGATGTGTATGTACGTGTATATACATTTTCACGCTTAGCCGATTCACTTCAACTAATATCATCCTTCCTTGGGTTGGAACTATACCAAATACAAACTCTTCGAGTCGTATAAACATGATAAATATAATTATAACAATGATAATATGATATTTTTTTTTATAATATTGATGATGCGGTGTTTTCCCATCATTAATATTCTTTTAAATCATTGCTCATTACATATTTCTATTATTCTACATAATTCTTAATTTCCTCCCTGCGTACGTGGTACTCAGACCAAATTATCAAATCATGAATGCGTGAATGAGAGCCCAATATTAATTAATTAATTGTCTGGAAAATCTGAACTTTTGAGCCTTATCCTAATTCCTAAACCCCTTCGCTCATTTTCCACGCAAAGAGTGCTAGGAGTTGACGCTTCTAATTTTTTTTTTTTTTTTTTTTTGGAAGGGACGCTTCTAAATCTTTAATATTGATGGGACTCACTCCCACTACGGTTAAAAGGTACATACAGATACATTCTATAGTCGTGTCTGACGCTAATATTCTCCTTTCTATGTATGTATATTCTAATAATCTAATTCTCCGAGCTCTGCCCTTAACTTGCATGGTCCATATGACTCTATATATAGTATATGTAAAGCCGTGAAGATATCTTTCTGGGCTTATAATTGTAAAAAAATATCCCCTAAAAAAATTGTAAAAAAATAAAAATAAAAAACTTATAAGTCATGTTTACGACAGAGAAATGAAAAATTGAAAAGGGCTTGATAATTGGAGATATAGCTTGGCGTTTATCTTTGGACATATGGTTATGGAACAATATATTATAGCCAAGCGTGACTTATTTGCCGTAGATATAATATATATCAAAAGAAAGATATATTTGTAGCTTCAACCAAAATAAATAAATTAATAAGAAAGATCATTTGATCTGTAGCAAGCAACCCTTTGACCATTATGAGTCGTATACTTCAAAACCAACCTAAAAGGTTCCATATGGCGAACTACCTTCCTCATAAAACTCGATTTTATACCCAATTGGACCTTCCCTGGTTCAGCCTATTATCTGAAGCAGTTTTAAACGGTCATGATTTACAGAATAATTGTTTATGTTTTCCAGTCAATTAATTACACTGAGATATATTATATATATATATATATGCATATGTATATACCTTTTGATTGACATAGGTTGGTGCTCTATCAGCATCCAACTAGCTTTGTGGGAATTAACTAGGAAAATTGTAATACAAACTAAATTCCCTACTAATTATTGCCTTGGATTTGCGGTCGCAGTAAATTAATTTTGTAGCATTTTTAGTCCCAGCTCCATTTCAAGCGACGGGCAAATTAAGATTTGAAAAAGTAAATGTCATTCAAATTAATTTATTACAATGTATTACTAAACTGATTGTGAGGACAATGTCATTGAGAAACATCTAATGCAGGTCTTCAAGAGACCAAAATTTGGGAGAATTGATAGGTTTGGACCGTTTGGTGGATGTTTTTCTCCTTAAATATACATACACACGTAAATATTTATATATATGAGGACATAAATAACTTGCATATGTCATACATGAAATGAATTCTCAGACACAACCTACAATTCCAATCATTCCACAAAGGACCTTAAATATACACCAATCTAAGTGATTTTTTTTTAACCACTTGCTTGTTGAGAAACCCAGTTGACTATTTCAAGTGTTTATTTTTGGGCAAAGGCTTACTACTCTTTCAAGTGATTTTTTTTACCGGTTATTGGTCGCCCCACTTACATTTCGTAGATGCCAAAAGGTACTAACCATAATTAATTCATACCATAAAAATGCTTCAATTATTATAAGGGAAGGTTTCATCTCTCTCTTTCATACACTCAAAAGCATATGTTATATATTATACACACATACATATATATATATATAAATACATATATATATTCATGATCCTTCTACAACCACCAAGCCTGCAGTTGCATGAAACCTGTATCAGAAACCAGAACAGAGAAGGTAGTAGTAGTAGTAGTAGTAGTGCAAACAATTATAAACTTCGAGTGTTTGAGAACATGCGTTTTCTGGTAATTCTCTTACTTGTCTACTTTGGCATACACCGTTTAAGTCAGAGTCGTTCAATCTCAGTGGCTTCTGAAACGACAACTTCAGGCACCGTTTTTGTTAACGGAACAGCTCCCATTGGAAGAATAGACGACGACTTTGTGTGCGCCACTATTGATTGGTGGCCTACTCAGAAATGTGACTATGGAACTTGTAGTTGGGGCAGAGCTTCTCTTCTTAATCTAGTGAGTCATTTCGCATCTTTTCACCCTCAGTTACATTCTTTTTCTTCTTTAAATTATTAAAACTTGACTCATACATATGAGTTACTGGTTCTAATTTTTCAGAAACTTTGATTTAAATCTTTAGTTTGTCAAGTTAGTATATTGTATATGTAATTATAACATATGATAGAGGCTGAAAAAAGTAAACAGCTTTGTTATTTGAAGTTTGGTATATGGAGGGTCTTGTTCGGTTTTGGTATTTCTCTTAATCTCAATCTAATTTCAACAGCTAGTTTTAGTTTGAACAGAGGAAATGAACATAGAAATATCCTATCCACTCCTCTACTATGTTGGATGCTGCTAAAATGGTGACGACGTTTATAGTGTGGCAGCCTTGGTCTCATTTGTCTTTTGCTTTTTCTTGATTTTATCGGTTTTAAAAAGCTCTTTCAATCAAGTAAAGAGACAGAGGACCCTAAAGAATTGTTCTTTAATTGTAGTGATTGGATAATGATGCTTAAGAAAGCAGATAACTCTCTAACAAGTTTTTTAATATATATAAAAAAAAATTAATATGTAACTTCTCCACTTATGACCTTGTGAACCTTAACGTTGACCGGACAGGCTTTATCTCTTGACCTTATGTTACTTTAGATTGTTTTCTAATTTTGACTTTCATAACTGAAGTTCTACTTTTTGTTCTGATATGTATATCTTCTTGTTTTGCCATTTTCTTTTAGGACCTCAACAGTCCTATACTTCTCAATGCTATAAAAGGTAAAGGGCATTTACTTGCATATATAAAGACAAAGCCTATATATAGATAGTCTTTCTGCTAAAGACCCAGGTAAGAGTTGAGAGATTTGATTTTATTTTGCAGCATTTTCACCCCTGAAAATTAGGCTGGGGGGCACTTTACAAGACAAAGTCATATACGAGAGCCAGAATATTAAACAATCGTGTACCCCATTTGTCAAAAATGACTCGAATTTATTTAGCTTCTCTCAAGGCTGTTTACCTCTGTCCCGATGGGATGAACTAAACATTTTCTTCAACAAAACTAGGTAACTATATACTAACAAATGAGCTCTTTCTCTATTATGTTTTTTCAATTCTTGTTGTCATGGCATTAAATTCTGAAATGCAGGGCTGTTGTTATTTTTGGTCTAAATGCACTAAGCGGCAGGATCATCGATTCGCAAGGCTTGGCAACTGGAGCTTGGGATTCCACTAATGCAGAATCCCTTATTAGGTATACAGTCAATAAAGGGTACAAAATCCATGGTTGGGAGCTTGGTAAGAAAAAGTCTTAACAAATTGGAATACGATATATAAGAAAGTGATGCTTGGAAATGAAAGCCTAAACCAAGCTTAGCTTGTTTACTTATCAGGAAATGAATTGTGTGGGAATGGAATTGGAGCAAGAATTACGGCAGACCAATATGCATCAGATATTAGCCATCTCCAAAACTTGGTTCAAAATATTTATGCAGGTTTCAAAGATAAGCCTCTGGTTCTTGCACCAGGAGGGTTCTTTGACCCCAATTGGTTCACAGAGTTTATAGCCAAAACGCCTAAAACTCTTCAAGTAGTTACTCACCACATTTACAACCTTGGTCCAGGTAAGCAAGTTGACAAATTTTAACATTTGATTAAGTAAAAACTTTGTTTCATTTCGAGTGTACAGTTTCTCTGAAGCAAATTAACTGATACCTACTTCTTTGTCCTTTGTCATACTTCTAGGCAGTGATGATGGTCTTATTAATAAGATCCTAGATCCGTCTGTTCTCGGCGGTGTCTCGCAGACTTTCAGTAACCTTCAAAGCGTTCTTAAGCACTCAGGGACTTCAGCAGTTGCTTGGGTTGGGGAAGCTGGAGGAGCTTACAACAGCGGCCGCAATCTCGTTACAAATGCTTTTGTGTTCAGTTTCTGGTAAAGCTGATAACAAGCTAATGCAGCTTTGTCTTTTTGTGTGTGTGTTTTGCCTTCTTAACACTCTGATCATTTGCTAAACGAAAACCCGATTTGCCGCCAATCAAACAGGTATTTGGACCAGCTTGGTATGGCAGCATCTTATGATACCAAAACATACTGCAGACAGACATTAGTTGGTGGAAATTACGGTCTTCTCAACACTAACACGTTTGTCCCAAATCCAGACTATTACAGGTCAGTTCTCTATATAATCACTTCCTTCTTTATAGATCCAAATAAACAAGCAAGCAAGGAATAACAGTTGTATGATGTATCAACATATCAAATTATGTATTAGAGTACCTTAGGCCAATTAATACATAAAGAAAATATTTGCATATTAAGCTAATATTCATCTGTGCTTTACAGTGCTCTTCTTTGGCACCGGTTAATGGGAAACAATGTCCTCTCTACAAGCTTTTCGGGGTCAGCCAAGTTGCGTGCTTATGCTCACTGTTCTAAGAAAAGTGTAAGCAAAAATTGATATCGATAATTGTTTCACATTCAGGTTCTTCATAAGGTCCAAGGCAATTTAATAAATTTCCATTGATGGATGTTTCAGCAAGGAATCACATTGCTCCTGATCAATCTGGAGAACAGCACTATAGTTCAAGTTTCTGTTTCAACTGAGAGTGCCTCATCAAGCTCCAATACTTCATTTAAAAATCCGAGAACAAACTCTTCTACATCGTCACACACCGAAAGGGAAGAATACCACCTAGCAGCTAAAAATGGGGATTTACAAAGCCAGATTGTGGTTCTCAATGGGAAAATACTAAAGGTAGATTCATCTGGAGTAATCCCACCCTTGGAACCAATACTTAAAAGGGTATCAGATCCTATAACTGTGTCTCCTTACTCTGTTGTATTTGTTGTCATTCCCAACATCAATGTCTCAGCCTGCAAGTAAATTGTTGTCAAAGATGTGAAACTTCTCTTTCTGCTAAGCCTAATGTTTAAAAATTATAGAGCTAAACAATTTGTTTCTCTTCCCCTTCTTGGGATACTCATTAAACAGATTTGTTGAAAAAAATCAGGTCTCTTCCCTTCTTGGGATTATCATTGAATAGATTTGTTGAACAAAATCAGTTCTTTAATTTGATGCATAGCTTTATACTCTATTAATGAACTATTGAGATTTCAAGATGATGATGATGATTGATCAGTAAAAAAAACGAAAGTGACTCCGTTGAAAGTTACTGGTAAATAACTAATTGAATCACTAAGAAAAATCTTTATTATATGTTCATATGACACGGCTAGATTCATAGAAATGTCACTTAAATGGATTTCTGAGATGTTTCAGCGACAAGAAATAGAAAACGAAACTATACACAACTAAAATTAAAAACAACAATTTCCTGAAAAACAATAAAACAATGTACTTAACAGAAATAATTTCATTATGAGCCGCAAAACAAATAAAAAAAATTAAAAAATAAAAATAAAAAACCAGCCAACGGAACACGAGAGGCTGAAATTACACTACCATTTAAAGACGACAACAGGTGATGACAACGATAAAATACTACCAAACGACATCGCTACAAGATATTTTCCTGAAAACGACAACATGTGATCCCCGGAAAACGACACAAAAAACTGGGCCCTCAAAACAACATCGTCAAGAAACGACACCAAAAACTGAAAACGACATGCACAACAAAAGGACAATTGTGACGAGAAACAAGAAGAATGTAGGAATGTTTGTTTCACTCGAGTTGACGGTACCAACTACCAACGGGCAGTATGTTAGAAAACTAATGCATCAAAAGCATGGATTACTACTAAATTTAAAGAAATATAAAGAAAGAAAGGTAATGAAAATGAAAATAGTCTATCATTAATACTGGAAATCCTCGACACTAAAATCTAAACCCCAACATCAATTTCTAATTATTCAGTCAACTAACAGAACTAAAATAGGCTCTTAATTTCATCAGGCACTACTGTGGTTGAGGTACTTGATCCGAACAAGCAGCAGCAACTACTGGAGTAGTAGTCGTTGCATGAGCACAAGAGCTACTTGGTCCTACACCATTTTCAGTAGGTGGAGCCACACCCCATTTGCCTTCCAACTCCAGTGGCTCCAACACGACAACTCCACCGTCGCTTAATCCTACCGCAAACTGGTTCGCCTCTTGCGGATGCGCTGCCACTACTCGTGGAGAAACCGCAGTAGAAGCACTGCACATGAAAAAAAAGAAACAAAAAATACTGTTTGGTGACACATTCATTTTTTTTTTTTTTTTTTTTAAAAGTGAAATGAACAGTTGAAACTTTATAAGAGATACTTTTACCTGACACTGGTCGGAAGATAAGCAGTGGGGTTAATCTGGCATCGCAGTTGAAGGGTCGAAGCTGTGAATATGCGGATTACCCCATCGAGAAAGCTGGCGAACACTAACTGGCTATCACATGATAGTGTCGCATGGGAAATTGGAGATGAAGATTCCCCTGCCACCCACTAGAACAAAAAACAAGAGCAACATTTTAATAAGGTTTCACAGACGAGAGACATGAAGCAAAACAGCTTCTTATGTGTTTCTGTTAAGAACACTAAACCATATCGTTTTTTTTTTTTTTGTTTTTTTGTGGTGTGTTGGGGGGGTGTGAGTTGAGTTTGAAACAGAGAATTTGGTTTGGTTGGCGTACCTGCTTCAAGCATTCTAGTTCCGAGGTCTCGTATATAGATAGCTGAGTCTCGTGTACGACGAGGAAGTGCACCTGATCCTGCTGGAACTGAACTTGTGTATCTGACATTGCTGCCAGCGTCCTTCCAGCTGGAACTTGCAAGAAACTGTTCTTTTGTCTTTCCCAATTATCAGAGTTCCATGAGATAATCTGAATAAAAGAAATATCAAAATCTGTCACATCCTCAAGATTAGACTACTTAGATTGTTATCAGTTTTCAAATAATATGGTTTAAAAGGTGTCTATTATGTTTCATTTCTCTTTTAGTTAACTTTTCTAAATATGCATTCTATACAGAATGAAATGCGAACCTGAGAATCTGCTCCAGAAGAAACGAGTGTGTCCAGAACATTGGAAAAGGCAAGACCAGTAACTCTTTTGGAGTGACCCTTAAGCTTGATCTTAACCTAATAACACAAGAAAGAAAATGAATATCTTTTTCCTTTAACAAACAACATCGATGAAATTGTTCTAAAATCAGTACCTCATCTACGCGAACATTGTAAATGTGAATGGTGGAATCATCCATGCCAACAGCAATTATATTGTTATCTTGGGGGTGGAAAGCAAGATATGTTGCCACCGGTGGCGGGGACATGAAAGTCGTCATCGTCTGAAGTAAAACGAAAACAATATTAATCAACAAGTAGTTTTAATATTTTTACACCCAGCAGGAAGTTGGATATTGGAGGAAAGTAACAATCTTTTAAAAGCAAATTCTTTGTAGATGAATTTCCAAATATTACCCTAAACGACATCATATTGAACAAAGAGATCTTCCCTCCAGAAGCAGACATGACATAGGAATCATTCTTGGACAGAGCAAAGCAGGGCACAGCATCTTCAGGTCTAGCATTAGTTAAGTCATTGGTCATTAGGATGCCTGATGTTGGTTGCGCCAACTGAGGAGCAACCTTAGTTGTTGCCTGCAGCAGAAAAAAAGTGTCACCATAATTTTGGACCGATGAGAAAATGCAATCCAAGCAAAACCAGGGATGTAAAATGATCAAATTTGAACAAGACGGGAAGACAAAGTTAGAAAAAAATGTAACACCACACCTTGCCACTCGGATTATGCTCACTTCGAATCCACTTCCATTGTAGATGGATGGCATTTGATGCTAATGCCAAGATGGCAAACCCCGAGTTTGTGTAAATCAACCTTGATATCTGCAACAGTAACAAAGATAAGCAATAAGAAGCTTCATTTTTTCTTTTTTGCCTTCCTGAGCAGTACTGCAATAAAGGCTAATATTATCTTCTCTGTACTCGGTAAGTCAGAAAAACCGGCAAAATTACCATTAGAAGCCTACCTTGTCTGCATTGACCATAGCTGAGAGTCTTAAGGACCGAAGCTGAGTAGTTTCACTGATCTCAGTAAGCTTCCAGATTCTTGTTGCATTGGCTTCTTCGGTTAATCTTGGTTTCACATCCTCCATGTTTCTTGTGCCACCATTCTAGCAGAACATCAACTTCATTAGCGCACAAGTAATGGCCTAATTTCTTATTGAAATCAAATTGAATAGAAAATAATAAATGCGAAGAGAGGGACAGGGATTACACAGTCAAACACTGTGCAGAGATGGAGAAAATTTATATGCAACACTATAGGAACATGCAGAGAATTATAAATAATCAGCTAGTTCACCAGACACACAATGAATAATTAGCTTATTTACTAGAAGCGCTTGCAAGAATTGGATGTTGGAAATACGATGGTTCTCCAAAAAAAAGAGCTACAGATTCTTTTCATTCAGGGCATTAAGAGAAGATATTCAAAGGACATACCATCGTTACAATCTCAGATGCAACTCTAGAGGCCAAAAGAGAGTGACTTTCATATGCGCGCATCAAACGAAGACCATCTACTGTTGCCAAGATTTTTATTTTATTGTCATTTGCTGAAACCGCCAATAGTGTGCCCTCCTTGTTGAAGCGGATACGAGGACTCGCCTTAATAACAGAGAAACCACATAGTAAGTACAGCCACAATAATACCCACGATAAAAATCTCAACTATACAAGATTTCATAAAGGCAAAACTTACTGGTAGATCTCCTTCAGCATCAACAGTGGTCAACAAATTGACATTATCCATATCCCAAACTTTGATTGAGTAGTCATCTCCAACCGCCAAGAACCGATTCCTGGCAGTGTCAAAATGAACCACTCCCGAAGAATGTTTATGAAACCCTTGATAGGCTCTCTTCACAGAGCCTTCATTTTCATTCCATTCAACAACATGAGACTCCCCAGCTTTGCTTGTTCCACATGAAAAAAGCCTACAAAGGTCGTTAAATGTAAACATCGAAATTTCCAGTTTTCAGAAAACATAGGCATTTGTCACAAAACCATTAAAACAAACTCATTTGCTCAAGAGACTGACCTTTTTCCATCTGCGCTATAAGTCATTGTTGTGCATGATCGACCAGGAGCATCATAATCAACCCTAGGTCCCCCCAAGTCATATAACCATGCTTTTATTTTCCCATCTACCGATGTTGAAAAGACAAACTGAGGAATAAAATTAAAAGCAGTTCTTTAAACAAACCAAGTAAAATCAGCCAATTGAGGCAAAAGACACAAAAACAAATCAAACCAAAAACAACAATCAAGTTAAGTCCTTACATTAACATTTTCCTTGTTATGTGGGCACACTGAATAAACAGGAGCGTCATGACCTTCAAAGGTATACAACTTTGCACCAGTAGCCACATTCCACACCTACATTAAGATCCATAACATCCGTGAATAAAACATTATTTACAAATGACTAACCAAATAACCTCTTTTTCCTAACCAACCTTAATGGTCTTGTCGTCTCCGCAAGTTATAGCACAAAGTTGCTTGGAGGGGTTGCAGAATGCAAGATCATTCACACTCCCAATATGGGCATCAATCTAGAAGTTACAATAAGAATTATTAGGGGCAAAAAAGTAAGTTAAGAGAGGGAGAAGAAAACTTAATACATTTCAGTAGAGAAAATAGTATAAACTACCTCCAAATGCTGCCGAATGTCATTTGCACCATGATAACGGCACAGCTGCAACATGTGTTTAGAGTATGCAACCCCTGCCAAATAAGAAATTAGTATAGATTCATTTAACTGACATCAGAAGGTGAAATAAAGACTAGTACTCTCGCCAAAGTTGTCATAATATAAACTCACCAAATAAATTGCCATCAGGGGTCCATAAAATTCGCTTAACTGAGACACAAGGATCTTTGATTGAAGCTCCCTGAATGTCATTTGAAACAGTTAATAGATTATATTGTTCTACATTGGTTGAGAAGAGAATGTACATTTAAAACCATTGAACTGGCTCCAATATCCCAAACCTGAAAATTTCTCGACATCAACTTCTCCCTTGAGGCAACTTCCCACAAACTTATTTCTCCCTCATTAGTTCCAACTGAAGAAGAAAATACAAATCAACTTACAACTTAAACACCAAAATAACATTCAATATAGAAAGTGTCCAAGTGTAATTCAGGTTTAGCTCGCAAAAATCAACCTAGAAGTAGTGTTTGTTGAACAGGATGAAAGTCCATGCTTGTTGGAACTGAGCCCTGCTTTAGTGTCCTCGCAACAGTCTTGGGGAATTCGTCGGTGGGGTTAAACAATGTGTTGTTACTTTGACCTGGATTATTTCCTGGAAAGATAAACTATATATAATGCATAAGTACAAGAATGCTTTGATACAGAAAAACCGATTGTTTAGTACCCATTATGGTTTGAGACCTTACCCGTTCTGGAACTCCAGGGAACCTCATTTTAAATGCACCTTCTGAATCCCCGGGACCCTTTGAGATTGCAGCTATAACAGACCACAATATTTCAGAATTCATCAAATTTTTCAAACGAGATAACATTTGGAAGAATTAGGAACCAGTATATCACTAACCTGGATTTCCATGAACACCAAAACCAATACCACCTCCAGAAACTGCTGGATGACTTATATTTGATTGAATCGACATCCACGTAGATAGTGGTGTTTGAACTGGTACTGGTGGAGATTGGAAGGGCTGATAGGGAATAAAACAGTGAAGGAAATATAACTTAACAAAATATCAGAGTATAGTAGGTCAACTCTTACTAAATAAGCACATTCAGAAAAACCAAGCCAACTTGATCAAATACCATATTTGCAGCCATTGGAAGAAAATTATCAGCTCTTGGCACCGGTCCAATCGTCTGATTGCTCGCATTTAAATGCGGAAATGAATCATTGGAATTTCTACAACTGTGATCAAGAAATAGGGTTCTTATATCAGGATTCTGTCTAGGATTTGGGCAAAGCGAATGCTGCCAGTTTAAGCTGCCAACAAAATTAGTTTATTTGTCATGTCCAGTAAGAGAAGATACATTACCGATTTGGATGATGTTCATTAAAATGTAATAACATACCAACTAAAAGCAAACAACAAATAGGTATGGATTTACAAATTATGCTAAACTGTATCACTATTATACCTCTGGTTAATGAGCATCCTTAACCTCGAAGTCTTTATGCTAGGGAACTGCAATTTCTCACGGAAAAGAGGATTTGCTTCGATAAGCTTCTTAAGTTCAACCAACATAATAGCTCTTGCAGTCTTGGTATCTCTATAGCCAGAAAGTTGATCATTTTCTCTGCATAAACCAGATGATTAATCAACACAACACCCTTTATACTACCTCATAATCGACCACTTAAAAACTGAAACAAACAAAAGTGAGACTCATACAAAATATATTACCTAAAATTTTCCAATGTGAGGAGGTGAGTAATCTCTTTGAACAATTCTTCATTAAAAGAGGAGAAAACTTTCAGATCCTGCACAAGGATTTCTACTGCCTTGGTCCGATCAAGCCTGATATCGATTTCAATTGATCGACAAAGCATAAAGAATTATCACTCCAGAACAATAAGTATACACTCCAAAACATAAGCATTGATTCAATTTATTCAAATCCTTAAAAAATAACAACAACAAAATCAAAAATCTTACTTATCCAATGCCTCAAGGTACTTTTGCTTTCGAATTTCAAAGTAGATCTTCATAGAATATCTGTTGTCATCCACTCTGGTGAACCCAGAAAGATACTTTTCAACTTCATCCCAGTTCCCACCGAGGACCAATTCCTCAAAATGCTTGAAGTTGAAGAACAGTCCTGATTCTTGCTCAAGCCTGAAAAAAAAGATCAAACAAACATAAACTGGTTATAATCAAAGCTTAAACAGATTAACATAGAAGAAGAAGAGGAAGAAGAAGAAGACGAGGGTTGAGTCTATAATTTACTTGTGAAGAGCCTCTTTGAACTTTTCTTCATCAAGAAACTGAAGGATCAAGAAGATGAGGTCCCTACTGAGAGATGACGTCATCACAATTGATTGTTCCTATCGCCTCAAACTGCAAATACAGCAATGTCAATACAACAAATACAAAAAAGACAGGAGTTAAACGCATACCATAAAGACCTCTGTTTGTTTCAAGGGAAAATAACAAAAAACCAGGGTTCCACTCAATTCTTGAAGAACAAGAAAAGGGAGCAACAAAGACCCAGAAAACTTTTCTCGTAGAGAAACTGTTTCATGAGAAAAGGAGCTTCGATGAAAGAGTTTTTCTCGGGAATGTTTTTCCCGGAAAATATATATCTCGTTATCCAAACAATCAGGCTTTTTTTTTTTGGAAAAAAAAAAAAAAGAAAAAAAAACGCATCAACCGTTTCAATAGTCAAACATATAAAAATAAAATAAAATAAATATACAAATAAATCACTACAGCTTAAACAAAAAAGAAAAATTAAAAAAAGTAAAAACCAAACTCTTTCTACAGAGTGAAAGAAACCACTCCATTAACCGAGAATCTCACCAAATTTCAGACCTTGAAGCAATAATCCACAAACCCAATTAAAAAAAGAACATAAGAAATAGGGTTCTCATAAACCAAAAACAGTAAAGTTATAACGACCCATTAAGTGATTTTTAAAGAAGAAGAAGAAGAAGAATATGAGGTGAGAAAAAAACAAAAAGAAAAAAAAAAAGAAAAGAAAAAAAAAGGGGGGTGACGGTGGGAAAGAAACAAAAGCAACCCCGTTAGAATGGCAAAAAGGTAAATAAAATAAAAAGCAGAGAAGGCCTACTTGAAGAAAACAGAGCAAAGTGACAGACTCAGAACACTGTTTCTACTCTCTCTCTCTCTCTCTCTCGCTCTCGCTCTGTTGAGCTCTTCTTCCTATGAGACGACGATGGCGACCGAAGTAGGGCACTTATATAATGGCGGCACCAACGAGGTATAAGTAGGTTGACTTATCATATGATAAGCCCTTTTGTTGTTCTTTCCCTCTTGGTGTACATTCGTGGGACCCACTCTGAAACGCTCAGAACAACAGCTGTCTCGACTTTTCTTAAAAAGATGACAGCGACGGTTTCGACGGAGCGGGGGCTGTGTTCGTCTGTGCCTTGATATATGTAACCTTCTGTGTTCTTGTCCAATAAAATGCTGTCAAAGTTAGAGAGGACAAATAGGAATTATGACTATTTTATAATTTCGTGATAATATTTGTTTCTTGACAATTTGTAACAATTACATTGAAACTAATTGTAATTATTCGGATAACATAAGCGAATTTTACTCCTAAGTTCCGAACGGTTTGTAAAAATTTTAAAATCATAAGATATGGTTGGGCACGCGGTTTAGATAAATTTTTCTATGATTCAAACTACATCGCACCGCAAATACCTTATCTAATATTTTTTAAGTGATTTTTTTAAAACTTTTATCAACATTAGATTTTCTATCAAAAAAATCAACATTAGATATAGAAATCTTTAAATTCATAGATTATATTATAATAACTAGTATGTAATTGATTTTGTTTATGAGATAATTAATTTAGAAGCAAAAAAAAAAAAGTTAAAATTTCACCCCATCAAATTTTTTGAAACTTTAGGCCTACTTTGTAAAATTCAAGCATAAAGCCTATAACTCAACCCGAAAACCGAATCACAACACACCGCAAATGTAAATAGGTGTGATTTGGATTAGTTTCTCCTAGTCACTTCAATATGCGATTTTGGTGCACTAATCACGAGAAAAACCGTCCAAAATATATGGTGATTGGTGAACGCCCCTAGTACGAGGGGGACAGTATGAAGAATGTATTAGGGAAAGAGTTGGAATATGGGGGATTTCGGGGAGTATACCTCTCCTTCATGTTGTTTGAGATTAGAAGGAAAGTTAAAAAAATAGAGATTTAAATCGCATGTTTATTACTATATTACCTATTGTAGAAAAACATATTTGTTAAATTACTTGGACGATAATTTTGACGTTTATTTTTCAGTTTGTCATTCATCTCCCTCATCCTTCTAAGGATGGAAGGATTCAATTTGGTGGTCGAATAAGGATTTATGACCCTTTCACCTCTCCTTTCCCTCTAATTAATCTAAACAATATATTTTAGCTGTCTCTTTCCACCCATCTTCATCTTTCCAAAGATCATCTCTACCAAACAAAGCTTACAAGATGATTTGTTGAAAGGGTTTACATATTGGATTGGGATGATTTTCAAAAATGCTACTCAGTCTAAGTTCATGCCAAAAATTTTATATTTGAATACTTACCCCAAATTTATTTGGGTACTTTCATATGTAGCACTTATTAAGAAAAAGTATCATTATTATTGCAAGTTTAATATGCTAAAAATAAAAAATAATATCAACCTAATTTTTGAGATATTTACACCTAATATCTGTTTTTGTGCCATATATTTCATAAATACTCATTTTTTTTATTTCAAAAATACACATTTTTTCAGGTACATATTTTCCTGTGTAAAATATGTATGGTATACATTTATAATATCAATTTTTATATATGGTATACATTTATCGTATAAATTTATATCTATAGTATATATTTTAAAATGTATCTTGATTTTAAAGTATTATGTTTATTCATGAAATGTATAAAAGACTTTTGGTATACATTTCTTAAAAAAAAAAAAAAAAACGTATAGATGAAACAAAAATAATATGCTTAAGAAAATGAGTATTTATGCATTTTCCCCTAATTTCCTCATTTTGTGTTAGGTCGGTTTGGGTAATGTTAGATTGTCTGTCTTCTATTATTATTATTATTATTATTATTATTTATTTATTTATTTATTTTAGTATTCACTTACTAAGAAGTACGATTTTAATTTTAATTTCATCATAAAATATTTGCAGTTTTTATTTTATCCAGTTTAAGTCTTTATATCAAAATATATACTAATATCAACTCTAACAAAGTTCTATTAATATAATTAAAAAGGAAATTTTTCAATATATTTGCTCTTGTAATATATAAATCTCGAGCTAGGTTAGGTTATATTGGCTTAGAATTTCACAATCCTATCACCCAACTCATAATTTTACGAAAGCGATATCTTGGAAAGTCAGAGTGCATGTCACGTTTTTACACTTTGTTTTAATAAATGTCTATTTTTCTTTTTTATAGCTAAATAACCAAGTATGATAGTTTATGTATTAAGTATATTAGTTTTTGTAAAAATTTTAGTTTATGTATTGAGTATGTTAGTTATTTGTAGAGGCTCATTTCTACAATTACAGAATTGGGCCACAAGCAACCTATCAAAACCAAAAAACGTGAAAGTTCAATTGGGAACATCAAGGTGGTACCAGTTAAAGGGACTCTGACGCTCAAGTTAGTGATTTGAATGATAAAATATGAAAACAATAAACTAAATGAACAATTGAAATAAGAAATTGTATCAAAGAGTAAAAGCACAAAGACTTGTTAATGAACAATAGATGGATGGATATCCTAAACTACTTCAGATAGCCTCTTTGAATGTAGTCGCAAGTGATGGACATAATAGAGGAGCGAGATAGACTGGAGTCAAAACTAAGTAAAAGAGCAAGAGTAATATTCAGAGTAAGAATGAGTGATTATGAGTCAATGTCCCTTCAAACCTCTGGTTGGGTATCTATTTATAGAAGTCTTTCAAGACTCATTAGAGCCAGCTGCTCTGCTCTAGGGTTCGTGGCACGTGGCCACTATTTTTTGAATCACCCCCATAGGCTAGTCGAAGATCCGAGTTTTGTTGAGATCTCTAGTCAGTTGAGAGTCATCTAACTGTGGGTTTGACTAGGTTTTGGGCAGAGTCCTTAGCTGGTTGATTAATTGGACTTGGTCCTTTAGAGAATTATAGCCAACTTCATGGGTTGGACCTCATGGAACCCATTTATCGGTTACTTGGTACAATTGTGGTATCGAAGGGCCTTGTTGGTTGGACGAGCTCATCAATTCTGGACTTCTAATTATTGAGTCATTTTTTGACCACTATAACTTTTATACTGGGTATCATATTATACATTTAGTATATACAATAATATATCAGTTATTTTACAACAATACTTTAAAAAATGGATATTTAATTAAAATAGGTCCAAAAATTTCATCATTTTACTGTAAGACCTTTTGATTTGGAGTATTTACAATTACGATATAACAAAAAAATTTACATTTTTAGGTTGGGCAGTTTGATGTTCACCCCTGATTACGGGTGCCACTTTTAAGATTACATGCTGTCACATATCATCATATATTTAAATTTATTTTGGGATTATATACCACATTTTTATTACTAGAAAAAGAGAGAGGGGGGGGGGGGGGGGGNAGCCAGCGCGGTTGGTATCCCACTCAAATGACTAAATTGATCTTAGGATAACTTCTTCTTCTTTTTTTTTTTTAAAGAGAGAATTAGGATAACTATCTTCCCTCATTCATTTATTTTTTATTGGTCTTTGCATAACAAAACATAAGACACCAATCTCCTTTAAAAAAAAAAAAAAGAAAACAAAAAGGACAACAATATGTCAAAAAAAAGGAAAACATAAGACAATAAGGAAACAAGGGGTTTTTACACTCATTGGGTTGATTAATGACTTCATAATTATATATATTAAAAAAAGCTCTGCAGTAATTGTAATAAATTAAAAAATGGTCTTTAATGCCATTTTAAGTTTTCACAAATATCTTAATAAAGAGCTTAATTATTTCTCTCTAAATTATGGCGACTCAAAATTTTTTTACTAGACTCTTCTTTGAAATTTTAGTAGGAGCTAAAAAAGATAAATCGTCGTCATTAGATCTAGTCTTTTGGAACTTAATGGTTTTCTTGACTTGGTTGAAAAATAATTTTTCAGCCCGAGTCATTTTTTTTTTTTTTTTACTTAATAGTAGGATGCATGGCAAATTCGAATTTTCTTATCCCATATTTTACTATAAATTTTAAGATAATGTCAAAATTGATAATGACTCATTAGATAACGTAGCAAACTAGTAGAGGGGAGACTACCGGAAAAAAGAAAAATAAAAAAAACAGAAAAAGAAGAGGAGAAAAAAAAACCCAAGTAGAGAACGGGTTAATGAAATTAATAGTCCCTGAATTATACCTATATTACCTTTTGCTTTATTTATTTTTAACTTACATAGTAATAGTTATTTTTTCTTTTTTTTTTTGTAACATACTGTTAAATATCTAACAGAAATAAATCATTATAAATCACATAGCTTGATAACTGTAGTTAAGAATAAGATTTTGAATTTTTAGCCTGCACAGTAGACTACTAAGACTTACGCAATTATTGGAATAATGACCATTTTTTTCCACAAACTGTTAAATTTTTAATATAGATGAGTCTTGTGCAAAGCATACAGTTTAGTAATCGTGGCTAAAAATGAAATTCTGACTCTTAGAAATAAATAATACCTAATTATACGCTTTGTTCTTGACTATTTTCTATAAAAAAAACTAGCAGTTTATGACAAATAGGTCATTGTTGAAACAGTTATATAATTCAATAATCATTATTACGTAAATTGAAAATTCAAGTGCAAAATAATACAATGGGTATAATTTAACGATTATTACTATAATTAACTCTTATAATAGAATAACACCTCTCCCCAATGCTTTAAGACTTTTTTCTGTTTCCATAATGACAACTTTTCCTTCCACTCATAAAAATGAAACTTCTTTTTTTATTAATAATATTTTCGTGCACGTGAAGTCAATATTTATATAACTGTTATGAATATGTGATACCAGAGATACCATGTTTGTCATTATTACTTTACTGTGTTTCCCTTTTTGTTTCGTTTTATGAAGTGTGATTGGACTCTATTGGTCTAATATACTTGCATATTAAGATTTGGAATGGCAATATGTCTAATAATATAGATATAAAAGCCTCATTTTGGAAAATAGAAATAAAAAAGGCAAGTTAAACAAGAAATTTGAAAAGCTTTTCCTCTTTTACTTTTTCTGTTTCTGTTTCCTGTATTTTTCTTATCTAAGAAGGAAGCCTGCTGGTATATAAGGGAAAAAGGAAAAAAGGACATTTACTAATGAGTAGTATGAATGCAACGGGCTATATATGGAGATGAGTAGGTAGAAACTAGAAACTAAAGTCCTCTGGGATTATAGCAAAAAAAAAAAAAAAGGATCTCTGGGATCCCTTTTTTTTTTTTTTTTTAATGAGAAAAAGTCCTCTGGAATTTAGTGCTGCATGTCTTTATGACTAAATGACAGAATAGACAAGACGCCAAGGCCCAAACGTCCATCTTCTTCGGATATGTTTGAGGCCCAGGTCCTTTCTCTTCCGCACATTTAAAAAAAAAAAAACAATACTAGTAAATAATTTGATTACAAAAATGTTTTAACTACAAGTTTATCAAAAAGAAAATATACATTTTAATTACAAATTTCAACATATGTAACTTGATTACAACATATTTGTTTCATTTTTAAAACTTATAACTATTTCGCAGTAGTGTCCCATATCATTTGGAAAGCACATATATATTTAGAACCTGTAAAAAAGAACGCTCTTAATTTTTTATTTTTTTTTAGGACTTGTTATGAAAAAACCGTGAAAAGGAAAAGAGAGATTAAAGCATAAAATATTTATACAAATTGACAAATGTTATCAAATTCAATCCAAACTTTTTTTTTTTTTTTTAAAAAGTGGGGCTTAACTAATGACTACCACTTACTACAAATTAAAGGAAATTAAAGGAAAATGACACACACACGCTACCAAGGTTTGAACCCCTGACCCCCCTAAACACACACACAACCCTCAAACTTTGGACCAACTGAGCTAGCCCCAGTTGGCCAAATTCAATCCAAACTTAAGAATGTGAATCCTAAAAAAAAAAAAAAAAATTCATACTCTAAGGGGCAAAAACCGTGTGCCATGTCTTGACACATGAGTGACTCTAAAAAATCGTGAGGTAATAAGACCAAAACCAATAATAGAAGTTTTATCAGGAAAAAAAACAATAATACAAGTATACACACAAGATATAGCCCTTCTATTATTATTGCTAATAATAGAAATCGTTTCATCGCTTTATGTAAAATAAATAAATAATCCGAAGAAATAAAACGTGCATTAGTAATTATCATACTGGTAATAACTTAATACATATTTTATGATCTCAATCTTAAATAAATTGATTCAATTCGGAGTTTTGGACATAAGTATTGCATCAAGTTAAATGCATTCCACACATTATGTAAACCACACATTTAAAAAGTTTACTCATTTTGTTTATTTTAAAGGAGAAAAATTGTATGCTCATTGTCCTATTATAAAGTAAGGAGATTTCTCTAGGTCTAAAGTCAACTATTATTATACATAAATCTAGATTTATAGGCATTTTGTTCCACATGATTCTATGATTCTATTCTATGATTCTAGATATGTGTGGGTCGTATTAGTTTTTTTCAAGTTTATGTAAGTCCAAAACTTTCAAAGTTCGAAAGATTTATCATACTAAATATTAATTTCTGCAAAATATTTATAATAGAGTTCTATTCGTACCATTTGTTAGCTAGATTATATGTTTCCTTCATGGTTATTATTAGAACAGAAAGATTTTAAGACTTTATCAATTGTTTGTTTAGTGTTTTTGTTATTTGTAATTCGGTTTTTATATGAGATTAGTCATCATAATGATATTATTTGATTGAATGAAACTTTTTTATAAAAGTTAAAAAAAAAGTCAAATACATACCATAACTCGTTTATAGGACAACCAAAATCCTGTCTTAACTCCTTAAAAAGAATTTAAAAATTAAAATTAAAATAATAAAAAAAAAACACAGTCTTAAAATTAAATTGAGATTTATAATATAAAGTGTAATATATAATATGAAGCACTCATATTTATGTTGCTGCTCATGGCTATTAGGCTAGACCTGGTAGTATCAGACAATATGATTCATTAATAATCTGGATTTTTTTTTTCACCTGAATATAAATATTGAAGGAATTATTATTACCATACGGGTATGGCTGCTCCAGTGCTAGCTACTTATTCTTACCAGTTATGAATATGATTTTTAAGGTTAGCCACCCAATGCCTACTTGTACATACCAAAAATGGATTCATATTTGAATATTTGACCTTAAACCTCATATAAGTCCAAAAATGAAAAGTTCAGTTTCCTTTTTATACCCTTTAATTAATTAAATCCCCATACGAAGACGTACCATATTTAACGGCAACTACTGAAAATACATTATTTATATAAGTACTTTAAAATTGCCGTAAATGTAAGAATGACTCAAAGACGGAAATAGAAGATACCTTAGTTGATTTGTTTCAATGTGTATATGGTAATTCAGTGGTATAATTGTAATTATAAAGTGATTTGGATCTAATTAATTTAGGACGTATAACATATTTGGACATTTACATTACCAAAGATCATACAAAACACACGTGGCAATCTCTTTCAAAAAACAAAAAACATACGTGGCAATCACGTGTCAGATAGCAGTGACAGGGTGAACTGCTTTCACTGTGTTACAGGTGGCCAACCATGAGATCCACGTGGACATAAGTGTAAGTGGACCAACTATTGACTCAAATAGTCAATACGCGTTGACTAGCTGACAATCAATTAGAGCAAATTATGCGTAAGACTCGCAAACTATTTCGAGAGCGGAAAAAAAAAAAAAAAAAACTCGCGCACTTTTCCATAGACTTCTCTTCTTTTTTCTGTTATTATTCAATCTTTTTCTTTTCGTTTGTGAATTCATATTATTCACTCTTCCACTAGGTTAACTAGTTTTACTCTTTATCTCATATATACAGTAGCAATTTATGCGTATATGAATAATACCATTCATATTCCAAGCCCTCAAAACTGATTTTATCTGACCAAAAAAAAAAGCCTTTGTATTAGTGGTTAGTACATCGGGATATAAATTTAATTTTATCGTAATGTTCAATTGTAAACTTAGTAAATCATTTTGTGCTATAATGAACATTATAACATGTTCTTATTTTACCCCTAGATTTTTTTTTTTTTAAATGTTCTTATTATTCGAACACATAGCAAGTCTACCTTGCTTAAGATATTGAGAAACGTCAGAATGACTTTTTATCAACCAAATCGATTAGAAATATCAAGGATGGAGTCAGAAAATAAATATCAAATGTACTTCAATTATAGAAAGGACCTGAGTGAAAACTGGAGAGACATACTTTAAAATCTTATAAGTTTAAGTTAGCGAATTTAGAAAAGGTAAAAACTAATTTTGAGATTAAAAATATATACACTATTTATAAGAAAAATAAAATTCAGGGGACAGCTACCCCCTTTAGGCCCCCCATATGGCTCTGTTCATAAGAAGTACAATGTACATTAGTTCTAGAGTTATTTTATGACTATGATATCATAAATTTTGTATGCAACAAATGAGATATCATAATATCTGAATGTTCAAAATAATCAAAGATAATATGATGTTCAATAATTGAGATCTTTCTTCTTTACTTTTTAAGGTTGAACTCATCAATTTGTACTTGATGGGACATGAAGTACCTGCAAACAAGTTAACAATCGTCCTTTTGCATTTACCTAGAAATCTAAATCCAGCATATTAATTTCTATTAAATTAAACTAAAAGTGTTGTTATCATCGATTTCACATGTCTTTTAAGTTTTGAGTATCACGCGCGCATGGACTTAACTATAATAAATGTCACATTAAATTAAACTAAAAGTTTAGTGTTGTTATCATCGATTTCACACGTTTTTTAAGTTTTGAGTGTCACACGCGCATGGACTTAACTATAATAAATGTCACATTTATTCTTTTAAGTTGTGATTCTATTCATGAGAAGTACAATGTACGTTAGTTCTAGAGTTATTTTATAACTATAATTTCATAAATTTTGTACGAAATAAAAAGAGATGTTAAAATATTTTAATGTTCAAAATAATCAAGGACAATATGATGTTCAATAATTGAGATCTTTCTCCTTTATTTTTTAGGGTTGAACTAATCAATTTGTTTACTTGATGTGACAGAAAGTGTTGGTGTGGATTTTAGTCCGTGACCCAACGCGCGCCACGCGCCCTTGAGTGGTTCTCTCTCAAAGGAGTCTAAAACTCAGATTTGATGTAGGTGTGGTCTGTACAACCTTGAAGAAGACTGTGCCTAGACTTTTCACCGACTAGTAATAGGTGGTACCGGTGTGGTACTTGCCAAATCTCCTCAACAGAAAAAATGATTAGCGATTCCTTCGATGAAAATAAATGACGATGAGAGGAGAAAAGACAAATAGGGTTTTTGGGACTTGTGGCGGCTTACCTCTTTCAGGTGATTATGGGACTATTTATAGTGGTTCTGTGGTCCCCCAAAAGCTAGGGTTAATGTCCACGTGTCCCTAGAAAGTGGTCCCCCAGAGATTAGGGTCGATACCCACGTGTCCTTGCAAAGGCAGAAAGGGATCTTGCATACCCGCTTGTACGGGTGTATGTGAGTGATTAGACCAGATGTCAGCTTTTCCTGTGTCCGTATCTCCTTTGTTCCTTACCTTGGTCGAACTCATGTTACTACGGCTTTGGTCGGCTATTTCTTGATCTTACTGATCTTTCGTTTATGGTCTGTTCGGACAGTGGCATAAAATCCGACCACAAGGGTCTTTCCTTAATGGGCATGGCTTTGTAGCTTCCTTTCCACTCGGCCCTCCCTTGTGTGGTATGGCTTCATTCTGGTCGGGTAGAGAGATCAACCAAGAACGACGTCGTCCTTGGTCGATATCTCGTTATGTCGTTTTCTTGGACATGTTGGAAAAATTATCCCCCAACAGATTGTATCTACAAACAAGTTAACGATCATTCTTTTGCATTTATATAACAATTTAGATTCAGTATATTAATTTCTATTAAATTAAACTAAAAGTATTGTTATCATCGATTTCACGCGTTTTTTAAATTTTGAGCCTCATGCGCGCATAGACTTAACTACTTTTCTTTGTATTATTTTGTATTGAGGATTATCTTACGGAAAATTATACAAAAAAAAAATGCATTTCTTTTTTAATTTGACACACTAGAAATGAGGGTTCACCATAATAATATGGAAAGGCTATCATCATATTATACCTACCTCTCCCTCAGTTTGGAGAGTGTTGCTCAAACGCCAAAAATGGGCTTGTGAAGGCCTTTTCCAAGCCATATCCATCTGAGAATGGTGTGGGACCCACCTACCAAAACCAAACAATTTTCCAAGTATAACCTGGCAATCTTTCTCCTATAAATACTTATAGCACACATTTTTATGCACACATATTCTCATTAGCTTAGATTGTTTGATATTTGGCAAGTGAGAGAGTCCTTTGGCATTGACAAGTGAGAGTGAAAGAATTGCTCTTGAAGTAGTCTTCTCTTTCTTGTCCAAACGACGAGCTATCTCTCAAATTCCCTCATTTTTCTCATGTTCATTTAGATTTTGTTTTTTTGTAAGATCTATCTTCTTTTTGTTTCTCCTCATTTTTTCAAATAAACATTCCAATCATCTAAATATTATTTTTGTCTAATATTCATTTTCATCTTTTGTTTA
>JXTC01000089.1:587858-685145 GCA_002914845.1 Trema orientale | reverse complement strand
TAATGGAGCATTTGATGAAGCAGACCAATATTTCGCGGGCTTCAGCACTCCCCATGACAACATGTTTTCGACTCGAATCGTTTTTGAGATTCGAAAACAAAAATTCTTAGAAGCTCTGGACAAGTACGATAGTAACCTAGTCATTAGTTTCCACAACAATATAATTGTATATATATTTTCCTTCGTTCATATAAATATAATATAATTATACCACTATGTCCAATTATATCTACATAGATGTGATTTATTTTTGTTTACGTATGTATTTATATTGGTGCACAGGGGACAGCGAGCTAAGGCATTAACCATTATCATGGAAGAACTCAAAACCTTTCAACGATATAACGATAACTTGATCCCTGAAGCCACCCACCTCTTGACCTTAGACAATTTTAGGTGCGTACTTATAGGAATACCTTCACAATTCGTTTATTATAATATATGCTACAATATATTGTTGAGGTTATGTAGGTATTTTTTTTATTTGTATTTTTTTTAGTTGTTGGATCATTATCTAATGATTATTATAATTTTAATAGTTGAAAAAATAATAATAATAATAATAATAAATACACATTATTTAATATTTTTTTCTCTCTACTTTTTATTATAAAAAAATATGTGTGATGAATTTTAATTAGATAAAACAATACTTATAAATAAATTAAAAAAAATGTACTACATTGGTGCCCTGAATTGTTGTGTTTAACTTTACGTAGTAACCTTTAAAAAAAAATTGAACATGAAAAAAATCTCAAATTTATGGACTCAGTTAAGCAAAATGCTCGTTTTAACCTTTCCATGTTCATAAATAACAAAATACCCTTATGATTAACGAGTTGATGCAAATTTGGTCCCTTTTATCTACTTTGGTAAATAGGTAATATTTTAAATGACTAAGATGCTCTTGCCCAAACTGACAAACTCCGTAAGGGAAAAAAGTTAATTTTTTTTCATTCACCTACCACCACTCTTTTTTTTTTTTCATAAGTATTTGCAAAGGTTATAAGGATTGTTTTGTCTTTTCTCATGTAAATTTTAATGAAATTAGACCATAAAGTTAAAATTTGTTATCAAATCTTATTTGTTATTTATAAAAACCGGATAAATTATAGATAAGCTTTGCATTTCGCCTAAACGTTAAAAAAAAAAAAAAAAATTCCCATTTACGTATTACAAATAAATTGATTGGGAAGGGCTACAGTAGGGGTGCCCCTACGTAGGGCCACTATTTATACACCGTTTGATGGGAATCTGTGGAGAATAACGGGAATCTGTGGGGAATCTGTTTATACACAGATTCCCATCAAACGGTGTATAGACAGGGCCCTACACAGGGACACCCCTACTGTAGACGCCCAAATTGATTATATTATTGATGGCTAATAATATAGTGACCTTTGTTGTTGTTATATATTAGGACGTATCATTCGCTTCGTGAGTATGAGGACACTGAGACAGCAAGAATAACGATGATGAAAGTAATCAAGATATGCTTGGAAGCCAATCCTTTGCTTCATGGCAAAATGCAGCCCCTATTATTCAACAACAACAATACTGCTATCAATGCGGGCCCACCTCCCAATGTGGCCCCACTTAGTGTGAGCCCATCCCTCAATTTAGCCCTCAGTCTGAGTTCGGGCTTCTTTTGATGGCTTTCGACCCCAACCATTGGCGGAAGGAACTGAATCTATATATCTATATATCTATATTAAGCCTGAAGCTCAAAATTCTAATAGTTTCTTTGATCACCATTCTATTTTTAAAATTTTTAGAAAATTCCTAATTTTTTCATGATATGATTGGTCCTATCATTATTTTTCTTTGTTATGATTGGTTGTAATATATATATGTATTATATAATATTGTATTTAATTTAATATTAATGATACCTTATAATAAATTTAGTTCATCGAATCGAACAAATGATTGCGCTACATTCGTCTCATCAAAATAAATATAGAGAGAGATAAATACATAATTTAATGTTTTATAAAATATTATATTTAATTTGATATTAATGATTCCTTATATTAAATTTAGTTCATCGAACGTCAAAAAATTGTGTTACATTCGTCTCATCAAAATAAATAAAGAGATAAATATATTTTTTGATGTTAAAATACATTGAACCTAACTATATCTCTTATCACTATTTTATTTTTAAAATTTTTAGAAAAATCTTGATTTTTTCATGATATGATTGGTCCTATCATTATTTTTCTTTGCTATGATTGGTTGTAATATATACATGTATTATATAATATTGTATTTAATTTAATATTAATGATAGCTTATAATAAATTTAGTTCATCGAACAAATGGTTGTGTTACATTCATCTCATCAAAATAAATATAGAGATAAATATATTTTTTAATGTTGAAATATATTGAACCTAACTATAAATTAAGCTTAATGCATGTAATATTAATACAACTCGCGCAAAGCGCGGTATAACGACTAGTATTATATATTACCAAAGGCCTCACTGCCATAAGATCCTCATGTCATGCGGTTCCTTCAAATATTAATATTTATCTTTATCAATATCAGATGCTGCCGGGACTAATTTGTAATTTCATTTTTAATTATGTTTCGTATTTGCTTTGGGACCTTTGAACCTCAGTCGTAGATTCTTTGAATTTGCGTCAAATGTGGTTTGGGTCTTAAATTTTCAGTTGCCGTCTTGAACATTAAAATAAATCAGTTAGTTTCATTCCATATATTAATGGTTGCTTTTGGAAAAAATATATGTATATGTGGAATGGAAGTGTTTTGGCTGTATGTTGACTGGCTATATAAAGTTATGGATATCAGGATATGCTTCTTTTAATTTTAGGTAATAATTTAACTGTATATAATGCTTATTTGGTAACAGTTTACTTTTTTACTTTTAAAAGTGAGAGGAAAGATATTCACAAAATGTAATTTGAAAATATCTGTACTATTCATTTAAGTTTTAAAAACAAATCCCAATTGTCAAAAAAAATACATAAATAAATAAACAAATAAACATGTTGCCAAGCAAGTTTTAGTCATTGAATTCGTGATGATTAAGTAAACGAGGGATTTAGCAAAATGGCCAATTTTAATATTTATATGGTTCATTTCTTTTTCTTTTTTTTTTCAATTATCCAAACAACTGAATATATTAGTTGATATATTCAATACATAAGCCGATCTACTCATTATTAAAACTAGGGTTTTAAGCATGAATGCCCCTGAATTTTGCGTGAATTGGCAACTTGGTGCCTATAAAAAAACTTTTGACCATCGAGTCCTTAAATTTGAAAAACTATTGTAATTACAGCCCAATTGATAACATCCGTTAAATTAGTGGCGGATTCACCACTTGAAAGCCATGTGAATCACTTTAGAAGGGCAAGAAGGACAACAAACAAATTGATAGGGAAAATATTAGATACTTTGAAAAAGTACAAGTCTACCCCTTGTAAACAAAACGTGTGAGTTGCAAGTGATGAAATCCTTCACTAATTTAACGCATATTATCAATTGGGCTACAATTGCAACTGTTTTTTTAAAATTAAGGGTTCGATTGCCAAAATTGTTTTTATAAGTACCAGGTTGCCAATTCACGGAAAATTCAGGGGGCATTCATGCCAAAAATCCTTAAAACTAATATATTTGTCTTTAAAACAAAAAAATAATAATATACTTGTTATGAATAACCGCGTAAAATTAATATATTTAGCCTATTTACCTAATAAAAAGAGAGAGAGAGAGAGAGGGGTACTTTCCTAAAATAAAATGTAAAATGGACATTTGCTGTAATATAAAAACCAAGCAACAATATAATGGTAAGGCCGAGTGGATCGAGTCAATATGGAAAGTTGAAGCCTAATTAAACAAAGGGCTTTTTAGGCAAATGGCTGAATTTTAGATCATGGTTTGCAAAAAGGGCCTTTTTTTAAATAATGTTAAAAAATGATCAAATTTTAAAAAATTATTTGAAAAAATGAACGTTCCATATTTAGTATGTCAAAGTATATTGATTTATTTTTTAAAAATTGATTTGTTTTATAGAAAAATTGACTTACTTTATAAAAAACAAATCAGCTAAAAAATAGACATTTATCAAAATAAAATTATAAAACAGTCCTTTATTAAATAAGTGTAAAAAAACAATCATTTTTTAAATTGGTCTTAAAAAAAAGGCTATTTCTTATAAATACTCTTAAACAAAGACAAGTAAATGGGCCAAAACTACATTTGTGGGCCCATGTAGATTTCACGAAAAGAAAAAGATATTCCGTACGGTTTTCTCAAAAATATTGACAAACATACGACCTTTGAGAATACTAGTTAAGAATATTTTTAAAAAATATGAATATATAAACTTTTTTAAAAAATTAAACGTACAAAAAAATAAAATTCGTAAAAAAAGGATTGGAATTTAAGAAAAATTAAACTTTTTATTTATAACATATAAGAGCCAAACATGTGATGAATGATGAATGTAAAATCATTTAGATCATAATATTCATATTAATTTAATAATGTTTCAAAATACATATATCAAACGAGATGCCAACTCACACAAAAAGATGTCGAATATGAGTTAGATAATATTTAACTAACAAATAAATCTTTCAAACTGTCTATTGCAATTCATAATCATAACTACTACATATTCTTCAATCACGACACAAAATATAATATAACTTAGACATAGATATTATGTACCAAACACGTAAGCCATCTATGACTTTCTAACTATGATCACTATTTAATAAGGGTTATGACAAATTCATCCTCATGGCCTCATCCATATTCTTTAATGCACTTTCATTCTATAGTTGTTCAGCAAATAACTTCAAGGCATTAATTTGATCAACAATAGAAAGGTTCAACTTGGTAATCTCTTCCCATGCAAAGTCATACATTATGTTATTATCTTTCTTTTTGAGTACGTCAATTAATAAGTATATTTTCTCATATGACTTTTCCATCATTTTGTCAAAATACTTTGCTAATTTTTCTAATCTTGTAGTAATATCTGAAGCTGGTCTTGCTCGCTTCTTTTTCGAAGCTTCAGAGTGACTACTAGTACTAGTTTGATTCATAGATATTGGAGAATAGGATGATTCTTCTTGCACCCTATTGTTAGCATCATCCTCTTTAAGATCAATAGCTTCAACCATCTCAGCTAGAGTTTCAACTGCTTTTCAAGTTGCATGGTCAGCTCCAAAGATATTAGCCAACCTCTCTTACATTGGAAATTGTTTTCCCCTCCATCCATCGGCCTCTTATGCCTCTACAAGAAAAATAAAGAAAATGGACTTAATAAATGAAGTATGTATATGGGTATGTTTTATCATAAATTTCAATTTATTTAAAGAGACATTAAATAAACTAGTCAAACATGCACATATGTATTTCATACTTCATCACTGTCAACTTCAATACATTTCAATGTATCATTCTAACCAAATGTTTAACTTGTCATATAATATTTTATATTATTTTTTCCATATTTTTATCTTTGACTTAATATGAGGGGTTGCTTTCAATCCAGAATTTGGGTACTTGACATTCAGTTCTTTTTCAAATAAAGTGTATGAGCCAGATTTAAAGCTATCATTTTCACAATGATAACCACTAACACATATGATTCTAAAATTTGCCCAATAATGCTTCCTCTTCCACTGTCCAAGTACGTTGAGCCCGCATATTTTCTCTAATTTTCATTCCTATGTAATACATGAATTTGAAAGTAATGGTATAGAAATTTGGTTAATAAGTATAATAATCATACTTAAAAGAAATAAAAAAACTTAAGTTCAATTGAGAAAAAGTAAAACACAATATTGTATTGCGAAATTCAAATAATAGTCTTGTACACACTAAAAGGATACTCAATAAAAATATGCAAAAGAGAAATAAATACATCAAACTTCTAATGCCTACGGTCACTATTTCTTCTACATTCATCAAACATTTTTGTTGCTAAAGTATCTCTCCAAGTGGTCTACATATCTAACGATTCAATTGTGCTAATAACATTTTGATCATCCAGATTCTCATTTGGAGTGCTTTTTTGTCTATCTAGTTCTTATACTATTAGATCACATAACATTTCTCTTCTAATAAGATTATGAAGAAGACAACAAGTTGTTATTGTTCTACATTGAGTTTTGATAGAATAAAACGAAGGACTTCTTAATATAACCCATCGAATCTTAAGTAACCCAAAATAATGTTCTATAATATTCATAGCTGAAGCATGTTTCATATTGAAGAACTCATTCTCATTTGTAGGCAGATGCCAACTGGGGCTAGCTCAGTTGGTCCAAGGTTTGAGGGTTGTGTGTGTGTGTTTGGGAGATCAGGGTTCAAACCTTGGTAGTGTGTGTGTGTGTGTCATTTTTCTTTAATTTGTAGTAAGTGGTGGTCATTAGTTAAACCCCACTTTTTCAAAAAAAAAAAAAATTTGTAGGCAGATATCTATCTTGTTATTATGATAAATGATATTTTGTTCCTCAATACGATGTGAGGAACCCTTCACAATTTGTATAACTAGTATCCACAAGGTAATAATAACCTAAAAAAAATTGCATATATAAATTATTAACACTTCTTTTATTATTTTTATAAATTAAAGTGTTGACTCTAAAAAAGGAAAAAAAAATTATACATGTTGGAACCTTTAAACCATTTGGTCTAGTTATTGCATCTCGAAAGACCCTAGAATCTAATGCTGAACCCTCCCAACTATAGGTAATACAAATATGAAATTAACACTTCGATCACAAACTCCTAATACATTAGTAGTAACTTTGCTCTTCCTATTATAATACCTTAGCTTATCAGTTTTACTGACATGCATCTCAATATGTGTCCCATCTAAGGCTTCCAAACAATTACATATAAAAGGAAACCAAATTGAAATATATATTAGTTTTAAAGATTCATAATATTAACAAGTATAAGTTTTAAAGATTACAAATCTATAAATTTCTAATTAAAAAATTATAAACATACCTTAAACTATTTCCATCTATCGTCATTGTAATTTTTGGGAATAGGATCTGGTATAACTAATAAACTACTTTACAGTCGAAGAACTCCATTCAACATGCTATTAAAGTATCCATTAATAGTCTCATCCGACCGCCTAAACATATTATAAATTGTTCGATTTTTCACATGATGTGCAAATATATGTAAAAAAATACATACTTGACCCTCTACAGTCACTAATCCATTCTCTTTGAATTTTACATTGACTCGAAGTAACTCACACAATAGACTAAAAATCCTCCTATCTATTCGAAGTTGGTTTAGACATTCTCTGTTATCATTCCATATAAAACTATCTAATATACTCAAGCGAGTCTTATTACTCACAAATGTATGATTTTTAAGCACATATTATTCATAGTATTTTTGAACCTTGACATAAGTATTGACTAATATTAAAATGCCCATCGTTATTCTTCTAAGATACATATTTCTTGCAAATATATATACCACAATGTCTATCTCGTTCATAACTATTACACAAATGAACATAAAATAAAATAAATTTCTAAAATAATTGCATAATTAAAGAAAAATCACCACCCAAATTATATTATGCAATTGAACACAAAAAGCATTCTCATTAGATGACTTAACATAAAAATTCTTTCAGCCATGCTTGTGTTGGTACTTCAACATAGAGTGATAATACTTATATAAAACTAATTTTTAATTAATATATGTTCACACATTATATTCAAGACTCACATATTATAATATAAAGACTTCTATAACTTCATTTAGAAAATTCTTAATTATAAGTTGAAAAGCTAGTGATATCTAGTGATGATAATTCTTAGAATTTTTCGTACAATGAAAAAAAAAAAAAGGAAAAAAAAAACATAAACAAGATGTTTATTTGGCATTTCTAGAAAGTGCTAATTATGTTAATTTTCTTTCTTGAGCTAAAAAAAGATGTTTCTAAGCTATAGTAATGGTATTTCTAATTCTTTTGCAAAATAATAATATATACATATACAAGATATTTATGGTATATACATATATATATTTACATATAACAATTTCAATCTTGAGATTAGAATTCGAAAAAGAACCCAGAAAAAATTAAAAAATAAATAGATCCAAAATTAAAAGAAAAAATTTGAAAAAGAAACCCAAAAAAAAAACAAAAAATAAAGAATAAAAGTGGCACTATGTACCACTGTAGAATATGGTTTTGCAACTTTATGCCTTTTAAAAAAAGCAATACTAATAAAACTTAAAAAACCTATAGAAAGAAGATGAACTGAAGAAAAAAGGAAAAAAAAATGGAAATGGAACTTTAGTCATGAAAGAATACCTGTGAGCAAACATAAGGAAAAAAACACAAACAATCAAATAAAGGAAAAAAAAATTACTAAAAGCTGAATGATATATGTTGCCTAAGTTTCAAGCACCAATTCAAACTCTACCATGTCCTTAAGAAATTTATTAAAAAAAGAGATAACATAAACAAGAAAAAGAGAATACCTAATTTCTGTGGTAGGAAGAGTCGTGGCATGAGCAACGGGTAACGACGATGACGGAGCTTGACGGCGGAGAACTGAAAATCAGATGGCCTGAAGAAAGGCTGAGAGCGAAGATGATGGTGCAGCTATGTTATATATTAATTTAGGTTTTTGGAAAATTAGTCTCAAGTATGCCAAGGATAAGTTATCCTGCCTATTTTATTGGGATTAGTTATCCTATAAGAGATTGGACTATTTTGAGTCAAAGTATTATTTATCCGATCAAACTTTGTCACCGAACATAGGATTGAGATTATTTATCCTAATCCCAGTCCAACAGGCCAAACGGGGCCTCAAGAAATAAATAATTTCAAAATATGTGATATAAAGCGTGGTGGTAAAGTTGTAAATTCGTTTATCTTTGCAAAAAAACATTTATTGAAATAAATTAACCAAAATTTTAGTTGCTCAAGTGGTTGGACTGTACTCTATAGTTACTCTTTATACTTCTCACCTAGGTTTGAATATCTTCAGCTTCATCTAACTGCTCTTTTTTTTTTCTCGCCTTCGATTCTCTTCAAATAAACCTTTGTCATTTTTATAATTCTTTTTTATTTAATCTAAGAATGGGGAAATCTACTTTTTTGTTTTTTTTTAAAAAAAAAAAGAAGAATTTTGTCGCTCATTTATTTTTTTAATGTTTCTTTTATATTTTCTTTCATCCATTTTTCTCAATTTAGTTTCTACTCGAAATCCATTTGATTTCTTAGTATTTAGTTTCTCAATATTTACTTGAGAAATTAATTTAGTTTCTACTCAAAATTATTCAATACCATTTGGTATTTCTAGTTCTATAGTAATCAGTTGTAAATATTAATTAACCAAATTGGATTCTAGTTACTAGTAGAAACTACTTTGATTTCTACTTAAAAACTAATTTAATTTATGGTTTTCCAAAGTAACCAATCATTAATGATTGATTACCCAAATTATTTTCGGATTATTACTCGAAACCAGTTTAGTTTCTACTAGAAACTAATTTAGTTTCTCAATATTTGATTTCTCAACATTTATTTGAGAAATTAATTTAGGGCCTAATTGGTTCAGGATTGGAAAACAGTCTTTCTAGAAAGAGTAAATTGGAAATAAGAATCTAAAAATAGTTAATGAAAACGTGTTTTTGAAAACGTGATTGGTTGCACTATTTTTTAATTATTTTGAGTTTTAAAAAAACTAAAATTGTGTTTGGTTCTGAATTTGGAAACATAACATAATTAGAATATGTGATTGGTTCAAAATATTCTAAAAACATTTTTTCCCTAACAAAATACATAATAATAATTTTTATCATATTTAAGTCTTAATATACAGATATTTATCAATTAAAATTGTGAATTAACAAAAAAGAATTAAACTACGAATTAAATATTAAAAAATATTTAAGTCCTATTGTTACTATAATTAAGCCACATATGTCCTGCAATATCATCTCTAACATTTGTCATCTGGGCAATATAGGCCTAACTTAAATTTATCTCTGGTATTCCAGAACTTTCTGCTTCGTCTTCCTTTTCAAATTGATTTTGTGCTCTTGGTGTTGCTTGATTTTGAGCGTCTTCAATATTTTCTAGAGGTGTAGCATCAACTGAGTATTGGTCAAACATACTGTCATTAATAGAATGCATTCTGACCCAATTGTGTACAGCACAATATGCAATTGGTATTCGACATTGTTTTCCTAGCAAATATGGAGGCATTGACTTCAAAATTGGAAATCGAGCTTTTAGCACTCCAAAACAATGTTCTATGACATTACGCAATGATGAATGCCTGTAATTGAATAACTCTATTGCACCTCGCGTTGCCTCTTCCTCTAAAACGACGCAAGTGATAACATTCACCACGATATGGTGCTAGGAAGCCAGGCATATTTGTATATCCAGAATCAACAGCATAATATTTTCCTATATGAAAAAATATTATTAAATACATGGTGTATAATTATAATGTGTTCAACTAAGTGTATTTAATTACCTTCTGGAGGCATTGGAAAGTCATTATCTCCATTAATAGTATCAATAAGTACTCTAGAGTCATTTGTAGTTCCTTCCCATCCACTGTAGACAAATGTGAATAACATATTGAAAGAGCATGCAGCCATTATATTTTGTGTTACTTCTACCTTTCTCCCTCTATATGCAATGTTCTTTTCAGCTGGTACAATTGTGCTTACATGAGTACCATCAATTGCTCCAACATAATCCTGTAAGTCAAGAAATTGAATCTATTAAAAATAAGTAGAAACTAATTTGAAAGCAAAACTTGTATATAAAAAAAAAACTCACCTTAAACCATGGGTAATATTTGGGATTATTTTTAATTTCTGCTTGCACGATATTGAAGTCAGGAGGCCTTATAATTTCTCGTCCCAAGTGACACATCGCGTCCAGCACTCTAACAAACTGGCGACACACAGTTTCTCCTGAATGTTGATATCTTTCAGCCACTGTCCGGATACGTTGATTATGTGTTATAATCCACAAAAATATCACAACAGCCTCTTCAGTACTAACTAACTTATCATGTTCTAATACTTCCATCTCTGTTAATCGGTGACACAATGCTCTAAATGCAATAATATCCATCCTAATAGTATTAAATAGTCTGTCAGGATGTCCATTTAGCAACTCGAGCAAATATTAGCGTCCAGACATCGCTGAAGTACGAAGTGGTCTTCTAGGCCGCTGAGCCATGTATATATCATGCAAATGTTTTACTACAAGAGCTTGCCCAATTAATTCATCACTCGATGTGGATGAGTTGTCATTAAAAAATATATCAAACTCATCATCTGAATCATCCATCCTACGTACCTATTAATACAAGAAAAATTTTAAAATGGAACTTTATTGCATAATAATAAATGTCACAAAGAAATGGAAACCACATGAAAGCAAACATAAAGACACTATCACAAAAAATAAAATAAAAAATAACAATAAACAAAGTCATGTCATGGAATCAAAGTAAAAAGAGCAACACGAAATAAATTCTTAACATAAGAGATTATGAGCCACATCAAGTCACTCTTGCAATAAATCTAGCCATGAACGACGACGATCGTCGTTCATTCTTATAAATATTTTCCGCCATTCTGGTGCCACAACAAACTTTTCCAATGCTTTACAATATTTTTTGTTATCAAGCTCTGGCATGGAGTCTAGAATATTTTGGAACTCTTCAACGCTGAATGTATCAGAATCATTACTGTTGCCCTTATTATTTTTTTTTTCTTTTAAATCCATGAACTTACGCATGGTCTCAGTACGAGCAAGTGACGCTTCAGTCTTAGCACTAAGACTTTTTGCAAATTCCTCCAAAACATTTTCAAAGGATGATTGAGCTCCTTTGTTTTTTTTTTCTCCTTTGGTCTTGGTGCATCAAGTCGAGCAGTCACTGCTCGACGACGCACTCCAGTAATTTCTTCTACCCTTTCATCCTCATATTCTCTGTCAAATTCAGTACCAATGTCAACATGCGTTCCAGTGCCAACAAAATGACGCTCTTGTTGTCGTTCATCATTTGCACTAGGAGGAAGTTGAGTGGAGGCATAACTTATCCCACCAGTAGCAGTAGTATTATTGAATATTATTCCAAGTATATTATAATGTGGTAATCCTTTCTTGTGATACTTCTTTGCAGTTGGATATTTCTACAAAATTAAAATACATATAGTATTAATACATTAACATGATAAAGCATAAGAAACAACAAACTAACCTAATAGAAGTATATTACCTTGAGATAAGAATCCCATACTTCCTCACTAGCAGTAACGGTATTGGTCTCAGGGTCCCATCCCATACCAGTTTGCTCAAGAAGGTGAGAGAAATCTCGGTGTAATTTTCTTAGTCGATTGAATTTGGATTTCAGCTTATCCACTTTATATCTCTTCCCAAATTTGTCAAATATATCTTTTTTGATCTTTTGCCATCCTTTTCTGTCAAGAGTTGTAGTTTGCAACCCTTTTTTTGCCTCTTCATGCAAGAGACCAATAAAAAAGGACTCAATCGGTTCAGGCCATAAAGCATGATCCTCAGAGTCAGTATTCTTCGTATCCATCTAAGTATTATATCAGTTAATATAAAAATTTCACACAAGAAATGATAAGTGTCGTGAAACTATGCACTAATATTCTAAGTTTATTAAATATGTATGGTACAAATAATTCAAACAATATATAAACAAATAACACTTTATTAATCTAATTATAACAAAGTGAACAAACCAATATGACGTTATTGATAATAAGGACAATTGTATATATATGTATATATATATCATACATACATATAATATATATCCCTCATTCAACTAAGTCTCCAAATCGTATACTTCATACACTGATTTTACAACATCATTTTTTTCTTTTTTTTGAAGCTTCACAACGTCATGGCCTAAATCATAATAAAACAATGTTTTTTTTTTTTTTTAGTGAAGCTTCATAACATTATGGCCTAAATCATAATAAAACAATGATAAAATCATAGACTAAGTAGCTCTAATTTCATAATAAAATCATGATTACATCCCTAAATCAGAATCCAAACTCAGTACATCAAAAAATATATGCGAAAAAAATAATAAATTAAAACTATTCTCTTTCTATTGTTTAATCTAATATGATAAAAACCTTGAGAGAGATTGATCGATGAAAGAACGACAGCGACGCAACTGTCGAGGAGACAAATGGAAGGTCGGCAACTGATTGAAGGATGGACTATGGAGTAAGGAGAAAGACGAATGAGAAGAATGTACGAGAAGAATATGGAACGTAAAAAAAAGGAGTGGCCGAGTCGTATTTTTTCGACTTCAGAAAATTTGGTGGAAAACGATAAATTATCGTTTTCAATTTTTTAGGCTAAAATCAAGTTTGGATTTGGATTGAGTTTTCAAAAATAGACAACCAATCAAGATTTTTTGTGGGTCCATCATTTTTTAATTTTTTGGATTCATAAAATCAAATCCAAATACTAAACCAATCAGGCCCTTAGTTTTTACTCAAAACTATATAATACTAATTTGATATTTCTACTTCCATAGTAACCAGTTGTAAATATTAATTAACTAAATTGGATACTAGTTAATACTAGAAACCACTCCACTTGAAGACCAATTTGTAATAAAAAGTAAACTAGTTTCTACTAGAAACCAGAGTCTATTTTGTAATAAAAAGTAAATAGGTTTCTAGCAGTAATTAGTAATCAAATCAGTTACTATTGGATACTAGAAACTAGAAACCAACAAGTTATTTGGTTACTAGAAACTAGAAACTAAATTGGTTTCTAAAAGTAACTAGCAACCAAATTAGATACTTGAGACTAGAAACCAATTCTGTTCCTTGAAAGTTGAACCAAAAACCAAAGTAGTTTTTGGCAGGAAATAAAATAATTTTTTTTTAAAAAGGGAAAAAAACGAAAAAAAAATAAAAAGAAAAAAAAACAAACAATGAAAAAGGTTTTTAAGAAAAGTGAAAAAATGAATAATGAAAAAAAGGGGGAGAAAAGAAAGGAAGGGGAGGAGGGGAAGGAGGAGTGGATTTGCTATGAGATGAACTTGGGAAGAGTAGATAGTATTTACTTATCCTAACCATTATGGCAACAAGCTTCCAGCTATTTATTGTACCTTTGTTTAACTTAAACTTGAACTTTGAAAAGATTCCCATATTTACAAGTTTGCTACTGCATCCTTTAGAACCCATTACTTAGACAGAATGCCATCTTTAGATCATAGAATTCATTACCCTTTGGTTGCATTTTCGTCGTTATTTTTTGAAAAAATAGGTAAAAGTGTCCTAATCTCTTTCACAAAAGCACATGGATAGGACTAAATTGGGCCAAAATGATTTTTTTAGGTATTTTTTTAAAAAATAACAATTTTAAGAGTACCAATAACTTCTTGACCATGAAAAAACGAATGTTCAGGATTTTTATGGTCAAAAAACTCTTGACCATAAGTCAAGAAATCTTTGACACTTTTAAAATGTCACTTTTAAAAAATACACAAAAAAGTCATTTTGGCCCAAATTAGTCTTATCTATATTATCTTCTCTTGATGTTAATTGAGAAAATATATTTATGTATTTGCTGGAAGATATTTTTCCTTCAATTATAAATAGAAAAGTAATTCAATTTATTTTTCTTATTAGTTTTTATGGGAATCTTCTAGTCTTACAAAAGTTCATACAAGGGTGTTCATTGGTGGTTTGGCCAATCTAAAACATTAATCCGTAAACTAATTTCCAGGTGCAATTTGATCAATCTGCCAAACCATGTAGTCTGTATTTATGGATTCAAACCGGCCAGATTGGACCTATATGTTTGTGGTATGATTTAGGCGGTTTCTGAGGCTTGAATAATACAAATATCAAACCAAATATATTCCAAAATAATGATACATAAAGAATAATCTTAACATGGTCTAAATCTTTAAACCAAAAATAACATGCTTAAAGCTTATAACCAAATCAAAAGTATCAAACTTAAGTTAAATCCAATTCGAAATGTAAGAGAAATCTTAAAGTCTATCTTAAACAAATTACAACACAAGCATAAGTCTTAGGTAAGATAGTTTAATAACAGTAATACATATCATAATAATAATAAAACTTCAAACTTCAACTTAAGAAACTGCGAAAACAAACTTAGATTACACATATAAAAAAAAATACACATCATAAGTACATACTGTAATAAAAACTACAAAATAAGTATAAATTATAATATATATATATAAGGTTGATAATTCAGTAGGTATTTTTTTTTAGCCGTTGGATCATCATTAGCTATAATAAGGTGCATGAGAAGACGTGTATCATTAATATTATTTCTCTCTCTTATATTTTAATATAAAAAAATATGCAAAAAACATTTCATTGGCCAAAAAGATAGCTATGTATAGGTAAAAAAAAAAAAAATACCTACGGGATTGGTGCCTTATATATAAAACTATTTATAAAACCAATTTATATGGGCGGTCTGATTTGAAACTGAACATATTTTTTTAAATCCACAAACCAAACCGAACCATTTAGTTTGCTATTTTTCTAATCTGTTACTGGCTGCAAATGTGCAATAACCGCACATATTGGTCTAGATATCTTAGTTTTTCACGGTTTGGCGATTATTTTAAACACCCCTATTTCATACCTTTTATCTTTCTAAGGGGAAAAATTGTTTTGAAAATCATTATATGTGGAGAAGAAATTGTTAAAATGTTCCACAAACATTAGAACACGTAAGAAAGATCATGATCAAATTTATAAGATAAATGGATTATGGTACCATTAGTTCTAACAAATTTTCGTGCTATCCGAATATTATGTATATGACTTTTTTAAATTACATTTTATATTTTTATCCAAAAAATATATTTTATATTAGTTAATTTTCCCAATAAAATGAAAGAGACTCATTCTTATATCCTATTATCGTGATAGATTGTTTATTTAATATCTTTATTAGAAGTTTATTGTTTGTATTCACATATCTTATTGCTTGACAAATAGACATTAAATAATATTAGTGAATTTCTCTTAAAAGAAAAACCACCACAAAACATGAAGGTTTAACAATCTAGTATTCAAAAAGATATCACTTCAAATTTCAAAAAAATGAATATTAAAGGGCGAGTTTATTGCTACTCCTCTATCTGCTCTCCCCACCAGTGGTGGAGCCAGAATATTTTTTCAGCGGGAGCGAAAATAAATTTTTTTAATACAATAATAATACCAAAAAAGTATTTGAATATTTAATAGTGTCTCCAAATGATAATAGAATATGCTTGATGAATTTTCGTATTTTAAAAGCTATATAATAATCTCGTTGTGAGTGTCACATTATCAAAAATGAAATTTTTTGATCTATGAAATCTATATAAATATACAAACTACAAACTAATCAAATTTTACTTAGTAAAGATAAGTATAAAGGATACAATACACTTTGTAGTTATATATATATATATATATATGTATATGGATATATATATATGTCTTTACTAGCCTATAGAGTTAGACTCATTCGAAATAATGAAAATTTTTTCCAATTCCAATTTCCCCATCTCTATTTTAGTTTAGAAAATTGAATAAAAAATAAAAGTTAAAAATTAAATGAGTCTTAAGTTTGAAGGAAAAAAAAGTGATAATTCACATCTTATATAGGAATAAAACTAGAAATAAAAATCTCAATATAACTAAAGTAAAATAAAATTTTATATTGTACTAAACTATTTAATAATATCTCACATATCAAAAGTAAGGATAAAATTAGAAATAAAAATCTCAATAGGGACCAAAATAGAAAATAAAATTTTAAATAGTACTAAAAAATAAATTAAAAAAATTTTAGGGGGCCAATGGCCTCCACTTGCCCCTGGCTCCGGCCCTTCTCCCCATTCCTATTTTTAATAACTTTTTAATTACCAAAAAGAACTCTAAATTAAATTATCTTTCAGTGTGTGTATATATATATATACATTAAGAATCTTTTTATGTAATCTCTCCAGATAAATTTTTTTTTCCGAAAAGAACTGTTCACACCCTTCATTAAAAACAAATCGTTGTCTAACTTCTTTTTTTTTTTTTTGGATAAAAAAATCATAGATTCTTAAACCCTTAATTATTGTGTTTGGCCAATAGATTCATAGATTTTTAAGATGAAATAGAGCTATTCAAACCATATTTGATGTTTGTCTAGTCCGTTGTTCTTGTCTTCTAAATTGGAACCCAACAAACTCTTTTGAGCATTTTGAGCAAACCCTTTTGAGATCTGCACCCTTTGGAAGAAAGGAAAAATTGAAAAAGATTAAAAAGGTAAATAGCAAAGAGCTATTGAAGGGTTATACGAATATGGGGCCTGTGATCTTGGATCTTAGTGGGGAATTTCTCTTTGTTACTTGTACTAGATAAATATAAATTCTTTTCGGCAAAAGAATATAAACATACTAATAAACGTGAAACATCATTAGACCGTCTCGAATGAATATAAGAATGATAAGAATGTCCCAATTAAGGGAAAGGTATAGCAGAAAAGATGAAGAGAGATAGAGGGGTACCGGACGTGGGAAGAGAAAAGAAAAAATTATGCCAAAGGATAGTATAGGAATAATTATGGGTGCATTAAGCATTAGTTAAGATTTTAATTATAGTTTAGCGTGTAGTTTTAGAAATAGTATGGGGAAAGTAGATGGAGGGATGGCAATATAGCACCCAATATTAAGTCCATTATCATTTGAGTAATACTATGGTGTATCATAGGTGCTTAACACTATTTGACATGTCAATTTATTAGTAAGTGATTATAATTAATATATTAGGTTGTAGACAAATTTTATTGTAATAATAATCAATTAGTAACATACTAACATGTCAAGTCAAGTGATGTTGGGCACTATATGGTGTCTAGGCACTAATCTTAAAACAATCGTGTAGTATTATTTTATTTTAAAATAAGACTAAAGGCATCATATGGTTATTAATACCACATTATGTGTCAATTTATTAGTGGCTAATTATAACTACATTTTAGGTGTAACATGTAGGACTCGATATATTAATCATAATCACTTAATTACAGCTCACGCAATGTGGTTGGTGTCCCATAGTATTGTTCTTATTTTTATTGTTTCTATTCTCATGTTTTTTTTTTTTTTTTGAATGGGTTTCTCTTCTCATGTTTAATTTGCTTCCTAAGTGGATTTTTTTTTTTTTTTTGAAATGCTAAGTGGATTTTATTCCAAGAAAAACAATTATACTTATAGTATTAATTATAATGTGTTACATATTAATCAAGTATTATCTACAAAAATAAAATAAAATCAAATCAAATGAATCCATTCGGAAAAAAAAAAGAATAAAATGAAAAATCCACCTGGTGGGACCTGTGATGAAAATGACAACCACGAGTGTAGAGCTACTGGCCGCCTCTGTCTCTGTGGGACCCAAAATTTTGAAAAATGGTCCTCAATCTCACTGACTTATAAGACGTGTAACTTATCTCGTTAGTTAACGTAATTATCATGGGAAACATGAATATCTAATGAGTTTCTATACTAAAAAAATAAGTTAGACTACTTATCAACTCGAGTATATCGCCAGATATCGTCTTTCTCGGTCTCCCCAACTGGTCTCTCACAGGTCACATAACCGTACAGAGTGAGAGAGGGAAAAAAAAAAAAAAACTAGCTCAAAAATTTAGAGAGAGAAACTCAAAACAGGAAGAAAGAGCTTTCATGCTCAAAAAAAAAAAAAAAAAAGGAAGAAAGAGCTTTCAGGTACAGACTTTTTCCTCTCTTCTTTCTTTACCCTTATTTGCTTTAACCAAAACTTTACTCTTTTTCGTTATTTATTTATTTTTTATTGTTCTTAAGTTTCTGGTTGGAACCTTTGCTTTACCAATTTTTTGCATCGTTTTAATTTAATTTTAGGATTTTTTTTTTGGGGATTATTTCGTTGATTATATCTTATCGCGTAAAGAATAATTGATCGTTGTTTATCTAAATCCTGATTTTTGCAAAGTCTTGATTTTTTATTTTTTTTTGGGGGGAGGGGTTCGATCATCGACTTTCTATTTATTTTCATCACTAGTATTTTAATGTCTTTGAACACTTTTGATGGAAATGGGTTCTGGGTATATATGTCAGTGAAGATGATCGATCATCTGAATTCTTAAGTTTGTTTGGTTTCCGAGAAAAGTAATAAACGAATTCCAAGCATTTTTTTTTTCTTTATTTTTTTTTCTTCCTTGTTTCTCTAAATTGATTTTAACCCAGATCATATAACCCCAATACAAGGGGAATGAATTTATGAATACTATAATCATCTATTCATTTTTTTTCTTTGACAATCATTTATGGTTTTATTGGAACTGTCTGGAAAAATGGGTTTGGCTTTAAACGAAGGTTGAATGAAATTAGTTTCATTTTCATTAGTTAAGCACCTGGCGACAAAAGTCACATTAAAATATCAGAATCTATTATTTAGTTCTCGTGCTTCTATAGATTCCTTAAGTTTCTATGTTAAATGCATCTGATTGGATTCTTTTAATGGCACTTGGAGGTTTATACACGACATAGTGGCGTTGCGGGAATGTCTACGCTCAACAAGGAGCTTGTGTTTTTAATTCTGCAGTTCTGTGATGGGGAAGGTTTCAAAGAAACTGCTCGGAAGTAGGTTTCTTATCTCGTACATTCCGCACTCGTAGAATTAAAAGAACATACTGATAATTTACTTATCAATTGTGTCACTATGTCAAATTGATGTATAGGCTTGAGCGAGAAAGTGGATTTTACTTTGACATGAGATACTTTGAGGAGATGGTTCTTAGTGGGAACTGGTCTGAGGCTGAGTGGTATCTTTCTGGTTTCACAAATCTTGATGACAATCGGTACTCGACCAAGATATACTTTGAAATCAGGAAGCAGAGTTTTTTTGAGGCACTGGACAGGTAATCCCTTTCATATATTGGAGAAAAAGAGAAAAAATAAAATAATGATCCTATACTCTTATGTACATTAAATTGATGTTCTATTGACAGTGAGGATCGTGCCAAGGCTCTAGATATTCTCATGAAGGATCTGAAAGTTTTTGAGTGTGGTAATGAAGATCTGTTCAAAGAAATGACTCAACTTTTGACGTATAATGACATAAGGTACCACTTCTTCACTTTTTCACGAACTTCGTGATTTTTTAATGGGGTGAATGTAGCTTATTCTTCTGACTTCTACTACAGAGAACATGATTCTCTCTCATCGTATGGAGATACTAAGTCTGCCAGGAAGATTGTGATGCAAGAGCTCAAGAAAATAATTGAGGCAAATCCCCTTTTTCATGAAAAATTGAACTTTCCCTGCTTTGGAAGCCATAGGCTACGCCGTCTCATTAACCAAGGGTGATACAATTTCTTCAATTCTCTATATTTTCCTTTATACTTGACAGTTATATGTATGTTTATGTTCATATCTGCTTGCCCTGATTTCTCTTTTACTCTAGGTTTTTAGCTTCCTTATGTTTTGTGGTAACTCTAAAGATCACTGACTATGGTAAATACTGACAGCTTGAATTGGCAGCATATACTGTGTGAACGTCCCTGTCTGAATCCTGATATTAAGACCCTTTTTGTTGATCATGTTTGTAAGCCCGACAATGATTCACCTGCTGAGTCAACTGAGAACAATCCTCTTGTAAGATCTTTTGTGGAAATATTGCTTTATGACTTTAAAGTTTACCTTAGTATTCATTGATTCTTGAGCAATTAAATGAAAAAGGTCAAAAACATTCTAGGTTTTGTTTTGTATTATATTTGGATTCTTTTAAGAATGCTCAATTTTGTTGTGATCAGCCTTCTCAAACTACACAATTGTCAGTTCTGACTCCTTCAAGTAGGAGCTCCAGTCCGTCTACCTTAACACAATCTACCCTCCGTCTTGAATCACTTTGTCTTGGAGCTCCGACCAACCCAGGTGGTTTTCTTAATTCTTACGTGGTCTCTACGATATGTCTCTAGTTGATGTTGACATTTTTAACTCATATTGGACACTGTGGGTACAGCTAGAGAGCTTTTTGAAGATTCTGATATCTCATCCAAAGATTCTGGGGCCTTGGACGAAGTAAGCTTGATCAATCTGCATGACAATATTATGTAACAGCACTTCATCTTTTTTTTTTCACTTTGATTTTCACGTATCTGTAGGTAGCATCTAATATCAGTGATCCTGGTCAATCTGCCAAACACGTAGATGTGCCCAAAATTGTAGCACTAACGCTAAATGAGGACTCATGTCCGACCAGCATGGATTTTCATCCTATTAAGCAGACACTGCTTCTAGGTGGACTGATACATTATTGTTTTTTCTTTGATCAGTACAAATATCATGTCCTTTTCTTGGTTTACTGTTAGAGGATTGTTGTAAAGATGGTGGTTACTCATATGTCCTAATATGATTCTCCAGTTGGAACTTCTGTTGGGGACGTANATGTATCTCTGTAAATCATATCATGTGGAGTCCTGATGGTTCTTTATTTGGTAAGCATGGATGGCAAAAGGGTTAAGCTGTTTGGTAGTTACAAATATTATATACTTTTGAATGGTGATAATAACATCCATCATGGTATTCATTTAAACAGGGGTTGCATATTCAAAACATATTGTTCAATTATATTCTCATTCTGAAGGCGATGATGTTCAACCACTATTGGAGGTCTGATATTCCTCCACATCCCCTTTCTAACCAAAAATAAATAAATAAATAAAAACATTCGAGGATTTTTACGTATATGTTAGGTTTACTGTGAATCTAATGCTGAGATTGTCGTATACAGATAGATGCCCATGTAGGTGGTGTAAATGATTTAGCATTCTCTTTTCCTGAAGGTCAAATTTTGGTTATAACATGTGGTGATGACAAGACAATTAAGGTTGGTTGGTAGGTTTATTATGTGAGATTGTAAATTTGGTAGTAGTGAAACTGACCCTGTGTTCATCAATGTTTGTTGAGGTGTGGGATGTGGTCACTGGTAACAAGCAGTTTACATTTGAAGGTCACGATACTCCTGTTTATTCTTTATGTTCCCATACAAAGGACAGAATTCATGTAAGATTTTTTTTTTTTTTTTTTCCTTCAGTAGTCACGACTTTCAACTGACTCTGCCAATATTCAAAACTCAAATCATCTGATGTATTTTCTTAACCTGTATGGTATGTGATTCTATTTTTGGTTTCCTTGCTCAGCAGTTTCTCTTCTCAATATCAGTGGATGGAAAGATTAAAGCATGGTTGTATGATAACATGGGATCCAGAATAGATTACGACGCTCCTGGTCTTGGGCCCACAAAAATGGCTTATAGTGCTGATGGTCAAAGGTTCTATATTATTAAATACATGCTATGCTTTCTCATTTGGCGTGCATTTTGAATATTACAAGGGATTTATCATTGTTGAATTGTTTTGATCTAGGCTTTTTTCATGCGGGACCAATAAGTATGGGGAGTCATTCCTGATTGAATGGAATGAAAGTGAAGGTTGTATAAAGAGAACTTACCAAGGACTCCACAAATGCCCCTCGTCTGTTGTGCAATTTGTTACCATCAAGAACCAGCTTTTAGCTGCTGGAGATGATCATGTGATAAAATTTTGGGATATGGACAGCAGTGAACTTCTGGGAATTATTGATGCAGAGGGAGACCTTCCGGTGAGTTCTTTGTGTGGTCATTTTTATGTTTAGATAGCAGTATTGTGAGTGATTTTAATCTGGGGATGGGAGAAACCAAAGAAAGAAAAAACCGAAATCAATGTGGTTCGAGTGCTTGGTTAAGCATTCTTTTATACATCAAATGGTAGCTTATGTCTTATTAATTATACAGAACTAGAATAAGAGCAATTTAAGTTGTAAATTTACTCCCTTTTCTTAAATATTATAATTAGGTTACTCCTCGTATTTGCTTCAATAAAGAGGGCACAATATTGGCTGTTGTTGGAAATGAAAACAAAATCAAGATCCTAGCAACTGATGGTGGACTTCATTTGTTGCAAATAAGTGAGAAGCATTCTGTTGATGCTTCGAGGGAAATCTCTGAAAGTTTGCGAAAGGTCAGCATATTGAACTCCTGTTTGTTTCTTCTTCTTCTTCTTCTTTATTTATTATTTTTTTTCTCTCTTCTTGTAGAAGATTTTTTCTCCCTTGATGCTTGTTACTGTATACAGCTTGCAATAAATCCAAGTGCAACTCAACTTAATGCTGAATCCACTAAAACAAGTATCTCAAAGGTGCTGAACTAATTGCAATTTGCAAAATTTCCGTACAAGTTTTATTCTAATTTGATTTGTTGTCTATCCTTCCTAATCATCCTAATCTAAAGTAGGTCTTACTAGCATGGATAGTATATTGCTATATTTCTTATAGACAATAAAATGCCTTTCTGCAGAATGGGGACCCAGAAAAAGTGGAGGGTGTGAAATCCTTACCATTTGGAGAAGCCAGTATTGACGACGAGGTCCAGAACCTCATTGAGTTTGACAGACCTTCTCAATGCCAATCCTTACAACTGTCTGCTCATGTAAAAGTAAACAAGGTATGAGATTTTTTTGAAGCATTTTGTATTATTATTATTACTTTTTTAATCTTGTATGGCTTTTTTTTTATTTAATTTTTGAATTCTACATGTACCAACTTTAGACATTGTCCTGAACTGTGCCACTTAGGCCGTTACTGTAAAGCTTTATGTTCCTTGCCAAAGTATTTGTGCCTAAGTTTCCATAACACGGGAGCTTAAACTGTGGAGATCCTTAATATCATGACGTTTATTATCTTCTTGATGCTAAAAATGCTAAAAGCTACTATCTTCTTGCTGGTGAAATAGCATGACTGTTTGGTTTTTAATAGCAAACAATTGAGGATATCTATGAAAATGAGCTTTCTGGGCATGTATGATTTGACTTCAGGATGAAAAAGTTCCATTTTCTTATAAGCTTCCTCTCTGATCAATGACAGATATCAAGGCTGATCTACACTTATTCGGGTAATGGCATTTTAGCGTTAGCATCCAATGGCTTCCATCTACTCTGGAAATGGCCACAGAACGAATCGAATTTGACTGGCAAGGTACAATACTGATATTTTATATCCACTTGGAAATTGAAAGTAGAAGAGTTGTTGAATATGATTGTGATGAGATATTTGATGTAGGCAACGGCCAAGGTCCACCCTCAGTTTTGGCAACCAAAGAGTGGCTCACAGCTGATGATCAATATCCTTCCAGACAGCAACCATGAAGAGGCTTTCCCCTGCTTTGCATTGTCCAAGAATGATTCATATCTCTTGTCAGCATCTGGAGGGATAATTTCTCTGTTCAACATGATTATATTTAAGGTAACATCGAACTTGTGGCATTCTTACTTCTGCCCCTGCGAGATAGAGATGAATAAATGTTCTAGCACGTAGTTTCACTATAACAGTTTCTACAAATTGACGATATACGTACTTCCACCAATTCTCCCACATTGGAAACCAGAGAGAATGAAAATTAAACCTTTTGTAATTTTCTTTCTTACTTAGTTTAATGACAAAAGATTTTCCGTTTTAAGTCCCAAATCTTGTAATTCTTTTCTCATATACCTCAAGATGTCCTCGTTAGCTAGTATTTTAGTACTAAATGATCCATTTTCAAACTTCGTTGGTAAAAACACAGACACTGATGACTACAATGCCTCCCCCACCTGCGGCAACATGTCTGGCTTTCCACCCTCGAGATAACAATATAGTTGCTATTGGAAGGGACGATTCAACAATACTAATATACAACGTTCGCTCAAATAAGGTATTTCCTTTTCCTCATAAGCTCATCGAATGACTAATATTGTTCAAACGAAAACCCCAGATAGTTTTTTGATTGCTATTATTTTGCAGGTCAAGTCCAAGCTTGAGGGCCACACTAAAAGAGTCACTGGCCTTGCTTTCTCCAACACTCAAAATTCACTTGTTTCTTCTGGTGCAGACGCTCAGGTTGGTTTATGTAATCATATCTTACTATCTTATGCCATAACAGTTTTTATTTAATTCCAAAATAAAATAAAATAGAAGAGAACATTTTTTTGTCGGCATTCGATATTTAAGGAGATCCTCTTGTAAATAAGAGCTGGAAGGGGATAATTTGGACACAAGACTAATAATTTTTGCTATTTGCAGATCTTTATATGGAATGGTGATAATTGGCAGAAACAGAAAAGCACATTCTTGCAAATTCCAGGTGGAGAGGAGCTGGAAACAAGTTCAGACACTCACATCCAGCTTCACCAAGATCACTTGCATTTCCTTGCCGTACACAAGACCCACCTCGCAATTTACGAAATTAAAAGCCTTGATTCTGTTAAGAAGGTTTTATTCCTATACAAGCACGTGTGTGATTGATAGTGTGCTGGTTATGGAGGGTAGATATTAATAGTAATGTCTTAAATGTCCCCTTTTTCTTTATTGGCAGTGGACTGCGGGAGCTTCTTATTCACCAATATCCCATGCAACGTTCTCTTGTGATAGCCAGATGATCTATGCCGGCTTTTTGGATGGAACCATAGCCATATTTGATGCTTCAGTTCTCGAACTACAATGTCGTATTAATGCCTCTGCTTACCTTCCTGTCAGTTTAAGGTAATCCTCAAATCCCTCCTTATAACTTGTGGATAATATATATAAAAAAAGGCACCAATCTGGTCGGTTTCTTTTTAATCTCGTTTATCCACCTTTTTTTGGGCTAAGAAATGTTGTTTATCTCCATAAATTTAACGTAAAATTTCAAATATGACAATGTTGTAGTTTGGTTGGCAGGTGCAGTTCGACCGTGTACCCAGTAGTTGTTGCAGCACATCCTCAAGAAGCAACCCAGTTTGCTGTTGGGCTCACAAATGGAGAGGTCCATGTCCTTGAGCCTCGGGAACCACATGGTGACTGGGGAACTGGGCCATCTGTTGAGGACAAGGCAAGGAGCCATCGGCGAGAACTCAACTAGGCCCATGGGCCGTAGTACCGTTGAGCTTCATATTTACGCAGTTATTGGCTCCTACTAAATACCATGCCTAAGAGACGTTTTCTATTTTATTATTTTATTTGGGGATATTACTGTAAATTGTGAAAAATAAAGGGTAGCTGTTGAATAACGGAGTGCCGTCGAGTACGAGTAATTTATTTTATACATGAATGTTGGAATACACTGAAAAAGATGTATAGGGCGAAAGTGTTCTTTAACAAGTTATATATGTATAATTCTAGAGTGCCAAAGACAAGGCATTTGGAAACTTCTTTGGGCAGCAACAATCCATAAGGCACGATATCCTTGTAACACCTGTGCTTAACTTGCAATTTGCTTCTCGCCTTTGGTTTTCATCCCCATGGAAGAGGATTGGTTTTGGTTTCTACGGAATATAGAAAAAATCCTTTCTCAGAGATCTCATTTTTTGCTTCAATCACAATTGATACCATTTGGAGAGTTCGAAATGTTTGCAGTCATTGGTAGTCCAGCTCCTAATCAGGATGTGTATGCAAAATCTAAAAGAATTATCTTTAACATGTATAGAATCTCCGGAAATTCCAATAGCTGGTTCAATCTACTATTATAATATATTAGACTGATGGATCTTAGATCCAGTGCAAGATAATGGGATACAGTGATGTGGTAACATTTTTAGACACATAACTTTAAGTGGTATAGTTCCACTTTAAAATAAAAAGTGATTGAAATGTAAGCTATATCATTGTGGTGTAAGGTTTTGGTGCAATATTTTAGTGTCCCCATCATTACTCTTTATTATTGTACTATTATAAAAATAATTTTAATATAAGTTTGCTTCCCTTTTCCTCTTATATGAGGATCTCCTTCAGACCAGTGCGGATAGTCATTTTTCGAGGGTGTTCATGGTCAGTTCGTCCGGTCTGAACTTCCTATGAGTGGACCAAACCATTGGTATGGTTTGGCAATGTCATCAAACCATACGGTCTAAAATGGCCGATTGAGGCCTACCAGACCGTTCATGGCTATTTAAAACTGGCTAGACTGCTCGTATATTATGTAATACAGTTTCCGCGGTTTGGGATTTTGGGCTATTATATTATCTGCCAAGACTTTGACAAATTGGTCCTAACTATTCTAATTTCCTTTTTTTTCCCCTCAAAAATCACAATTTTAACCCACAAAAAACAAAAAAAAATATAACACATTATGTATATAGTCTCAATCAAAGTAAAGCCTAAAATCCAAAAATTAAACCAAACAATCATATTTAAATATAATACTTAGATAAAGGTAACTTCAAAACTTAAAGTTGCAACTAAATAACTAGAGGCTAGAAAACTACACGTGGATTGGATATGTTGTAAACTAATAACTAGAAACTTCAAGAAAGGGTGGCTCTATTGCCATCTACTGGCGGGCCCATGATTGTTTTTCATGGGGGGCATAACATAAAAATTTTGTACAAAATTAAAACACAAAAAATACAAGTTAAATAAGAGATTGAGGATTTAAATATCAAAAAATAAAAATTTGGGACATAAATGCCAAAAATACTAAAATTTGCGGACTTTTGCTGCCAATTACCTAAACATTTACTTTCTTTTTTCAATTTTAAATGTAATGTGATATAATACTATGTAATGAGATTGTTAGTTGTTGATAATAAATTCTTAGAAAAAAATAAGTTTTGATAGAAAATAGAAGAGAGAAAAATCTAAAGAAGTGAAAATGATAAAGAGAATAAAAGGAAAAAAAAATATAAAATTAGATACATGGCATTTATTAAGGATTAGAAAAGTAACTATAATTTAATTTTGATTGAAATATATAAATAAAATAATTTACAAAAAATATCATGAATTAATTTATATTTTAAATGGAATTTGTATTCCCAAAATTACATATACGTTAGTTATTAAGACAAATAATTAAAATTAAATTTTTAAATGAAGTAAAATATGAAAGTAAAATAATTTATAGAAGAAAGAGTTTTAATATAAAATATATGCCCTTAAATAAATATATGTAGTATGTATATATATATGTATATATAAAAAATTTCAAAAATCTAGCGGTCCTAGTTAAAATTGACATAAATGTCTTTATACATCATTAAGTAATAAAACCTTCTCTTTTTGTTCACTCTTCAAACTTACCTTATATAGTACATTCATATATAATTATATCATAAATATTAATATATCAATTACACAATTCAATTTTTATAACTTTATAGATGAATAAACTAAATAAGATGAGGAACATGGTTTTTATTTTATGTATAATTTTTATGTTAAAAAGGTAAGTTTTTTCAATTAAAAAATAGGTGCATCTATTTCCACCCTTTGATTTTCTCTCCCCACCTCTTCTAAATAAACCCCTCACTAAAATAAGAATTTTCTTTTCCCATACCTTTAGAACGTATTTTAATTTCAAAATTGGACAATAAAAACTCAATAAAATTTTTTTTCGCACACCTCCAATAAGCTTTGAAGAATCACACCTATTTTGAGTCTTTTTCTTCAATCTTTTGCAATTTTAACAATCATTTTTTCTAAGATTTGAAAGACTAAAAACTATCAATTTTTTTTTCTTTGCTCCTTTTCTCCTAAATAAATTAGATATTGCAAGGTGTTATTTAAGATTAAGATATAAATATCCATCTTCTCTTTTTTCCTTTCTTTCTTTCTGTTTTTCCCCTTTCTTTAAAGCATTCATGGAAATAGAGTTCCTAACTTAGTGCTGTTGATTTATTGTTTCTAAATTCTAGATTATAACATTTATTATTTCTAAATATTTACAAGAAGTAAAATATGAAAAAAATGATTTGTCTCTTCAAAATAAATGTGATTTGAAATTTGTTCATCCATGATGATAGCTAGAAATTGAATCAATTTTCGTTTGATTTTTTTTTTGTTGATTTAAGTGTTTATCAAATGTGTTTGAGAGGGTGTGATAGGAAATAAAATTTAACTAATATAATATTTGGATATTTATGTCATTTTACATAAAGATATTTTTGTAAGAAAAATATTCATCAATTTATCACTTAATAAGGGGTATGAAGAGAAAAAAGAGTGTGGCAATAGAGCTACCCTTAAAATATTTAATTTTGTTTTATTATTTTCATTCTTATTTCATGTTTTTTTAAGCAATCTAAGAATAAGAAATGGATTTGTTGTGATTTTTATTTATTTAGTTATTTTTTCGTTAAGGTTTTTATTTTTTTCTTTAATTTGTGTATATACGTGTTAATGGTAATCTTCATTCTCTTCTCTAATAGATTTTTTCCTTTAAGAATAATAAATCTTTGGTTATCTGTTAATTTTAATAAAAAAAAAGTTCCTACAACATAGCATAACAACTCTACTTTTTTTTTCTTTTTTTTAGTTTGCATATACACTTACCTAAAACAAGTTTTCCCTTTCTTTTTTAAGTAAAATTTGTGTATATTTGTAGTTTCTCAGTGAATACTTTTTTTATTTTTTTTTTTTTTTTTTTTTGAAGATAGTTCATACTCTATTGTTTTGCATCATATATTGCTTTACTTTCTTTTCAGCACATTTTTTTTAAAAAAAAAATTGTGCTTATTAGATATATATATTCATTAAGCTATCGATTTTCTTTTCTCTTTTCATAATATTGTTTAGCGAGAAAAAAACTCATAGTATTTATTTTATTTATTCACCATTGAAACAATATACATCAAAATCTTATAAAATAGAAAATAGAGAAAACAAAAAGTTGGATTTTAAAAGCTAATGGATAGTAAAATATTAAGAGGGTGGGAAAAGAAATATCTCAAAAATATTTACTAATGGGCATTTTTGTACTTAATGAAAATAAATGTGTGAAAAAAAATTATTTTGTGAGATGTCTATTTAGAAAGAATGTGAAGAGAGAGAAAAAACATGATAATAGAGCTACCTAAAATTATAACACAAATACCACTCTTAGCCGATTCGTTATGAAACCATCAATCCTTAAAACCGAGAACCAAACCGAAATGACTGATTTGCTTTGTTTTTAATCCACTCAGCCAATTTCTGTGGTGTATCGGTTATCTTGAACACCCCAGTTTCCCTCCTCCTATATTGATAATTGGTACCATCCACCAGAAGATTGGATAGAAGTAAATTTTGATGTCTCTATCTCTTATAACATCTCGATACTGGCTACCATCGCCCAGAACAAGTAGTTTCAAAATATAAAGTGTTTGTTTAGATTCACTTTTGTTTTTTATTTTTCATTTTTTTAAACAGAAAAATGGAAATTTTTTTTGGAAATTTGCTTAGCAACCTTATTTTTGTTTTGTTTTCAAAAATTATAACAAAAAATCTCATAAAATGTGGTAACAAACAATTTCTAATACCTTTATTTTTTTAAATAAATTTTAAAAACAAAAAAACATACAAATTTTTATATACAAGTGCATATATATGTATATACATACACAAATACAAGTCTATACGACTTCCTCGCTCATTATTTACATTCTTTTGTTTTTGGGAAACAAATAGTGAAATAAAATTTGCTAAACATGTTTCTAGTTTTTAAAAATTGACAACCAAAATAAAATTTTTACTTTTATTTTCAATTTATTTAAATAAAAAACTGGAAGTTAATCCAAGCAAGCCCAAAGGTTTTCATTTTTATTAGAATATTAAACAGAAAAAATCAGGAAGTGGGCATCGGTGGGTTAGGCACATCAACCTCAAAATTGTTCAAATTGCCTATATTTTGATTAAAAGAGAAAAAGGAACGACGTAAACTCGCTCAAGCGATATAAATATTAGATCGCCACAGTATCCCAATTATTAGTAGCAATCTACAAACAGGAAATACTAAAGGGTTCTCCAATTATCCTTTTTTTTTTTTTTAAGTTTCTTCCAAATGTTTTTACTTAAATATCCCCAAGTTAATTCAATTAGAATATAGAATTGTTAAATGTTCCGAGGGGCAATACATTAATTTACATTTTCAAGGATCTAATTTTGCAGCCGCTGATGCATAACTTACGCTGCTGTCTCTCGTACTTTTGCACTGACTTGATTGCTCATATCGGAGAAAATTGATCTTTATCTTTGTTGAGCTACTCCGCAGCATCTGCAGAAGTTGTAATATGATTAAGAAAAAAGATCAAAGAATATATGAGTAAAGACTTTCACCATTTAGAAATCAAACCAGGTAGCAAAGCAAAACGGCAAGTCCTAGTAAATCAAATCAAACTCAAGATAATCTTCGAAGGGACTACCGCAAAGGCCATTCAAACTGGTGAAAACCAAGTGATTGGTTTTTAACCGATAAGCAAGCACACGCCGGTTGTTCTAACCACAAACAACAATGACACATCTTCAAGGGGGAAAAGCAACTCCTAGTGAGCAGTTAACATTTACCGCCTTTAATGTAGGGAGTATCCACATACTCATATGGGTAAGTTGATTACTAAATGTTTTACAATTCGTTGAGTTCAAAAACAAATTTTACACAATATTTCAGGTGAAAATGGAACCTAGCCACAAAAGACGGGGGAGTTTGCGTCAACTCGAATGACTCAGAGCAAACATCTTGAACTTACATGAAGAAAAACACTAATTGGATGGCGTCCACAGATGGTATTGTCATACTCCAACAGATATTTTTTGAATGCATCTGGATCTCCTGTTTCAATTATATCCATGCCCATCTTGTCCAAAGCCTCAATAAATTTGTATATAGGCCCGTGTTTTTTGTCATAACGTACGTAACTAAATCTGAGACAAATTAAACAAAGTATGATGATTAATGGTAAACAATAAACACGGCACGAATTCTAGCTCATTAAAGTGAATATATTATGCCCAAGGATCAGAGGTGTGACTATCAACCTCGAGTAAACTTAAGATCAATAAATGGCACTGGTGATAAAAAGTTTCAAACTGACGGAACAATCTTTAACAATTCTGAATGCACGGAAGAAATTCATTTTACACAAGTTAAATGGAGAAAAAGGACTGTGATGTAGACTTGTCATCTTAGATTTAATATTTAGTAAAAAATTCAAATACCAACACATTTCAGAATGGCAGTCAGTACTCACCGAGAACCCCAGTGACAAAAATCTGATGATACAGAAAAGAAATTTTGGGGATCATCCACATATTTTGCAAGCAACTGCCCATACAAAGCTTCATTTTCAGCTTTGACAGCACCTACTAAAATTGGTACTACTTTAACAGGGTGCCTGCATTAATATCATTAAAAGTTAGCCATAGTATAAAACTATAGGATAATAGAACTTTATCATATAGGAAAAGTACCCCTCAAAAACTTTGGCAAGATAAGGCAAATGCATTTCCATGCTATGTTCAGCCTCATCCACACGAATACTCATTAGTTCAAATTTTCCCGTAGCCTTTAGCTCCTCAATCACTGATAAAAGGAAAAGGAAACACGATTATGAGACTCAAAGGTGATAAACAGCAAACCAATAAACTACATAGTAACTTGATTTAAGGCATTTTGCGAAGAAAGTTTAGCACGGAACAAAATTTGTTTCTTTAAGGCTGATCAGGTTCCAAAATGAAGAATCTGACAACAAATTCACGTATCAATCATATGGACTGGCAACATAAAGTGAAACAAATTAATAGCACCATAAATGAATGAAGAAAAGATCAGCGTAACCAATGAAATGGTATAACTCCACAGGGCGACCATAGCCGCGTTTTGTCCTCTCTAAATGTCTTTCAGGTGGGTGCATACTCCAAGAGAACTCAAAAAAACTTAAGAATATAATGAAAGACAAAGAGTAGGAATACCTTCCAAATCAACAGGTAGGTCCCCTATGGGCGTCTTGTAAACTGAGGCCATGGAAAGAGCACACTTTTGGGTGTAATAATGATGAGACGGACCAAGAAGGAACACCCGAGTACTGAATTATGCGTTTCCTCACAAATTAGTAACAAAATTAAGAGCGCCATATTAACTAATCTTACACGTTTGAAGGCGAAAAATAACGAACAATAGAATAACTCACATGTTTGCCGGATCAATGTTTCCAAATGCATAGGCAGCAGCACGACCAGAGTAGGAATAACCAGCATGCCTGAGCTCAGCATCCAAAAACGAAGCAAAGGAAAAAAAAAAAAAGAAAACATAAAATTCCAAGACATGCCCATATATAAAAACAGCAAACACAGTGCAAGAACAACTTACGGAGCAATAACACCTCGTACTTGAGGAGATTTAGTTAGGCCAGATTCTCTTAGCCATCCTTCAAGTTCTTCAGCTAATTGTTTTGCTGCAAAAATTGGGATGTTGAAGATTATGTGGTTGAAACCATACATACATACATACATACACAAACCTACATAGCTCTACAACTGAGTGTTAATATATGCACATGCATGCGCAAGTCAAGACAAAAATCTTCCCTATAGCAATTTAATTCCACAAAAATCATAACCTTGATCCCAGTGTACCCCTCCCCCTGGCTGATTACTTTCCTTCATAATTCAAAATCACTACTTTTCAACAAAAGCAACCAACTAGCAAGGCCCTTTGCACCATAATCTCAAAAACCCATTTCCATAAACTCGTTTAGGAATTCTTCAATCAGAGACTAAAATGGCAATTACTGTAAAATTTTGAATTTCCATGAGGCGACCGAACAGATGGATAGAAAAAGCAGGAGAGAGAGAGACTTACGATTGTCAGTGTACCAGGAACCAGCATGCGATGGTCTTCTGACGATCTCCATGGAAGGATGGAAGGAAGGAATTTGGGATCAGAAGAAACCCTAAAAATAAAACACTGGAAAATTCCCAAATGCCAATACGACTGTCTTTGTTTTGGGGTGAGCAGAGAACAAGTATTTATAATCACAATGATTGAATAATGCTAGTTACCAAATTTTTATTATGTACATGAATTGTCACCTTGAATACGATTATTGTTACAATTCAATTAGTAAATGCATCAATTAGTAAATACATGGTAAATTTTAGTACACCTAATTTTTTTTTTTTTTATAAGAATAATACACCTAATTTATATATCATGTACGTTGGTATTAAAAAATTTAATACAAATCTTTGTGTGCCTAACGTCTATCTTTGTGTACCTAACATCTTAATAATGATTATAACAAACAACAAAAAGGATCTCAACTCTCAACTCCGATTCTCTTTCCTCTATTCACGCAACCTTTTATTTTAGATCTCTATTTATATCTTTCTTTTCTTTTCTTTTCTTTTAAAATTTTGATTTCTTAATTTTGGATTAGACCATTTAATTTTACTTTTACATTCTGTATTTTTATTTATTGTTAATTTTATGCTCACTCAAAAAAAAAAAGTGTATACCCTTATTTCCAGTATATTAAAAAATAATTTAGAAAACAATGAAAATTACATGTATCTTTTCATTATTGCATGTGTGATATTTTGTATAAAAAGAATAAAAATAAAAATTGAAAACTCGTAATTTAATTAAACAAAAAAAGTTGCCATACTAAACGACATTCAACATCGATTGAATCATTTCTATAATTAGAGAGTTTCACAAAATTTTATGATAATTATCCCGTCAGTTGTTAGTTGTTAATGTCGTTTATTCTCATTCTAATCAAAATTTCATCATTTTTCATATTGTTTATTGTTTAATTATATGATAGGATTCTCACCTATAGGTAGGGGTGGCAATTCGTGTTGTCGTGTCATATTCGTGTCGTGTCAAGGCATATATATAACGAGCAATTATCAAACTCAAACCTGACACGTTTATTATTCACAAAATTTTATTATAATTATCCCGTCAGTTGTTAGTTGTTAATGTCGTTTATTCTCATTCTAATCAAAATTTCATCATTTTTCATATTGTTTATTGTTTAATTATATGATAGGATTCTCACCTATAGGTGTGACACTGTCCGTATTTATACTTAGAGATTTTTAATTTGAAATCGCTCTAAATTTACACACTAAGACCATGTTTAGTGCGCCGTATTATATTGTATTGTAATATATTATACTGAGTTGTATTATATTATATTATTCTATGGGGAAATTAGATATTATACGGTGTTTCTGAACAAAATTTGAAAAATACGGTGGTTTCCGATTTTTTAAGGTGCGGTATGTTTTTATTAGAAAAATACCGTTTTTTAAAAAATATTTAGAAAAATACCATTTTTTTAAATAATAACTAGTTTCTGGTAACCAATTTCCAAAAACGGGTAACTAGTAATCAATGGTATTTATAACTGATATATAACTAGTAACCAGTAACCAGTTTTTAGAAACCAGTAATCAGTAACTATTTTAAAAATGATACTTTTCTAAATATTTTTTAAAAAGTGATATTTTTCTAATAAAAACCGTACAAAAATTGAAAAAAAGCATGACTTCTGTATTTTTGTAATTCTTTTCGATTTTTGTAGGTAAAAATTTAGAATCCTTTATTTTATTATATATTATGTTTGGTTTTGCATTTGTATTCAGATGTTATATTAAAAAATTAATTATAAAAAATATTATTTTTAAAAAATTACTTAGGAAAATACCATTTTCAAAAAATATTTAAGAAAATACCACTTGTAAAATTATCACTTTTAAAAATTTATTTATGAAAAAACTACTTTTTAGATATAAATTTAAAAAAATACCACTATTAAAATTAATTTAGAAAAATTCAACTTTTGAAAGGGATAAAGTGATGTGAGAGAGAAAGTGACATGAGAGAAAATAAGAAAAAAAAAAGTAAAGAGAGTGGATATTGTACAATACTACGTTAAAGTTAAAATTATGTAATACAATGTAATACACACCTTTTATTCTGTATTAGATAATACCCTCCGTATTGTATTAAATATTGATGTTGTATTAAATAATACAATACAAAAGCACAATCAAATACAATATTATATTTAATTAATATAATACAGAGTCCTTATACAGTGTACCAAACATTGGGCTAGTTTAGTAGAGCTGTAGATTTTAAGGAAAACACTTTTAGCTGTGCTGAAGGAAAAATCCGCTGTAGCGTAAAGTAGCAGAGTGTTTGGTAAATTGTAATTTTAAAGTGCTGTGATTTGAAAAAGTTGTATTAAAGTGTTTGGTAAACTGTATAACTGAATTGTTGTGTAAATATAAAATGACCAAAATAAGCATCATTATATAATTATGCATATTTATAGAAAGAGCTTATTAATATTTTTTATAATTATGCATATTTGTACATACTAAAGATATTAATACTATTTTTTTTTTAAAAAATTGATATGAAAATAAAGTCAATTAAATTAGTTACTCAATTAAATTTATTTTATTTTATTTTAATTTACCTTATTTTCATCTGAATTTATAATTTCAACAAAAAATTAATTTGGTTACTTCAAAATAATTAATATTAAGAGTATTTTAGTCAATTAAGATTTAAATATAGTAATACTTTAAAGAAAATTGATATGAAAATAAATTCAATTAAATGTGTTAAGTTAGGATATTTTAGCCATTATGATTTATTCATTAAAAGATAGTGTAGATTCATGCATAATCTAAAAGTCAAAGCTGCCTTAGGTCAGCTTTGACTTTTGGCTATAACTTCGTTAAAAATTATTAAATAATCTGATTTTCAAGTTTTTACCAAACACCTTTTGACTCACAGATTGTTCGAAAAGTACTTTTAGCTTGTTAAAAAGCTAAACCAAACTACTGGCCCATTACCTAAAATAAATTATTCGTTGAAAAATGGTTTATCCAAAAGCATAAAAGAGGATGGAGAAGTAGGTGATAAATACAAGTTTCACTTTCTATTTTACTTCTATAATTTAATTTATTTTTTGGTCAAGAAAAGTTATCAATACAATTATTTATTTATTTATTTATTTTTTGAAAGAATCAATACAATTAAGCTTCTTTTTTTTTTTTAAAGTGGGGCTTAACTAATGACCTCCACTTATTACAAATTAAAAGAAAATACCTAATACTATCCAATCCCCACCCTACCCTATTAGAGATAATAGGCTTTTACGCCTACTCCCGGTGTGATTCGAACCTAGGACCAAGATCCTAGGTAGTGGGTGCTCTTACCACTTGAGCCAACCCACTGGAGTCCGTCAATACAATTAAGCTTAGATGACTGAAAAATCAGCATAAACACTCAAAAGAAAATAGGAGAGAAAACCTTTTATGAATAAGGCCAAAAGGGATATATGAATGTATTACAATGGGGGATTTTGAACACTTTTGAATTCACAAATGGGAATGGAAATCACGAACATATAAAAAGAATACTGTTCTCTGACATACAACACCCAAAGATTGTTACAACTTACAAATGGAAATCTACAACAATCAACAAACCTCCCAAAAGAACAATATTTCCTTTGCTTATTCATTGGAAATGAACAAATTCAATCATATGCCCACTATGACTATCTCAAACTGTGTGACTAACTACTCCGTAAAAAGAAAAAAATATCTCAAAACAAAAAATAAGAACCAATCACCCAAATCTCTCAGTCAAAAGCAACACTAAGCAAATCTCTGCTCCCACAGCAAACAATAAACACAACAGTCCATAGAGTAAACAGACCTGCAACCACAGAAACAATCATAGAGAATTATGCTTCAGTTGATCAACTCATGCCACATTGACATTAACAGCTTCGTACAGAAGGTCACAACTCAATGAATATAGCCAGAAAAACGTTGATAATCCAGCCAGATAATAAGGATAATTATAGAAAAAAAAAATTCAGACAGTGAGACAGAATCGAAAAGTGTACTTTAAAATGTAGTCAGCAAACACAGAAGATGCTTGAAAACAATTGATACTATGAGAAACTAGATTTAGTTCTTTCCACAACATGTTAATCAGTCTACTTTAGAGATTGCAAAGAGGTTATACAAAACCCATAGTTTCATAAGAAAGAAAAGAATGATGAGACGGTTACAAGTTCAAAGGATATAGAACAATACTTCAAACGAGTAGTACGATGTCAAGTTGTAATACCACTTGGAGGTTACTGTCTAGCCCTACTCTTTGCAAAAACAAGAGGACCACTTCGCATAATAAATGTTAAGCGAACTTAGGTGTAAGAGTTCTTGCAGACCATTGGGTTCTTGGGTGTTAAGCTTGTTGTTTAGTTATCTCAAGTGAAACGCACATTACTGTTTGAATAAGAAATAGGCTGTTTGCATTTAGTGCCTGCCAAAATATGATTTTCATGTTGAACAAGCCAAAGAAAACTTAGATTGACAACTTAGAGATCCATATAACAAAAACCATGAGTTACTGAAGCAGGGCAGCATCAACAGCACAAATGCTTTCAAATTTAAAAGAACACTGCTCTTTAGTGTTCAAAGCACCACGTACAACTAGCATCACAAACATGATAGCAAGGATTATTTACATAGTGCTTCTATATATTCTACGACGGATTCCCATATACATGTCTGGGAGTATATATGTATATATCCAAGAATATAATTTAATTTAAAAAAAAAACCTTCCATGCCTAGACAATATTACCCTTAGTAGTCGATTTTGGATGAAATAACAATAGCACATCAACCAGTTACTGATTCTCGTTTAAAGCAAGTAAAAGAAAGGACAAAAAGACAATGATAAACGTATTACCTATCCTTGCATGCAACGAGGTAGCTTCCAAAAGTTGGGCTACGATAAACTGAATAATTTGTTTGATGACCGTAAAGAATACCCAATCGACAAAATTCAAGCATGCTCCAACATGGAATGAAGTTTTGGAACCCGGCGGCGAAACAGTGGTTCAAGCCTAAAAGATGGAACACCAAACTGCCACCTCTGAGCATCATACATCTCATTCCATGCCTGTACAATCTCATCAATCTTGAAACCAAGACCTGCATGCAAACACAAAATGAACAGATGCTCTAAATTTTGCTGAAAGCCATGAGGTAATTTTAAGCTGATTCAAAACATAAAAATCTTTCCATTAGTTTTACCTTCCAGTGCAGTTTCATTGGAACAGTGATTCTTTATCATAACAGCGATATCTGTTGGAGAAGCTCCTGCAAGTTCAAACTTCTCAACAGAAACCTCTAAACATTCCTCCCAAGTTGGCAGCCCAAGCTTATATTCCACGACGGAACGCTCATACAACAAGGTACCCCATAAAAGGTAGATTTGCGACTTCATGTTTGCAGCCTGTTCTGCAGCTTCATCAGCAGATAAATCTTTAACTAAACCATCCAACCCCATTTTCTGTAACTGAGCTTTGTATTTATCAGCTTTGGAGAGTTCATTTAGACGCTGCTCCTCCATCTCCTCCCACATAAGCATACCCTTCTCCATGCTGTCTTCAGCCTTGTTATAAAGCTGAAGGACCTCTGACGAAGGTCCGGTTTCTAATTCAACCTTGCTCCCAACAGAGTAGTACCAGCAGAGTTTTGCTTGCTCAAACTGTTGCTGTCCAAGCGCAAGATAACCTTCATAGAAATCGGGTTTGATTTTAAGAGCTTCTTCATATCTCTTCTCTGCCTTCATATACTCCTTTCGTGCCCAATCATATGCAGCCTTAATCTGCTCAACAATATAATCCCTTGATGCATCTTCTGGATAAGTTACTCGCTTCCTTGCCTTGGACATGTGAACATTTCCCCAATTAAACAATGCCAAAGCTGTCATCTCTTGGAACTTATCTGCAGCAATGTTAAAAAGCTCCTGAGCATCATCACTTGTTATCATATCCTCCATCGCCTCTGAGTGTAATTTCATACCAAGTTCATGAAGATCCAAGTAGGAATCAGAATCAAAACCAACATGGTTCTTGAACAGTCGTGCAAACTGGAGAATCCAATCCTCAACAGAAGTAACACCTTTTTCGATTTCTTTACCTTTTCCAATATCTCCATTCTCAATAACGTTGCTTGACTTTGTACTACTTTCAAGCTCTTCCTCATCACTTATTCCTTCATACACTGGTTCTTGATCAGGACTGGCTTCAGCAATGTATAATTTCAGTGATCCCTGCAAATCACCAGATGATTCAGCCAACCTCAGCTCATCTGTGGTAGTTATTGTAACCAAATCACCCTCTTGATCCTTATACTTCACAAGAACACCCTTCAAGCCAGGAAAACGATCCTTAACAATCTCCCTTACCAACCTCATGCTACAATTTCCTGGTAATTGCGCCCACCTTATATCCTCCCCCAACACCAACTTAACCGTCTTTGTAACCACTTTTTCTTCTTTGACAGGCTTTTTGGAAACCTTACCTTTAACAGGCTTTTTAGCTTCCTCAACAATAGTCTTTGTGATCACTTCTTTATCTTTAACAGAACTGGCTTTATCCTCTAAAACCATCTTAACCTCTGCCTTGTCCTCAACCTTCTTACCCTTTTTCTTCTTTACTCTCTCTTTCACCACTTTACGCAATCGAGAAGAACTAGGAAGCTCTACATTAGCCAAACCTATTTCTTTCTCGTCAATAACGATACCCTTTTCGCTCATCACTTTTTTCACCCCCTCCAAAATCTCCAACGCATTAAGATTATTGGGTTCCATACTCAACACAGTATTGACATCTCTAAGTGCCAAGTCCAACCGATTCAGGGCCTCATAACACTTGGCTCTTTTTAACAAAGCCTTACTATATCTTGGTGATACCTCCAAAGCTAAATTACATTCACTGATTGCTCGAGGATATTCACCAAGACCCATTTGCATATAACACGCAGCCATGTTGCTATGCAGATGAGCAACGTCAATATGGGTTTTAGGGAGGAGCTTGAGGGCCTTCTCGTATTTCAACATGGCACCTTCATGGTCACGCTTTTGAAAGAGCTTGTTACCTTCTTCTTTGAGCTCCTGAGACATGTTAATGAAGATTGCGGTGTCTTCATCAAAAGCTTTGGAGGTTCGATCAGAGGGCTTGCTTGGTTTACTGTTAGCATTTCCAGGCTTTTGTGGCTCAGGGTCCTTCTTCTTCCCAGTTGGTTTTCCCATAGTTACAGGACAAAGCAGCCAAAGAGAAAGGACCCCAAACCAAAGCTCTGTAAGCTCTGATTGTCACCTTAATCAAAAAAACCCTATTTACCAATTCATGTAGTCTAATCAGAGCTTGAACCAACCCAAGTCAGAAAATTCCATCAAAAAAAAAAATATGAAACTTTGACAGACAAAGAAGAAGGCAGAAACACGAAAAATTTTCGAAGCTGAACCCGATTTTAACCAAAACCCACTTCAGAATGAGCAAAATAATGAAGAATAAATCAAAGACCAAGCTCCAAATGATAATAACAAAAGGCAAAATTTAAAAATTTAAAAGTAAAAAAATAAAAAAATAAAAAAGAAAAAGAAAAAGAAAAACCCACTCTTGTTATCTGATTGGCTAGCTCCTCGGGCTTCCTCAAAATCGAGATATGGGATTACTGATTCAGAAAGAAACAAAACTTAAGTTCACAAATGATAAGCTCTGGTTCGTTCGGGTGAGAAAGGCTCCGATAGGACATGAATGGCGTTTTTTCGGGTTGCAGAAGATGATGTGTGGAAAAGACGCGCTTTTCTTGGATTTTCTCTCTCTCTCTCTTAGGGTTTTCTCATTTCTTCCCAATTAGAGAGGTCAACGTTCCCAGACGGGCTAGTCGGCTCCACCTTCCACGAGCGCGCGTGGTGTCAAATACCCTTCTCATTGCTACCAAAATTACAACTAGGGTTTTCCGAAGTTAAGCGAATCCGAAAATATTCCCTAGATATTCTATTATAGAAAATTACCTAAAAAGAAATGGAAAAGTAAGGTTTTAGCGTGTTTCCCACGCGTCTAAAAAGAGCTTTTGCTTCGGCTGGGCACAGAACCGTTGGCGCCAGAGTGGCGGACATCCAATTTCAACTGTAAAATTCACGTTCCGTAAGTCTACTAAGCCAGGTACAAAATCCGGTTGGGTCCCACCTCGAACTTGAACCGACCAGCTCGCCGTCACGATGAATTACCGCACGTGCTATTATTGGTCTTCTTAAAATATTTTTCTTTTTTAATTAAGCTTGTTGTTTATGGGGGGCAGGATTTTCCCCGCTCTTGTGTAAAGCATTTGCTTTTTTTACTTTCTTAATTAAGCTACTTGGTTGTTCTGAGTCTTTCGAGTGCTCTGATTGATAGTAAGGGCATTTGGAAAAAAAAAAATGGATAATGGAGGTAAGCATAGATAATGGAGATAAGGGTGGGGATGGACTTGTCCGAAAACTCTAAGATGGTCAAAGCTAAAAGTGTGGCTAAAAACGATTTGTTATCGACAAGTGGTGATAACGACTTGCTCTTGGAGCATTAAGCAACAATGATTGTAGTAGTAACCTGTAGTGCAGTAGGATTGGGATTCCAAAGCCAATAAATGCAATTAATAGCGAGTGATTACTAATTTTCGTCAATAAGAAGGTTTGACAAACTGACTTGGTTCTTGTGGCGTTAATTTAAAATCGCATGTGCATATATTTCAGTGACATCAGATATTATTGTTGCTTAAATGAGTTGAATACAAAGAATTGACAAGAGAAATGTAAGATGCTATTTTCAGAAACAATGGTTTCCTTTGCATTATTCTTTAAGAAAACCAAGCACTTATTCTTACGTTGACACCAATATAGCATGATTCTTGGAAGAAATCCTAAAAACCTAAGAACCAGTTGAACTTAAGAGGTTCTTCAAATGAGGAAGAGGGGAGAAATGCTACAACAGTTTTGAGTACCTAATTCGATCTAACTTTATCTATAAACAGCTTTCAGAATTTTACAACAAATTTGAATCTCAACAGTGTTCAGATGCATCATACTTAAGCTTATGTTGTAGAAGCAGAATTGTTATAACTACAATTCCCACAGCAAGATAAAAATCCCATGAGTCCTGACTCAACAGGATGAGCAATGTCCCTTTCCCTTCTGTGTAAAACTCTGACGAACTCATCTAAGCTTAAGCTTCCATCACGGTTTGTGTCAAACAGGTGGAAGATGATTTCAACCACGTTGTTGGTGAGATCTATGCCGCAAACCTGATACCGCATTCACAGATCATAGAAGATTAGAATACTCAAACATTTTGGTATTGATTAACGTTTTATAAACTTCACAAAATTTCAGATAAAATTCTCCCAAAATGGTACGAACTTTGGAAGAACGTGATAATTTTAGCCAATATTGAGCATTAAACATAAGAATGAAAAAAGGCAAGGAAACCTACGTGGGAAGCAGCTCTTTGGAAATCTTTTCGTGTTAACAAACCATTTACTTTTCCGTAACTGAACAAGGCCAAAGAAAATGGCTGCAATTTTTTGCGAAGCTCAGCAAAACTTTGGAACTCCTCCAATGTAATGCGCAAGTCTCTAAGATGTGGCTCATCATTCAATTTATCAGCCTGAGCAAGCAACTTGTTTAAATGACTCATGTCAGCAGAAGCAACCATGGATAGTGCAAAGTCCTTGGCTGATATGGTTCCCGTTAGTTTGTAGTCATAATGGGCAAACTCTAGTCTCAGTATCTGCAAGATACAATTACACATTCACATATNGGAGGAGGAGGAGGAGGAGGAGAGATATCCCAGATCAAAATTTATAGCATACAAAAGAAAATACTGGATTCAAAAAGTTTAATGGCACACATTGATTGCAAATTCAATTTCCTATGATTTTAAATGCACAGGTTAAACATCAACTACAGCCACCTAAGATTTTCAATGATATGTGCAAATATGCTGCATCATATACACACATACAAGTTCTGATTGCGATCCAAGTCCAATCACAGACTTAATAACATGCCAGTTCTACGACTCTTAAGCAGTTTTACTTAATAATTTCTCAAGGGTCAACCCTTGATACCAACTACTCAAGTATCATAGATTTATGCTTGAAAAATAGATGTAGTGTTGCAGACATATAATCCCAATAACTTCCTAAAACAATATTCCGTATATAGGAGCCAAAACAAAATCATAAAAACTTCAAAAAGAATCTAGAGAAGTGGAAGAGAGAGGCATACTTCATCATGCAAATCCCTCATGAATTTGACAAACTTATCAAGTTTCAGGCGTTCATTTCCATCTGCACCAAAGAAGTACTCCACGAGGCCTCCATTTTCAACTGAACCATTGACTTTTAGCCCAATTCGAAGCCCATCCCTATGATGAGCACCCTGTCTATTCTGTGCTCGCATCAAAGCCATCACTTTCTTGAATTCTTCCTTGTCTATTTCCCTATTGAAAAAAAGAAAAAAAGAAAAAGCGATATTAATACATCACAAGTACCAAAAAGAAGTTGGTTGAAATTCTATGGAGCAAATTAGAAAACATCATATATGCAAGCACTGACTACTAGCTCCACAATAATCTTAAAACTAGTGGCTTTGTGTTCAGATAGATATTTTCATCATTTTCTAGAAGCAGAGAAGACAAAAGGTTTAATGAAAGGTTTTAGCCAAAACGAAAAAAGAAACTAAATTTTATTGTTTTGCAAGCTCTGAAGCAGATCCTCCTTGCCACCCGACAGTGTGACCTTAGGTTCGATTCTGTATGGTATAACTTACAACAGCAGCCACCGTGGCGTGGCTGGGCAAGGGACTATTTTACTAGCACTCTTCTCTTCAATGTAACATCCAAATAACAAGTATACGATATATGTATTCTACTGAAAATCCTTTAGATATGAGAACCAACCCATTATTGTCAATGTCAAACATTTTGAATGCCACAGAAAAGCTTGATTCTGGGATGCTGAGTAGCGTTACCAAAAAAATGTACCTGTAAAGAGAAAGAGAAAACAAAAACATATATAAGAGATTGAAGTCAAAGACGAAAACATCAATCATATTGAAGTGTAATATAACAATGTCGAGAAGGCAACTCACTCTTTAAAAGAAATATGTCCATCATTATTTACATCAAATAGCATAAAAAGTTCTGAAGGGTCACAATGTAAGTCTCCCGGACTTCTTTCCCCTATCAGGTAGCCATCTCTGACAAGGTGAGATTCAGATGGAGGGAAAACAGGAACAACTGCCCGCATAAGATCAGCCGGTTTCATAAGTAATTCTCCTTCCGGTGTACGACAGGATGCAAAGTACTCAAAAACCTTAACAAAAAAGGGATAAAATAATGGCATGAGGTGAAAATTTATTTAATATAATAACTACTAATTCTAAATTAAATCTATAAACAGGGGAGACTAATGCATAAATGGACACTGGAGACCAATACAAAGCAGATAACAACTGATAACAAGTTACGAAAGTTAATCAAGGTAAAATCAAAGCAAATGTTTCAATATATCAATGTGAAGACAAATTATTTAAAAAGCCTGAGTTAGTATTCCCATTTAATCAAAACGTAAACTATGATCAAGTATTCTCATATCGAAAATAAATCACAAATAAGCGTATATATTCATGTCAATAAAAATCAAAATACCTTCTCAGGGGCACTTCGCAACCTTATCCGCTTCTCGTAGTTGAAGAAAACCTTCCTCCTATACGCTTCTGCGATCACGATTACGGAAATTAGCAAAACCTTTCGGTTTTATTACTTAGAGCTCAAAATTTAATAAAATATATATATATATATATATATATATATATATAGAGAGAGAGAGAGGAGACTACCTCCAAATAGAAACTTAGGGCTAATTTCAGGGAGAGAAAGTTTGTGTAAAAAGGAAGGCGATCGCCGATTCTGCACCGTAGCTTCAGAGGTGGCCGTAGAACAATCAGCGAAAGTCATCAATGGCCGATTGAAGAAACCGGGACCGGAATCGGTAGAGGAGGAAGACCAATAGAGAAACCCTAGACCCGAACCAGCAACAATGCCCGAAATCCATCTCAGGAAAGAGCCCAAAGCAAGGCTTTCGTTCTGGTTGGATTCAAAGCTGGAGCCGATGATCGGAGGTGGCAACGGGGTATGAAGTTGGCGGAACTGGAACCGCTGGATCGACGTGACGCGGTGAATCGACGGTGTGGATCTCCTCAGGGATGGTACTAAGCGGGACATGGCGAGATTTTGAGTGTTGAAGACGATGGGTGAGATGACGAGTGGGAATTTCGTACGGCCTATTTATATAAAGTGGGGAAAAAACGTTGTCGTTTTTTGGAAATTATTGGATGATAATGATTGGTTAAGCGTAAGCAGATTGGTTCCTCGTGGGTTACGGAAACCGGGGGCGCGGCGCATATGAACTGTGTGCCACGAAGACCCCAGACTACAGACTAGATCCGCTATATTCCGTGTCGTTATACTGTTCGGTTGGCCCAATTTAAAGTGTCCAAAATCCAAATCATATATTCACGATAAAAGGACGTGGATAGGACTAGTTTCGGCGATTTTGGACAAGTTTAGGACTATATAATAATAATAAGGTTTCTAAGACCAAATATTGGGGCTCACATGAGTTAAAAGACTAAAATATACTGGCCAAATCCTCAGCCAATACCACAGAAAAACTGACTTGACCATTGACTGACATGACTCCACCCGACACACTTCCCAATAAAGCCTACTTGATTTTAGCAGAGGTCAAGTTCCACTTGAACATCAAGTACTTCTTGACCTAGAATCAAGTGGATCTTGACCTAATGACGAATTTTTAATTACATAAAGTCTTGAATCATTTACTTGACTGAGGTCAAGTTGTACCTGACTTTATATTAAGTAAAACTTGATTGAATTAAGCATTACAGACCATGCAATCTTATATATTCGCTAAACTGCACTTGCGGTTTGGTCTATCTTTTGGAATTTCAAACCGGCTATGAACACCCTAGCCGAAGGAAAGAAAGAGTCTTTGAAATCTACAGCCATGACGTTGGCTAGAATAATGAGAAAGTTGTCATCTAAGTCCTCATTACCGAAGAAGAAGTATCTATTTTAAGTCCTCAGTCCTTGTTGCCGAAGAAGAAGAGTTTATTTAAGTTCTATTTTGTATTTTTGTTGCCTGCTGTTTTAGGTCAAGTACCACTTGACCCACGTGACCTGGGGTCAAGGACTGTCAAGTAGTAATATTACTTGATCTGGGTCAAGTAGTTCTTGCTCTGGGGTAATGAACTACTTGATTTGGAACGTCTAAATCATTATTACACAAGAAGATGAATAGTTTAGCAAAAATACATAAATATTTCAGCACAATATTTCCAAATCACTATTATAGACCTCATTCAATGTTAATCACTCATTATCAAACATTTCATGAAATAAAGTGCATATTTACCTTACAAGATCTAAGCTTTCAAATACCAAAACTTCCAAACAAGATTCAAGCAACAAGCTTCGCTCTTCTTTCCATTTAAGAATACTTTGATCAGAAAATAAAAAAGTAATAAACTGAGAGGGAGGAGGGAGGAAGAACATGGCTTGAAAAGAGGCGAGAGAGAAACAAATACAATGGAGGAGGAAAAAAAGAAAATAAATAAAAAAAAAAGGGAAAAGTGCATTTAATGCATTAAATGTTCACACCAACTTCCACTTATAAACTAGGGGTAATTTTGGAAAGTTTTTATTTATCTATCTGTCAACTCAAAAAGTTAGTTCTATCTATGTTCAAAAGACTTTTATATCTCAAAAATGTCAATCAAGACCCAAATTAGTCTTATCCGTGTCCTTTTCTATACATTCACCTTAATTTGGGGGAAAAGTATGTAAACACCTGTTTTCTTAAGTATATTTTCATAAATATCTACTTTTTATTTTTATTTCATAGGTACCTAGTTCATGTAATTCGAGTTATCGTGTTGTGTTCAAGTTGACAAGATTATAACACAATACGATTATACCCCAATCTGAATACGACAAGATTAATTAACGTGTCAAAAACCTAAATCCGAATATGACACGGTTAATAAATGTGTAACACGACACGACACGTGTAACCCATTTAATAAATATATTATGTATATGTTCATGACTCGTTTGACACAATTATTAAATTTTAATACAATTACATACTAATTAATTCAACTAAATATATGTAAAAATATTTAAAATTAATTAAATTACATTTTAAAACATTAGAATATTCCTAAACATGTCATATATGTGTCGTGTCGTATTGACACGAAAATGACCTGTTTAATTAAATGTGATATATGATCATTTTCGGGTTAAGCGGATTGACTCGAAACTTGCCCGTGTATTAATTGTGTTACACGTGTCAATTCGAAATTGACACGAAAATTAAATATGTCACCCAATCTTATTTATTTTGTGTTGTTTTCGAGTAGTATCCCAGTGTCGTATAGAAAATTGTCGGCTCTAGTTTAATACTTTTTTTTTAATAAATATATATCATTAATAAAAATTATACCTAAAAATCAATATACATTTCAAAATACACACTATATATATGAATTCACAATGTAAATGCAAATCATAGGTAAAGAGTTATATTGTAAATATATACCACACGTATATTTATACATAAAATGTATATCTTAAAATCAGGTATATTTGAAATGAAATAAGAATAGATATTTGTGAAATAAAATACAAAAAAACAAGTATTGAGTATAAATTTCTCAAATTTGTGAATCGAAGATGTGTAGGAATAACTGGGCCAATATAGATTTTTTTTTTCTTGCTAAATGACCTTATTTTTTAGAGGGAAAGTGCATAAATACTTTTTTTTTAAAAGCATATCTATATATACCCTTTTTTTATTTTTAATATCTGTTTTTGGATAAATTTATATCACATATATTTTACACATAAAATGCATACCTAAAAACAAATGCGAAATTACTAAAATTAAAAAAAAAAAAAAAGCTACTGGTGAAATATAAGGCGAAAAAGGGGTTACTAAACCCAAATTTCACTATTTTTTATAAAAAGTTCTAGACCTATAGATATTTTAGTTACAACTTCTCATAAAATTCTAGGCCCAAAGTACCAAAAATTGAAAAAATCTAGATGGGCTGAATTTTATGAAAAATCCCGGTTTGATTCATAAAAATGTCACTTTTTAAAAGCTTGTTTAAAAAAATAACATTTTTAACAAATATTTATAACAGTACCACTTTCCTTGAAAATTTGTATTTTTTAATGATACTCGAGGTAACTTACCAATTGAGTTATCTGGGGTAACTAATCTAGTTATTTGAGGTAATTGATCAAGTTATCTTATTGAGTAATTAATTCAAGTATCTTATCAATTAATAAAAAGTAGTATTTTTCTAAAGTTTTTTAAAAATTGTATTTTTCTAATTAAAATTCAGAATTTTTTAAATAATTTCAAAATCAGGGATTTTTTAATTTTTTTGAAAAATTACCATAAAAAATCAAAATTTCTCTTTTAGTTATGTAGATTCATTTTTTTATTTTAATTTAATTACAAATTTTCTACAAAGGACAAACTAATGGCTAAAAGTAGCCACTTATATCATTTGATTTATGAAGCAAATCTCTGCTTCCCGATTTTCCCCCATCTCTTCTTCTTTTCTTTTCTTTTGATTTTATTTTGTTTATTTTCATTTTTTTTATAATTTTATTTTATTTTTAAAAATGTCATAATAACTCAGAATGCGACACATGTTATTTGAGGTGCACTTAACAAAAAAAATTTGACAATCACAATAAAAGTTAACAGAAGGTACTATTGCAAAAAAAATGAATATATAAGTGTAAATTTTGGCTGGAAAAAAAAAAAGAATTTTTGTCACAATTTACTCATTCTTTAATTGAAATACGTGATATATTTATTATACATATATCTGCATATATTATTCCTTTAATTAAATCTTTATCTCTAGCTCCTAAAAGCACTTATGTCAATAATGCTTTCTTTTTTTATTTCTTGTTAACTTGAAATTTAGAAAATTAGAGTGAAATACGTGAAATTTTTGGGTATTTTCAGAATATAAGGAATGTAGGAAGAACAAACATATTTTTTTTTTCAAAAAGAGGAAATTGAATATACGTAATTCAAGTGGTGATAAATATAGAACTTCCCCAATTTTTGTAGAACAACCATTAAAAATGCATCAATAATCACAATTTCTATAACCGTAGTCATGATTTTTACGATTTTATTATGACTATTGTTATATTTTTTGTTTTGTTTGTTTGTTTTTTTTTTTTTTTGACTTCCAATCATAAATTTTTATATATGTACTAAATTAGTCATCCTAAAAACAGTCATCATTTTTTCCAAATTACACTGCATTATTGCCTTCCAAATGGGACAATCTCTGGCTTGGGACGAAGCGAGGTAATGGTTAGCATCAAGCCAAACCAATCCAAGATACGCTTTCTAGCTCATTGCAACCAGGTTCCAACCCAACAAAACTTAAACCCCCTTTGCAGCCCAAGGTGTAATCTGGACTTTTGGACTCGAGACGGAAGTCCAAAAAGATGCGAGATCCTTTTTATTATTATTATTATTTTTCAAGTCAATAAGGCAGCGGTTGATAGCAAACCAATTAATAAACAAAACAATATTAAAACTTAGGTGCAAGAATTGAATTCCACCATTAATTAGACTCGTTCAGTTCATTAATGACCACGTCTATTTTTTTAATTGACATTATTAATTTATTAAATCTCATTACATAAGCAAGGATCAATAGTGTTTTTTTTTTTTTAATTAATCAGTAGCATCTGAACTATTTACTTTTTTTTTTTTTTTCCTTTTAAGTCGTTTGAAAAAAAAAAAGAAAAAAAAATCTCTTTTAACTTGTGGCTTAGGTTATTTTTCCTTTGACTGCTACCAAGTACCAATGCAGACCACAGGTCCCCAGCCCCAGGTCACGGATCTCATCTGAGGTAATTGTACCACAGTGATTCTCAAAAGCAACAAATAAGATGCCTGGGTAGACAATTGACAAGTCATTATTAGAAAATGAGTATCAAGAACTCAATTCCAGATACTTTTCATATTCCGAGAAAAAAAAAAAAAAGATCAATTTTGTACCTGCATTTTCATTGGTTATTCGATTTATACTAAGGGTGGCAATTCGTGTTGTCGTGTCATATTCGTGTCGTGTCGAGGCATATATATAACGAGCAATTATCAAATCCAAATCCAACACGTTTATTATTCGTGTCATGATTTGTAAACCCACGCCCGACACGCTAAATAAACAGGTTAACCTATGAGCGACACATGTAACACGTTATTTAAATAGGTCATATTCAGATCGTGTCCAATGTAACACGATCTGCTAACATGTATACTGTTAACCTGTTAATTGAACTCAATTTAACATGTTAATGTTAAATATATTGTGTTTGGTTCAACTTGACATAACGTATTAGCCTATTAATTTTAACATGTTAACCTAATTCATATTTTCAATATAACTTGATATAATCTATTAACTTATTTTATATTTCCAATATAACCAAGCAACTATAATCAAATAAATATAACACACAATCCAAAGTTTAAAACCAAAATAAAACTTTCAAGCTTTAGTACATAAAACACACAAGGGAAGTTTTAAGTATTGGTACACACAAGATAATACAATGTCTCAAAAAATTTAATCGTATTAAACGGGTCAATTTCGGGTTTAACAAGTTAACCTGTTAATGACTTATTATTTAATCGTGTTTAATTAGGTTTAACCTGTTTTGACCTGTACCTATTTAAGACAAACCCAAACCCACTAATTTCGTGTCGTTTTCGAGTCGTGTTATCGTGTCGTGACCTAAATTACCACCCCTAATTTATACTATTAATTTTGATTATTATCAACATTAACCTTCACATTTTAAACTTATACAAATTCATACTCTTTCTAAGTCAACTATTAACTTTGACATATAAAATTACAATATTACCATTTAGATTTAGAAGTATATATTTAGAAATTAAAACCAATAACCAAAATAAAAAAAGGTTTTAAAAAAGGTAAAAAAAAAATATCTTTTCTTTTCGAAAGTCAATTTTTTTTTTAGAACTTTTAATATTTTTTATGTTAATTATTAATTAATATTTTTTTTAAAAATAAATTGATTTCAAATATATATTAAATTTCATAAGGGTATTTTAGTCAATATATTGGTCAAAATAGACGTTTGAATGTATAAACTTGAACAATTTGAAATGTGGAAGTTAATATTGATAATAATCGAACCAATGGTATAAATCGAACAAACAATCAAAATGCAAGGTACAAAAATGTAATTAACAAAAAAAAAAATATTTCTCCCTTTATGTTTTACTTTTTATATTAATTTCTTCCATCACTTTTAACTTTATATTTACGTGCATCTAAATGGGAAAAAAAAATCTTTTTTTTACCCCAACACTAACTAACACGGTTGGTAAGAACTAAATAGTCATTTCACGTCTGAAGGTTTTTTTTGGAATAAATAGTCGTTTCACTTCTTGAAGTTTTTTGAATATGAAATTATACACATTTTGGGGACATTATCTTTAAAAATATAATATGATACTAATGAATGAATGCAAGAATTGTATCATAAACCATTTTCTTGTTTTTTTTTTTCTTCTTTATATATATATAATAGGCACCAATCCAGTAGGTTTTTTTTTTTTTAACCTATATATAGGAATCGTTTTGGCCAATTAAAATTTATCATACACATTTTTTTACATTAAAAAATAAGAGAGATAAATAGTATTAATGATGTACGTCTTTTCATGTACATCATTATAGCCGTTGGATCACCATTAGATGATGATCTAATGCTAAAAAAAAAATACTTATACATAGGTAAAAAAAAAAATGCCTACTGAATTGGCAACTATATATAATTATGTCAAAATGTATTTTTTTTAACCTCTTTTAATTTATTTCATCTCTTTAATCACAAAAAAACAAACTATTGAAAATTTTCGATAGAAACACTAGCAAGAACATTTGTAATTAACTTTTTAAAAGGAGAAAAACAGTTGACCTTTATCTATATAAGGTTGGTCTTCTAATGGTGTTAATGTTAGAATAAAATTATATTTCATTTAAGAATATACTTTAATACAAGGTCAAAAATAAGACATTAAATTTATACTTAGAGATATCAAAAGGACTGGACCGGCCTCTTAGCACGGCATACCAAAATGTGGGTCGTGTCGGCTCATAGCTTAGGTACGATGGGCTTAGCATAGCACGACATGCTTGTAAGCACGGCATGATACGACCTATTTATAGTACGACATGCTAATACATTACATGTATTATTATAAATTATTTTCTAATGTACAAGTGCCAAAAATTGAGAGACAATATATAATCAATTATGGTTTATAATATTTCACGAGTTTTTATTTTTTTTGTTCTTCTTTGGTGTCAAAAAATTTTCTTTAATTTATTGCAATGTTTGTTTTTTGTATATATTTGAATGATTCGAAATAAACAAAAAAAAAAGGAAGTTTATAAATTGGTACTAAATTCATTAAGTTTATCACTTTAATAGGCCAATTTTGACCAAAATGAACTGACACGTGGACTGACACGGCTCGGTACGAAGCACAACATGGCTTGCCTTGATATGATATCTTAAAGTAAGGATATCAACATAATACTTATTCCATTTCATTCCACTAAGTCAACCAAACAATGAAATATCATTCCTATTCTTACTCCAATTTTATTTCATTATGATACTCATTACCATTCCAACAAACCAAGCATAACATTTAACATAGTCTAAATATTAAACCAAGAATAACATATTTAATGCTTACAATGAAATCAAAAATCCTAGTTATTTTAAACTTAAGCTATAATCAAATCGAAATGTAAGATCAATTTTAAAATCTAGAATATCTTAAACAAATTACAATACAACTATAAATCTTAAGCAAAATAGCTTAATAAATAGTAATACATGTTACAATAATAATAAAGACTTCAAACTTCAACTTAAGCTTCAAATAGCAAAAACAATCTTATATTAGACACATATAAAAATATACACATCATAAGTCCATATTACAATGAAAATTACAAAATGAGATACATTACAATATTTATATATATATAAAAAACTAATTTCTCGGGCCAGTTTTAGTTTGAAATCCAACATTTTTTTCTCCAATTCACAATCCAAACCGAACCGTTCGGTTCGATATTTTTTCAATGCCTCACAGTCTCAAATATGGTACAACCATATGGATTGGTTTAGAATGCCGAGTTTTCGAAATTCGACCGTTATTTTGAACACCCGAGTGTCACAAGCTTCTAAATCAATCCACTGTTCCGTTATGGTAACAGAGATATGAGCTGTCGCAAGTGATTTAATGGGGTCCATCCATGATCCATATGAGCGTGCGTGCCGTGCCCATGCTCTCTTGCATCTATGGCCGGCTACAATAAGTTAAAACTGACAAATTCTCTCTCTCTTCTCAACCTTTACAAAAATTCAATGAATCAAAAGGTCAAACATTGTGGCAATGTCATATGGATTGATTATTTGATTTCAGGCTTTGCCCCATTCCTACTAATAAATTTAAAATTTCGGCGTTGTTGTTACGCTACATAGTATTGCAGCGTCGCTTTACATTCTTACATTCTTTGCAACTTCGGCTTCTGGTGCATCTATCTTAAGGGACCACCACCACCACCACCATGTGCTCCCACATTCCTTTTCGTACAAGAAACACAAATACGCAACTACGTATCATGTACCGGTCATCAAGATGCCTTTCTTCACTTGTAGATTTATTTTCTTTTAATAAAAAGAAGTAAGCCTTGTGACGAATTTATCTCAAGATTGGTTCATTCTCTTCGATTTAAAGAAAGAAAAAGGATAATTTTTTTTTGAGTAAAGAAAAAGGATAATTTTGAGTGTCAATTGAGAGAATCGCACTTTTTCTTTTTTTCTCTCTCTTTTTTTTTTTTTTGGGTCTATGTAAATCCTTTTCTTCTTCCTTGGTCATTAAACCACTTTGTTTTTTTTTTTTTTATGGTCCACACGCAACGGAGCTTAATGGCTTCTTGTATCTATCTATGAACAAGAGTAATGTAGAATCCGGTGGTGCCTTTGCTAGGCTGTACTCCTTACACGTTACATCCACTCCCCCTAAGCTTTTTTTCCATTTTATTCACATATATATATAATTATATATTTTCACCGTCCACCACGTCGAGTAACCATGTTTATATTTCTATTCTTCCAGTCCTTGTTTTTGGTTTTAACTTCTCAATCCTTATGTAAAAGTTTAGTAGACAGTCATAGAAGTTTCACGACTTCGGCTCCATTCCCGTTCCAAGCAAAATTTGTCAAATTCAATTTTTAAAAAGTTTCAAAGTTTCACAAAATGTCCAAAAGGCCCGCTTGACTCCACAACCGCCACCAAGGCCCACCACCTGTAACATAGCAACTAAAACAATATTATAAAAATCATATGAATAAAATGACAACCAAACAAACCAACAATAATAATAAACAAAGGAAAGTAGATACAAATAATAAACGGAAAGAATATACCGGCACGGTAACGGCAGTAACGGAGGAATCAACGACACACGCAACGGAACAGACATAAGGAGTAATGGCCCACGTGAACTGACGGAAAGAAGACTAACGACGGTAAAGGCGAACACTACCGACATCCCAATGCTGCAAACGCCAGTTAATGAACGGTTTACTCAACTGATCTGATCGAAGGAGAATGAGTGTCTCCCTCTCACCAAGTTCTGATTAAATTCAAATCCCAGAAATTATTTAAACCAATTAATCTCAGAATTAGGAGTTAATTTCTATTTTTTAGTAGTGTTCTTTTTTTGCTTTTGCTTTTGCTATTGCTAGCGAAGAATTTATGTCCCGAAAATGTGCTTCTATAGCCAAATCATATATACACAAATGGAGTATTTTCTTCCTGTGTCGCAAAAAAATCAAGGGGATTTCGAGATCTCCAAGTACAAAAACTCTCCTCATCCCGACCGAATCGAATCGAATCGAAATCGCCAGAGCTGACCAAGTCTCCTCCACCTCAGACTCCAAACGACGTGTCGTTTCGGGGGTAACAACTCCACAACAAGCAAAGCACGCACTCATTCCAACTCAATAAATTACACGCCGGATTCTGACATCACTGCCGGAATCTGAGATCAGAAAAGTACAGTGTGACCGGAAAATGGACCAACCTGTGTGTGAACCACCAAGATCAGAGATCGTCGGCCTTAGACATGACCGAGAGTCGGCTTCGGCTCGGCTGGAACCCCGCTCTCCTCCTCTGCTGATGCGAAGAAGGACGGATCAGAGCCGTTAACGCTCTCTTCACCCACTCACCTTCCACGCCTCCGATTCGAACCAGCGAGTTCGTCATAGCCGATCTACGCATGTTCAAACGATTCGAAGGGTACGACGACGTGTGATGATTCCCGCCACCGTTCAGATTCTTGTGAAGGCTGCAACGGAACGATCCAGGGTGAGTAGTCGGAGAACACATACAGGTCTTCTTGGAGAGAGAGATCGGACGGCTCTGCTTCGAGACGGAGATGGATCGATTGGGAGAGATCGAACGGTGATCGATGGAGAATCGAACGGAGGGAGATCGAGGGCTTGAGTTGTAGACGTTGACGCGAGTTGGGGACGCCGGTCGGTGACTGCTACAGTGGTGATCTTCTTTGGGGTTGAAGAACGTGGAAGCCGAAGAGTAGAAGCTGGAGCTCGTAGAAGAAGCGAAAGCTGAAGACGAAGATGACAGAGAAGAATTCGATGGCGGCGAGTAGAATCGGCCGCAAGGAGAGAGCGAGCGGAGTACTGGTCCGCTCGTTCTGGTTTTCGTTCTTGAAGATGAAGCCGCCATTGAAGAAGAAGAGAGAATTGAAGATGAGATTAGAGAAGAGAGAGAGAGAGAGAGAGGAAGAAGACGAGGGCTTTTTGGGTATTTTCCCTAAAGGGCCCCCCTGGGGGATTGGTTTGGCAAACCTAACGAGTCTTCGAGGCTAGATTTATAGGGGAGGGAGAAGAAGGGTAGATGGTAATTAATGGGATATCTAGGGGTGGGTTGGTTAAGGACTAACCATGGTAGAATAGTGGTTAGGGAGGTTTAACTCGAGGTAGGGGGATAGGGGGATAGGGTGGGTTGGGAATCTAATCCAACGGCTGGATTGATGTGGACTTCCGCTAGGGACGAAAGATGGAGCCGTTTGTCCAACAGCTTTACTGGACACCTGCAGAGACTGCCACGTATTATGACTTTGGAAGACGGTCACATCTGAATGTACGAGAAAAGCCAGTCGTGTGCCTGTAAATTACGATATGCCACTGCTTGGCTCTTCGTGTCCGAGACTTATTTTAGAGAAATTTTATTATATTTTTATTTGAATTTTGAATATTAGTAAGAGAAGAAAACTACACGTAGCAATTCAAAATTGAGAGAAAATTTTCTCAGAAAAAAAAAATTACAGAGAGAGAAAAATCATAAGCAACTGAGAAATTCGTTGGACCACACGATATGGTAAGTTGCCACAATAAAAAAAAAAAAATTGTGGAGTCTTCGAGAGTAATCATGGATTTATCTTGGCTTTGTTGAATTTTAGCTTCCCCTCCTCACCTAATAAAATAGAAATAAAAATAAAAATAAAATTTCCATGTTTTAGTTTTGGGTTTACGAATCTAAAATAAGGACGCGTCTACAATAGGGGCGCCCCTACGTAGGCCCTGTCTATTCACCGTTAGATAGGAATCTGTATATAAATAGATTTTCCTCATATTCCCGTTATTCCCCACAGATTCTCATCCAACGATAATTAAGGCATGATCCTACGTAGGAACGCCCCTACCGTAGCCATCCCCTAAAATATATAATTGTTTAGTTTTTATGCATAGGAAGTCATAAATTAAGGTAGTGCCTAAGTAATTATAATGCTTTTTTCCTTATTTAATTGTTTGCAACCCAAAAAAGTTGTATATATGGGATTGATCCAGGATGTTCTCGTGGGTAATTTACTAATTTATTAATTGAAATGGTGGAGAGATTCCATTAAGCACACTAAAGTCTGATATTATTCACGATTTTTATCAACAAGTTGGCATGTATCATTTCTAGTTGACAGCAATTTTCCTGATTTATTATTATTGCGCATACTTGTTGGTTTTATTATAAGATTCCCTATTTCTCTTTACAAACTAAAGCTTCAACTTTTTGTACTTATTCCTTTTCTTCTTCGTTTTTCCACCTAAATACTTGCCAATTTATTAGCTGTAACATAACCCCGCTTATATCACCACCAAAGTCAAACTTACTAGCTTTTTTTTAGAATAAAATTGTACTTTTTTCAATGCAATTAAAATTTGTGTCTTGGAAGTTTTTTTTTTTGGGATGGCTACGGTCGTCCCTACGTAGAGTCATGCTTTAATTATCGTTGGATGAGAATCTGTGGGGAATAACGGGAATCTGTAGAGAATCTATTTATATACAGATTCTCATCCAATAGTGAATAGACAGGACCCTACGTAGGGCGCCCCTACTGCAGACGCGTTTTTTTTTTTTTTAGTTATCTCTTAGTGAAGATTAATTTACTCTGGCTAACTTACACGAAAATAAATTTACCATTAATTTTGTGTCCTTTTGAGGACAAATTAAATGTGATTGGGTGGACAAAATAACTCAAATCAGTTGTCATTTTTTAATTTATTTTTAAGGAACACCAGCTGTCTAATTCTAATGTCCATTCAATAAAATTAATAAAAAATTATTTAAAATTGAAAACATCCAATTTGTATTTTAATTATATCCCGCATTTATTTTGAAACCATATAATAGGTATTTTAATTATGTCATCCATTAAAAGGTTAGAGGTAAATTGAGACACTAAAATTGGAAGTAAATATGGACAAATAAAAATTTTTCTTTTTTTTTTTTTGTTCTGAATTTTTTTTTTCTTAACCTTCTTTTGTTTGATTATTGGACGAAAAAGCTGTACCGGTATCACTGTTTTTATTTTAAAAAATTTATATTTTGATGTAACATTTTAATATTTACAACTATGTTTTAGCAATTTATAACATAACATCATTGGATTCGGTACAATGACTGTTAATGGCCTATTAAGAATTAGAAAGATTTTTTTCGTGCTACCCTTAAAAATTGGTTTTTATATATATATATATTTATAGTAGCCTTGAAAAATTGAAAATTGTGCTTTCTTTTTCACAGCCTTTACTTTCCTTTATTTATATATTTTTCAACTTTTCCTCTATAAGAATTTAAGACCTTGACTTGCAGGTTACCTAATCTATCACTAACGTCTCCTCACGTGACCTGATTGCATGTATATGAGTTTAATGCATAATATGCCCCATTTTTTTCAAAAAAAAAAAAAAAATTTGATTTAAATTATAACCTTCACTTATTACAAATAAATAAACTAAATAGTCGAACTCCTAATTTATTACACAATCTTCACACCACTCCATCCACTGATAATTTATTACACAATCCTCACACCACTCCATCCACTGAACAAGTTTCAGTGGGCTAATATACCGGTTTAAATGCATAAAATGCCCTTGCCTTATAGATCTGTAAAATTGTAAATCCTTCTACACCAATAGTTAATCGTTGTTTTGACTTAAATGAAAAACGGAATGCTTTTTTTTTTTTCAGATAAAAAAAGTAGTTTATCGTTGTTTATTGTCAAAAAATGCACAACAATGTTGAGTGTTGACAATATAAGAAAATTAAAGTCGTTAACTAATTACATTACAATGTTAGATTTCGGTGGACAGTTAATAATAAATTTATAATAGTCTTCTTACATGTTTATTTTTTTAATGTAAATTTACTAATAAATTAACAATAAATCATAAACTTCAAATTTTTTAAAGAAAGCTTAAACTGCCATTATTCCATGACTATAATTTTTTATTTCCTCTAACTAATGACTAATGCGCAGAACCGATTAAACTAATCACAATCAATACATTCCAATAATTAAAAGTTAACAAAATTATTTTATCGTACGGATACGAAAACTCACACGTTGCGATTATAATTCTTATGGAGGCTGCTAGCTCTGCGGTTTAATAAAGTTGTTTCTAGATGTAATACGAGAGCGAAAGACTTGATAGATTATTCAGTTCCCACTTTTAAGTTAATTTTAAACCACGGGATTAGTAGACTAATTCAATTTAGTCAAATATGTTTTTCGTGGTTTTGAAGCGACGGAGTGCCACTTATCTCTGTTTTTTTAATTTAAAGTTCTATTCGTTATTTCAGTTTCTAAAATTATTATTAATAATATTATACCTGTTGTTATATTTAAGTTTTAAGTTGACTAATTCAGATTCTATCATCTGTGGCTGTGAATTTGAGTTGGTCAAATACTGTAACTAGTACATAGTGATTTTGAAACCACCACACAATTCAAACTAGCAATATCAACCTTCTTCTAAAGAAGGCCAAAATCAAAATGAAGTTGTTTCCGTGTCCCAATAAATGGGGGGTCTCGTCCTTTTTGTATGACAAAAGCTGAAAATTTCAACTTAAAGAAGATTGATTAGCTTAGGTAGAAACTATTACTCTTAACAAAAACGCAAAGGAAAAAAAAAAGAGTTTCTTTTTCATATTCTAAATTCGGGTACTTATGTCATTTGTGATTTTGTCCCTTTTATTTTTGTCTGAATACGCATCTCAACAAAACAAACCTAAAATTGCTCAAAGATTAGAATTGAGCAAACCAAAGCTCAACAACTTCAATCTTATTAGATTTAAGATCATAAATGCACTTGCAAGTTTGTTCAGTAAAGTCAGGCAGGTTGCTTCACCCAAGTTTAGTTTCTTTAGTAAGAGGGATACGAAAACATTTGCATAGTGCTTCCCGCCATGGCCCCGCCTCGTCAAAATTCGAGATATGTTTTACAGTTGTCTAACAATTTATGTTACACATGATATTTTTCTTTTCATTTTTCTGTTTGGGGTGGGGGAAATAATTATCAATTTTATTGGTTTCAATTAGTAATTATAGCATGAAAAATAAAAACAGACAATTACTCGTCCCCATAAAATGTTCAACATAAGACAAAATAAAATACACAATAGAGTGTGCTACTTTTTTGTCACTGTGGCGAACAAAAGATTAATACTATGGTACTATATGATGCCCAACATCACGTAATATGTCCATCTGTTACTGGATAAGTGTAAATCATAATTTAGATGGGCTTATGTGACCCAGTCTATTAATTAGAGTCATATAGTGATAATCAAACACGTCATTGTGATGTTGAGTGCCACTGATGTCTCATAGCATAGTTCCGAACAAAATAGTAAAAAACACCCTAACACTATTAGAAAGAAATTAAGGTTATCATTTGCCAAAAAGAACACAAAAAGGACTAGAGCCTGCGATACAAGCTAAAAAAGCAAGCAACGAGTTTCCCTTCGAGCTAGTTTTTTTTTAAATTTAAAAAAGAGGCTTAACTAATGATCTACACTTATTACAAATTAAAAAAATACCTACTACTACCCAATTCCCAACCTACCCCATTAGGGATCTATTAAGGATTATAGGTTTATACGCCTACCCCTGGTGTAACTCGAACCTAAGACCGAGATCTCAAATAATGGGTACTCTTACCATTTGAGCTAATATACTTCGTCAATACCCATTTCGTCAAGGTAGTTTTTCATATCCCTAGATACCAAGAGACATTCTTTTACGCTAATTAGCTCAATCGTTCGCCAAAATTGAAGAGTTTCCATGAAGCTTCATGGCATGACATAACCATTTAGGTATCGAATTACACCTCCTAGTCCAAGAGGTATTTCAAGAGGAAGAAAACCAGCCATTGAAAAAAAATAGGCCTTTTTTGGAGCTTCCCATTGAATCTTAAAGAACAGTGTAAATGACTCGATATTAAACACAAGATAGTTGTGCTAAGGAGTAATCAGCGATAATATTTTGCTACTTTTTATCACTATGAGTGACCCATGTGATACATAGTACAAGTAATAAAATAGATAATTGTGTCGATCATTATTATTTACTTAACTATTTACTAATAAGAAATTTTTTTTGATAAAGTCCTCAACGAAATAATGTTAATAGAAACCAAAATACTTTAATTATAGTACAAGAATAAAGGATTACAATTTCAAACTCCTTAAAACAAGAGACGAAAAGTGGATCACAAATATAATAACAACAAGAATTGTGGGCTATCATAATTCTCTAAGAGAAGAGAATAACAGGGACTATCAGCATAATTGCTTTCACCGGACTGCGTTCTTAGCGGGTAAACTATAATTTCAACACTAAATGAGATCTATGCCTGCTGAAAAGAAAACTAACCCATATGCATTACAGATCTAAACCCAAAGAAAATTTCTCAAATTGAAGATATAGTGAACAGAACTAAAAACCACACAAATTAAAGATCATGTGGTACCAAAAATTACATAAACATAAAACTACAACCAAAATTAAATCTGGATTTATTAGAAAAATAAATAAAAAAATAGAAAAATCCCTCGTCCCGAAGTTTTTAACAATGGGTGGAAGATTTACTAATATGAATTAGACAAGATCTCTCCTCATTGATAAAATAGTAAAAAATGGACAATCACAATTATATTTAGTATTTAACAAAAAATGGAAGGGTTTTTATATTGAATATTGTATCCAAATTCCAATATACGAATATAAACCTAGATATTTAGGCGATGTCTTTAGGCATGCCCATTAGATATTTAGATCCAGTTGTCAGATCCATTTTGTAAATACATCTTACAAAAGGGGCGTATAATATACGACCTTTATAACATGATCTATATCTCGCTAATCATTAGGGATTAGGTTAAGATTTAACCCTAAGCGAACAAACTTGCCTCCTTCCGAAGGAGAGAGATTCATTCAACCGGCCGAAGCTAATAGCCTTAGACTTCGACATTTGTCATAAATAAATTGGACAAATCAAAAGATGCTGGTGGTGAAGTATTAAACAAATATCTTCATTTTATTAATCATATTAAACAAATATCTTAAAATTCAATTGTTTATGGACCCCATCAACTTTGTGCATAGCCTTTACCCTGTTTAATTAATCTTTGTTGCTAGAATTAATCTTTGCCCGCCATTCAAGGACAATATTTTTTTGTTCAATAAGATCTCTTGGCACCATAAGAAAGGGAAAACTGACACTGTTAAAAGGCTCTTTCGGATCATATCCTATCAATCGGTTGAAAAATCCAAGGTAATTGGAACCCTAATAGAAATTGTAGGACACGTATATTTATTGAATATATGACAGCTGTGTGACATATTGAATGTGACAAAAAGTAAACCATATAGGATATGGTTGATTTATTTTATTCAATTTTGTACAAAAGGATATAATTAAGAATGATATTCTCCATTGGCCTTTTTTATTTATTGATGCATAGGCAAGTTATTAAAGTATTTATTTTGTTGGGGGTTGAGGGGGGCCTTAGGAATAAAGAAAAGAAGCTCCTTCAATTTTAGACCTCTTAATTAACAATTTATATCTAAACCTCTATACCTCCAATCGTTGATTTTGACCCTCTGTTATATTAAATTCATGGCCGTGGAGACATTTTTCGATTTCATCCAAAGAACCAGCCACCTATTCAATTGGAGGAAACTTCTTTTAACTTTGTGTATGTACGTATAATCCAAAAGAAAGGTCCTTTGCACCAATAGTCAGAGGTTATGTGATGTATAATAGCACATTAGGGTACGTTAATACTCTACAAACTTTCCTTGCTTGACTTGTATTGAGGCATCGTTTTCAATTAGTCCCAAAAAACTAAGGTGACGGTTGATGTTGATGCAATCATTTTTGATCAAGTTGGTGCTTAACTCTACCTAAATTAAGAAATTTTCCACATTGCACTACTTATTAATGTCCTTTGGGACACTCTAAGGTCGGATACACGGAGCAATTGTTAAGAAAGGAGAAAGTTCTCTAGGTTTTGAGCCTTTTCTTATAATCAAAATTCAAAACAACTAAAAGGTGCTATAAGTATAAACTGATTGTCTGGTTGCAATATTAACTTCATTGGTAATTACACCTCATCTTTAAGAATTAAGAATTAAGGTTCAAAATATCGTCATTTAGTAAAAAAAAGAAAATTGTCACATAAGATTATATATGTATATATATTTAACGATGACTTTGTTAGTGTTTTTGTGAACAGATTTGGGTGGTTAACCAACTAGAGTTTATGTTATTTGCCCAAGCAAATAATGACCTGCATTTACGACTTTAACCAAAAAAGAAATGCAGTATCTAATTGGGAAAAATTCTATTATAAGAGCTCTACAAACGCACCTGCAAATAAGAGCGTTTTTTAAGCCATCTATTTAAATCGGATGGTGATAAAGAATTAAAGACACCTATTCTATCCAATAAATAATGTAGCCTACTGCACCAAACTTTTGCTTGTTGATTGGGTTAAAAAATAACGATAATAACAACAACAAAAAATAAATAAGAAGAAGAAGAAAGAGTACCAATTTTGCTCAGTACTTCTTCAACGTTTACTTATTTCTTCGAGGAACTTATAACCGAATATACATATCTCCATGGAAACGAATTCAAGTGGTGATTTTGATTTTTTTTTTCTTGTGGTGCTATGAATTTTTTCAATAGACTAGGGATTTAAAAAAAAAAAAACTCAACAAAATTCATTGAAAAAGGGATTGAACAATGAAGAACCCTCTAAGAAAATTTGAGGTTTTCAAGCAAATGAAATAATTATCCATCTTCTTGTATTCGTAAGTTTTTCTTTTTTCTTTTTCTGAACAAAATTTGTTCATTTTTTAAAATCGAGAAGAAAGAAAAATAGAATGCAATTTCAAATATAGAACCAAGATCGTCTTCGTAATTTTCTTTTTCATTTAGGACTTAACATTGAATATCACCATATTCTCCTTCGATACCAGTATACTTTTTGCCTCTAGCAAAGATTTTCGTAAACTCTGCCGATCTCTAGAAGATTCACTTGGATCAAAAACTTTATTGACTATCTGATTTCGATTTTGTTCTCCTCGATCTGGCAAAGCAGAGTACCAATGGACAAGGTGCGTTCTTTTCATTGGTGTTCTTACTCGCTTCTTTAAAATATATATATATATATATATATATATATATATAAGGGTAATGTTTCAATGGAGATTTTTGTTTTTACTCCATGGATGGGTAAAATTATCAAGTTGAATATGACCTACAATAGCAAGTAATTTCATCTATTTTTGATTAATTAATGTTTTATTCAATTATTTTTCTTTTTTATTTATTTCTTTTCTTTTTTTGATTTTAACTTATAAGTTTAATTTTTTAAATTTCATTTAATTTGAACATATTATGCTACTAATATGAATAAGTAATTTTTTTGAGAATATAAATAATGTTAATTTTGTTTTTATGTGAGATGTAACNAAACAATGAAAAAGGGATTGGAAAAAAAAAATTCCAACTCATAGGTCACATATAGGTTACTAATTTTTTAAGTCATAAATATTTAATTAGATTTTATTTTTTAATAAAATTACTAATATGATCATTATAACCATTAGATTAAAATCTAATGGTCCAAATGAAAGTACCCATCAATGGAGCAAAAATAAAAATCTCCATTGAAACATGACCCATATATATATATTTTGAGTTTGTTTTATATGTGGTGCAGTGCATCATATTTTCAACACACACATTCTCTTATATCCATTTATTTCCAACAAACGGACCAAAAAAATACTACTGCCTGTAGGAGTATTTTTACCACTCCTACACTAGAATACTCCCCTAATTGGTTTAAAAAAGGAAAATCGTTTTTTTTTTTTTGGCACAACAAGGAAGAAGAATGTAATCATCTTACATAAAAGGAAAGAGAATAATAAAAATACAGAAAGAAACATTAGTTGGGAAGGTTCTGACTTATGCAAGATCGGTTGGGGAATAAGCATAGTATATAAACAAAAAGCAAATAAAATAAAAACAATGAGTGGATATGGAGTGCTAGGCTTTCGAAGATAGCACCATTTGTAACCAACTTGTTAAATAAGTATTTAAAAGGTGATGTCGAGAAGAAATCATTGCTAAATTTAACACTTCTCTATTTGCAAGTTCATATCCCCATGATCCATCAGCAAACAAAAGATCTTTCATACTACGTAAAATCGACAAAATACTATAAATATCAACCGAGTTATAACAAAATATCGAATTCATCCCTTTGTTTTTGGAAATACCAAAATATTATTTACGATCATTTTTATCCGTTAAAATATGTTATTTCTCCAATTTGATGATGATGATGATATGTTTTTACTGATTAAAGTTGGTGATTATTACACACTAATTTTAATTTATGAGATTTTTCACATTTCTTTATTTTTTATTTTTCTTAAATGTGGACTTTTTTTTAAAAGAAAAAAGTACTAAGATTCGAAATCTAATTAGTATACCTCGAAATCTAATTAGTATACCTCTATTTAGCGGAGTGATACATTGCTGCTTCATCCCTAATTAGTAATTGGTATCACGTCAAACTCAAAATCTATTTCCAATTTGTTTTTGAAACTACAGTCTGAATTGTGAGAAAATAATATACGTGTCTATATCATCAATTAGCGCCATTTGATAAATTATTTTGTTTCCAAACTATAACTTTATTTTTTAGGGTGTATTTTTGTCTATTAAGATTCATTTTTTTTTGTTCCAAAAAAAATTATTTTTTTCGTGATATTATACAACTTATCAATGCCATTATACAATCAATTATCAAAGGGATAATCATCTCAATATATGTAAATATATGTACATAACTCAAATAGATAATAACTAAAGTATCACTTTTTTTTTTTTTTTAAAAAAAGTGGAGCTTAACTAATGACCACCACTTACTACAAATTAAAGAAAAATGGCACACACACACACTACCAAGATTTGAACCCCTGACCCCCCCAAACACACACACACAACCCTCAAACTTTGGACCAACTGAGCTAACCCCAGTTGGCTAAACTAAAGTATCACTTAGTTTTGATAAAATGCTCAATTTATCTTCTCAGCTTTCATAAACAACAAAAATATACCCAATGCCTAACAAAAATATCCCCTAAGATTAACAAATTAGTAAAAATTTCACCCCTATGTCTAACATGGTCAAAATTAAATAAGAATTTTATGTTGAAATGACTAAGTTATCCTTGTTCAAATACAATTAATTAACTAAAAAATAAAAAGTTTCTTTAGAAAAAAATTATATTTTTTTTTCACTAAATATTTTCATTTTGACTCTTTTTTTTTTCTCCCACTCATTACTATAGGTTGTTTGTTTTGATTGCATTTGTTTGGAATAAGAGAATTTTGCCCTTTTATATGTCAATTTTGACCAAATTAGAAAGAAAAGTGAAATTTGTACTAATTTTCTAATCTGAAGATATATTTTTATTATTTTTAGAAGTTGAAAGGATAATGAGCATTTTATAAAAAGCCAATGAATATTTATCAAAATGTTACCATACAATCTATCTTATCACAAGTCACGACACCACAATGAAACTCTTATTATAAAGGCCAGGTCTTAGCTTAAAATTCTCAAATAAATTTTTCACAAAGCTAGAACTCTCTTTCACTGACTTCACGTTCTGCCTCCAAGTAAAATCGTAATCACTTTGTTCTCGAATAATCAATTTATCATTTTGCAGTCAATTAATCTGACCAAAAATATACAAAGTAACAATTATTGAATATTGAGTCCAATCAATTGAAATATCCGCGAATTATTTGACTACACGTTGGGATAATTTTGCACAAAATACTTCATCATAATAGTACTGTTTCCGATTTGAATGACGGGAAAATAATGAGGCCCAACCAGCACGCTTTAAATGGTTCAAATAATTAATTTCAACGCTACTCATAACCAACGAATACTCCAATAAAATAATCACTATAATTTTTAAAAAACAAAACAAAACCCAACTGGTCTGCACTAAAAATTAAAATCATCGGTATTACTGTTTAATCAAATGAAAAAACCAAAGCAAAAACAAAATAAAAAAGTAAAGTATATCTTTAGATAACATTGTAACCAAGCTTCCTATGATGGAGGCTGGCCTTTAATTAAATATAATTGCGAAAACTCGACTATAGTCTAACCAGTTACATAGTGGTCATTAGTCATTACTCATTACTCAACATTATTAAAAATTTGGGAATAATATATCTTGGAGGAATTTCGGCATATTTTCAACATATTTACATCGTTTTTAAATTTTGAGTCTTTAAGATACTTATTTAAATTGCATAGCCGGCTAGCCGCATAAGGTTATAAATACTAGAAATGCAACTAACAATAAATTTACTAAGAATTATAAAAATGGTAAATAATTTTGTAAACGAAATTCCTTTATATTTTGCCAAAGTTCATGTTCAAAGAATTTGGTTGCTTAAACATAATGACAGAATATGGTTCATGATAAAAATAACTTATAAAGCCTTCTCCACCACTCTGAAGGTTTTTATATGTTTTGAATAAAGGAGAAATTTTATTCATCAATTAAATATTGCAGTTGTTGTATAATAATCAATTGGATACAAAATTTGAATTCAAATAACGGAAGCTATTAATAAACAAATATTTGGCATAATTATTGTACTCTATTAATATTTAGAGACAAAGTATTATTAAAAGGGTATAGCCAGAGCTTTATAAGATAAACATCTTTGTACTTCTAAATCATCTTTCACCACAAGAGTTAATTCTTAGTTAGAACTTAGGACTAATATTATGAAATTGTGAAAAGTTTTTTAAGTATATTATAAACTATTATTAGCCAACATATATGTCCATATCAGTATGGGCTTGTGCTTCACAATTTTCACAAACATACGGTTCCTGGTAGTTCAACAATTCAGGCACTTGATTATTGAGCAAAAGGGTTTAAGTTCAAAGCGCTTAAGATGCTTAAGGCAAGACTCAATTCAATTATTATGTCTTCTAATTATGTATCGTACATGGAATATAAAATTATAGTAGATGCATTGATTTAGAAAATAAAAATAGTTATAAAAGACATTAAGTTGGTGTTTTGACTTTGGATGCTCGTTCACATGTTGGAGCCTTGGAGGGGAAATAACAAGAATTGGAGGGCCCAAAACGTTGAAGGGTACTCTTAAAACTTAATAGTTATTTTCACATGGCATGGTTGTAGTCAGGGTGACCAACTGACTGCCAGCTAGGGATATGTCTAATGTTTTGGCTTTTGGAAGCACAAAACGCAAAATTTTTTTTATGTCTATGTTCTTTCTGCCATATTGTTTGATTTTCATTTATTTATTTCCAAAACTCCTTACATATTACTTTGCATGAATTATATGTTGCTCCAACAAGTAACACCTCGATCGGATTGAGACTCTAGAGCGTTTATGTTGGCCAAGTAAACTCCTCCACGTAACACTTCCATTTTATGGATCTGAAGATTTAGTATTTAGTGTCAATAATAATCACATGTTACATCAGAATCATTTATTAGTATGGATCTGAAGATTTACTAATCTAATACGTTAAAACACGACTCTTTCATTGTTAATTAACATTGGGTTCAAATTTAATCGCCAAAATTAAGATCATTCAACTACTTCTAAATCCTTCCCCCAAACCTTTCTTCTTGTCATAACTAGAATTAATTAAAGCGGTCAAACGTGACATTTTATCAAACGTCTCATGGCAAGAATCAGTCTACAAAGCACTTCATATATTTCCTTTCCAAATTTAATTTTCTTAGATTAATCCTTTTCCACTTCCACATGATGGCTCGATTGATCATCAGCCGTTGATTGTGCCCCGTAAAGACGGTGGCGGCGTTCTCTGCCGTAGATGACCCAAAAGACGAGAGACAACATAACCGCTGTCGAGACCATGGCCAAGCCAATATATATCCATTTGGTGTATCGTCGTAGAGCAGGGCAGTGGTCCGAATATATGTCGTTGAAGCTTTCTCTTACGAAGGTGCAGTCCTCTAGCTCCACTAGGAAAGGGCCGTAGCTGTTCAGCGCAATGCTCATGCTTACGCCGCTACTCATCTGGTCGTAGAACGTCGGCGTTAAACGACCTGTCGTTGTGCAAATCCCACTTGCCGAAACTTGGCACACATAGTTCGCCCACACCTATACACCATAAGTACATAACATTGAAAATTATAGAATTTATGAGTGAAACGACGCGACTTATCAAATAAATGTTGCCATGCCCTTCAAATCATATTAAAACGATCACACAACTATAGGAGTGCTAAATCACTTTATTTTTCATTCTCGTATCTCGACTCCATTAAAATATCTTATATTTTAATATTACAACAAAGTATAATGTGAATTTCACATATCGACACTAAGACAAAGAGTGGATATACACCCGTCTAGAGTCTAACAACTAGAGGAATGCTAAATCCACTTTATTTTTCACTCTTGTATCTCGACTTTACTAAAATATCTTATATTTTAATACGATTACAAAGCATAAGTTCACATGTCAGAGACAAAAAGTGGATTTAGCACCCACTAAAATCTAACCTTATGTTTCTTATACAAGTAAAGTTCATACACGAAAAAAAAAAACACACACACATCATGCGGGGCTGGGCCACCATATATGATCTTAACAAAAAAGAAATATCCTTCATTAAATTTTCCTCCTAGGGAGAAGAAGTCTTACCTTGTTTTCATCAAGTATGTGTTCATGTATACTTAATTACGAAAACATACAAGTTGTGTATGGTTGTTACCTGAGTAGCGTTGTTCAAGTCCACTTCACCAGCAGTGCAAGGTCGATCAGTGAGGTCATGAAAGAAGGGGTTGCAGAGGAGTGGCACCAATGGACCGGACTGGTTGAAGTAAAGCGGAACGAAGTTTGGCGCGAAGTTTATGTTCGACACATTGGTAATAACCTCGTTGATCACATCAACGAGTTGGGAAGTAACTTCTTTGCTTTTCAGTGATGTTTCTTGGGCAGTTGCCTTGTCCACACAGGGAAGGATTTCATCTAAGGCTGTGTGAGCTGTGGGGTTCACCACCCATTCATTCATAGCAACACAAGTATCCGCAGCCACACTAGTATGCGCATAATGCCATATGTCAAATAGGAGAGACTTCAATCAGCATAAATTATCATATAGTTTTACTAATAGCCACAAAGCACATAGAGCAAAGCACGGTGGTTATGATCATGTGAGATTTAATATGGGACACCAGATAAATCTTGATTATTCTAAGCACTATATATAATTAATTGAAATAAAAAAGTTCTCAAAAAACGAGCAAGAGTTAACTGAAGACTTGTTAATCTGATGCAGCCTAATAGTATACGTAAAAAAACTTACTTGTGGAGAAGGAGGAATGTTCCACACAGTATAAAGGTTCCAGTAACTAGTATCCACCCAGTGATCACAAGGCTGCAATGGTTGTGTGCATCAATACCAAGAGAAGGGGGAAATATAGAAAGGAATATGAGGGTATTGGTATCTCACATGTACACGAGAACTTGCATTCCGAAAATTGAAAATACTGGATAAAAAGAAGAATCAGAAACAAAGAAAATTAGTGCCAACAGCTGAAATGTTATAGAAAGCTTGAAACTGAAGCATCTTAAGGATATCAAAGGTGCTTACAAAGTCCCAGAAATGTCAAGATAAGCATAATGGCAGCAATTATGATGAGTGCCAATCGCCTGTATGAGTATAAACATATCGATTATGCGATCAAAATGATTTCAGAAATTAAAATGGACAGGTAATTGAAGCTTCCTAATTAATGACTGACACAGAATCTAAGAGATCCCTTATGTCTTCTGAATTCTTCCTTGTCATGTCTGCAAGGTTGCTCGCAGAAGAATTGATCTTTGTTTCGATCTGGTCAATATCAGTTTGAACATTTGAAGGTAGAAAAACTTGATCCACTCCAAGCTGTTTAGCTGCAGCAAAATAATCCGACACGTTCCTTAATTTCCCAACCGTAAAGTCCGCCTGACTTATGACATACTCCAATGTACTTGTTGTACTATGGTGAAACTTCTCCTGGCCAGTGTATAGCACAACACATCCAATGCTGAAACAACAGCATGAATATATCAACAATCAACCAGAGAACGGCTTAACTCAAAAACTAAGATGAGAGGGACAAAAGAGAGGGGGAGACATACATTGCTACGATGGTAAAGATAGCAAGGAAAATAAGAGAAAGAGCATAAGCTGCACTCGAATAGCCGTGAGGCTGTCTTTGCTTACAACAGAAGTAACAGAGAAAGATGAGAGATAAGCACAATCCAAAGCCCAAAAACCAGATGGCAGCAATAGCAAACAATGGGACTGCAGTGAAACCTACAGACTGGATAAGCAACCACAAGAACAAAAATGCATGAGAAAGGGAAGCAGACAGTAAGTTTGAACATAATTGAAATGTTACTATAAGCGCAAATAACTAAAATACAGATGAGATAATCACTTTGGATAAAGTTACATTAATGATGAAAACAAACAGGGGAATCAGTTAAAGGTCAAAGTACAGGTTTACCATGACCAAATGAAGCACAGATGAAAAATACATACTATTATTAACTATTTATGACAGGGTAACTCTGTTAGTGAGGAATGTACCTTATCACATCTTTGTCCAGTGTATTTCCTTATCGACTATCAAGAATAATTTCGTTGGATATATTTCCAAGAAGTACCATAACTAGTTTTTAAGTAAAAAGAACATTCAGAAAAGTAAGTTGATTAGAGTTTACAAACCATAATTCACCATCATTTTACATCTAAAACATGTTTTCATTAGTATCCCATTTTTCCCAAACTTCACCAGCAAGTACTTTTATATATATCAGTCACCAATAGAAGTTGGTAAATTAATTTAAACCTCTTCAGTCCTCACCATCATAGTCATAGACGAAGCTTAGGCTATAACAAGTGTAAAGCTACTTAGTCCTTTGTCGAGCTGTCATAAAAAAACGACAATAAAAGATCCAGCTTGAACAAAATACGACGTCACATTTGGTTTAATTTACTTACAGCCCAGTAATGGTGTTCACTGATATTCCATCCTCCTGTGTACCTCTTGAACCCATCAAGAGGGTCTTTCCTGCGTGTTCTCTCAGCAGCTAAGACAACCGACGAGTACTCCTCAACAGGTTGCGTAATGGGTCCCTCCACATAGGAACTTGTGGTCCCCCAAAACTTCTCGGATTCCCACCCTAAACAAAGCAGAAACAAAAATCATCAGCAAGAAAATATCAAAGCACTTTTCCTGAGAAACAAACAGAAAATAATGAGACCTGCAGAGGGTCTGGGAGAGGTTTGTGGGCCGGGTTGGAAGTGATGAGAGTCTCCATGGGAGAAGGGAAATGTTGTGAGAAAGGTAAGTAGTACAAGTAAGAAGGGCAGTACTGTAAACCTGTAACTTGACATTGTCACAGCATGAATTACTTGGTCTCAGAGTGACCTCTAGAGTGAGAGTGAGAGTGAGAAAGAAAGAAAGAGAGAGAAAGGAGGAGAGAGTGAGTAGTAGTAGTACTATAGTAGTAGTGGTAACTGGTAACGGTTTGGGGGAAGTGGGAATAGGGAGCGAAGGAGAGAGCGCTGGACTCCAATTCCCATGCTCATTTTTCTCAACTTTAGACTTTATTGCTGGTCCTATGTCGGAACCAAAATACCCCTATGGATTTTTGTTGACAAATAATTATAGTACTATTGACAATCCTTTTATTTATTTAATTTTCCTTAAATTAGGGATTGGAGCTTTGCAGTTTACAGCTCAATATTTTTTAGGAATGTAGTTATCAATCAAGGGAAAGGTAAAAGGTTACTGCTTTATCTCATAAAATAAAATTGCTTTTCGGAAAAAAAAAAAGGAAAGAAAATTTTGTTTTTTTCAATTAAAAAAATTTATATTTCATAAACTCGCATGTTCATGCGGTACTAGCAATAAATTACGTGACAAGCAAAGGACATCAATGATCAATCAACCGGACAGCTCGGAATAGTTCCTCAAGTGAACTCAGTAAGGGAGAACTTCATCTATATATGGAGCTCTAAAATTACTTCCTTGGACATAATATTCTCTGGAAGAAAAAAAAAACGCCGAAAGGTGATTTTGTCACAAGGGTAGAAATCATTGGAAGATGTCCAATGTGGAAGTGTTATAAATCAAAAGGAAAAAAAAAAGTTGAAGCATTTTTTTTTTAAATAAAAATCAAAGAAACAAGTAGCTGGGTCCCAAAAAACGTGTTGCGTTTTAACGGCTCTCTCCCCAATAAACTTGAAAATGTCAAGCACTTTCATTGGTTTTCCCTTTATTGGTTCCCGCCTTTCAATTTGCTTATCCTTATTATTTATTGAGAAACAACTGTAATGAACTTGATTAATTAATAGCCACCAAAAAAAAAAGTAACATATAATATATTATACAATATCTTGTGCTAATAAGTTAATAACAAATAACAAGCCAACTATCACATTATTAGTGAGAAAAAAAAAAAATTGCGAGAGTAAAGTTGGTACCTTGATATTATTCGTTGCAAATTAACGATGGAATAGATAAAATTCCTAAGTAAAAGCAAGAATGCACGAGCCTTAATAAATTCTCAGCAGAGATCTGGTATGACGTCGTTTTCCAAGGTGGTCTAGTCGTCTAGATATACATCAAAGCTGTGGCCTGTTGGTGCTTTGAGAAAGTAAGAGATAAAAACAGAGAGTAGTCAGAGAAACCAGGTAAGAGTGCTAGAGTGAATCTGATCCGGAGATGGGGACTTACACTTGAAAGCTTTTGTGTTAGTTTAGTGGGCTTTTTAGCCAAATGTCCGAATTTTGGATATAGTTTGTAAAATGACAGTTTTTTAAATATTATTAAAAAATAGCCGAATTTGAAAATTATTTAAAATAACCGTTTTTCATATTTAGTATGTCAAAATATATTGATTTATTTTTTGAAAAATTAATTTACTATTTCAAAAATTGATTTACTTTTTCAAAAATTGATTAACTTTATAAAATAATAGATCAACTGAAAAATGGTTGTTTATCAAAATAAAATTATAAAACAGTCATTATTAAATAGGTGTAAGAAAACAATCATTTTTTAAATTGATCTTAGAAAAAGGCCATTTCTTATAAATACTCTAGTTTAGTTTAAAGAGCTTGCCTTTTAGGCTTAATGAGCGATCCGTTTGGGCTAGTTAATTTCTTTAAGAGTTTTTATGAGTCTTCCCTATATTAAAACAATTAGAAAAATACGATACTAAAAATAAAAACAATCTCATATGGTGTACGGATGGCATTTTTTAAAATATTCTGTTAAAATGCGATGGCAAATGTGTACTAAGACCGAAATTTTTCAAAATTTACAAGAAGTAGCAAAACTGTAATAAAAATCATCTGTGACTAAAACCCAACGCCAACATACCTTATTTTTCTTCCTAACAATTCATGGGTTCAAAACTCAACATGTTCCCAAATCTATTTTATTTTTTTCTTTTTTTTTTCTTTTTTTTTCGTTTTTATTTTTTGGTTTTTTGTTTTCTTTTATATTTTATTTTTCATGGAACCTCTTCTCAACTGTTATATATTTTTTTTCTTTTTAATCTTTTTAATTATTTTTCCTCTGTTATTTTTTTCTTTTCCTCTTTTTTAATACTTCCTCTATTTACTTTTTTTTTTTACTGGATTACCACTTTTCTAAAATTAGTTATCAATTTCGTACTAGTTACTAGTTCCTCTCTTTTTTGTTTTTCTATTTTTATTTTTATTTTTTTCATTTATTTTTATGGAACTATGTCCATTCCTCTCCTTTTTCGGTCTTTTTTTTTTGAAAAAAAAAATTATTCTTTTAGTTTTTCCCCTTTTATCCTTTTCTAATTTCTTTTTTTTTTTTCTTTCCTTTTCTTTTTAAAAAAAAAAATAAATAAATAAAGTACTAATTCTTGGTAAACTATGGTAACTATTTAGGTTACTGGTTTCTAAACTGGTAACCACTTTAAATGGTGACAAGTTATCAGTTACCAGTATTGGTTACTAATAACCAATCAAACCACTTGTTTCTAGATTGGTAGCCACTTAGATTGGTGACTTTTTACCAATTAACCAGTGTCCAGAGCAAATATTTTTTAGTTGATCTCAATAAATAATAAGTATTTAGTATACTATGGTAAATATTTCGGTTATTGGTTTCCAGACTGGTGGCCACTTAAACTGGTGATAAGTTACCAGTTACCAATACTAGTTACTAGTAACCAATCTAGCTACTAGTTTCTAGACTAGTAGTCACTTAGACTGGTAACTTTTTACCGATTACCAGTAACCATGATAATTTTTTTTTTAGTTATCTCAATATATAATAAGCACTTGGAAAACTATAGTAACTATTTAGGTTATTAGTTTCCAAACTGGTGGTCACTTAAACTAGTGACTAGTTACTGGTTAGTAACTAATCTAGCTACTAGTTTCTAGATTGGTAGCAACTTAAACTAGTGATTTTTTACTAGTAACTCGTGACCAGAATAAATATTTATTAGTTATCTCAATAAATAATAAGTAGTTGGTAAACTATGGTAACCATTTAAGTTACTAGTTTCCAGACTGATGACCACTTAAATTGGTGACAAGTTACCAATTACTAGTACCTGTTACTAGTAATCAATCTAACTACTAGTTTCTAGACTAATAGCCACTTAGACCGGTGACTATTTACCTATTACTAATGACCAGAATAATTATAAATTCCAAATAGTAGCTATAAGAAACTATGCTGGTTACCAGTTACTAGTTTCGGGTTTCTATACAGTACCAATCTAGTTATTGGTTTCCATGTTAGTGGCTAGTTACAAAGACTGAAATTGGTTACTAGTTACTATTTTTTTTTTTTCAGTGGCTACTTATAAAGATCAATAGCTGGTTACTTGTTATTTGTTTTCGAATTGATAACTACTTAGAAAGACTGGTGACTAGTTACTAGTGACTGGTTATCAATTACAACAGTAGTCAATAAACTGGCAACCAATAACTAGTTCTTGCCTCAGTTTATAATATTAGAATTCATTTGTACAATAAAAAAAATTTTATACTTGCAATCACCATTATCCATCTACCTAATTACATTTTTGAAAACAAGTAATAATAACCAATTTAGTTCCTAGTTACCAAACTGGTGACTGGTCACAAGTTATAAGACAAATAATCAATCTCGTTAATAAATCTAGTTACTAGAATCTAATTAGTTATCTATATGCATAGTGCCCAATAAAACATTGAAACCACGATATTGGATAACTTATGTTAATAAGATAGGGAAACAAAAATAAGGAGTGAAACTTTGAAGACATAATAACACCGAATACGAAAAAATAGAGACATGTCAAAGGTTCCTATCAATCAATCAAATAAAAGTGAAAACATAAACTACCATCCAATCATGATCAATAAATGTACATTTCCTGAAACATATATCAAATTAAAAGCACAAGAATAATATTTGATTAAAAATACAACTACATACTTTAAGAACCATAAATAATTACACCAATTTTGTTTCTCAATCAGCAAGTCTCACTTATACCACCTGACTCTAAGCTCTATCATGATAATACTGAAATATGTCATGCACACAAAAAGGGGCTTCACTAAAATGCTTGAATTTCCAAACACATCAAGTATAAATAGTTGAAACATTAAACAAAGCAAAAAACTCAACATTTTAAATTTATCCAATAAAACAAGTTACATAATTACAAAATAAGAGAGAGAAAAAATACCAATTATTATTATCCAAAAGATAAAAAAAAAAGCTTACTCTAAAATTAGTTTTTCTTTATAAGCACTCTTTGTATCATCTTTTCTATAGTCTATAAACCCACAAAGTTATTCGTAATTGTACTCAATTTAAACTGAAAGAAAAAAAAAATCCCTCTTTAAAACCTAAATTTAATTGACTATTCTATTGCATACTCATTTCAGATTTAAATTCATACATTTTCTAAGAATCCAAACAAACTCAAAACATGAAAAAGACTCACAATCTAGTAACACTAGAATCTCAAATCATAGTACATAGTGGAGAGAAATTTAAGCATAAAAAGAAAAAAAAACTAAAAATTAAAGAAAATAGATATTTGGAATGTTACTTGTGATGAAAAAGTTAGGATATTCCTAATGGTATAATAAGATAAGTAATTTGATCTCCAATTTAAGGGAGATAGACGAGGACTAACCAAGAGAGAAAAGGAAAGACCTTCAATAATAAACAATGTCGTTTCCGAAGCTTCGCCGAGAGAGGTGATTTCAATGGAGATCTGACTCAGAGAGGGAGAAAGAGAGAGCTAACTTATGTGACTCCATATTCGAGTCCTCGTTGGCTTGCTCGCCAATGACAAATCCCCTCGACTCGCAATCTCTAAATGGCAGTGCTTTCACACTCTTCGTAATTGCTCGTCTTTGAGGTCTTGCTTTCATTCAGTCTCATAAATTGCCATCGTCTTATGAGTTTTTAATTAAAAATCCCATTAAATTGTAAAAAGTGGTATTTTTTTACAAACGACCGTATGAAAAGAATCAAAATACCACCGTACTGTATATTTGGAATTCTTTTTAAAAAAGCAGTGTTACTACTAATTTCCTCTTTCTTTAAACTAACTCGTATCAACCGCAAAAGCATAATAGTCTGCATCCGACCCAATAAGAGAGGTCCAAATAGCATAAAGGTATCAACCTGCAATGGGAAAATTAGGTTGGGACGGAGTCAATTTTCTATATTTAGTAGGAGAGAGGGATTAATGGATGGAGAGGGGGTGGGAAGGAGAGGTGGATGGATTCCTTCTATGTTTGTGTTTGGCATGAATGAGAAGACATGGAGAAGGCCCTCTTCCTTGGGCCAACCAATTTGAATCTTTTATTAATGGATGAATATAGGAAATTTGGCTAATTACATAGAATGTGAAAACTGAAATCCTATATCGGTAAAAAATGGAGAAAAAGAGAGATTTGAGTCTTAATATAGGAGACTACTTCTTGGTTACTAATTACTTTAATATGTAGTATTTCAGTATTTTAATATTTTGGAGAAATTTCTTTTTGTATTTATGAGAATGTGTAAAATATATTGGGGTTTGTTTGTAGATTTATGTATAAGCTAGAAAATGTTAAGCTTTCAACCTCGTGTATAAAAAATAAATATATTGGGGTCTTCATATTTAGAAACTAAAAACAGAAAATTCGATTATAAATTTTTCTTTAAATACTTCTTATTATTGAGAAGCTTCTAAAAGCAAAACTTGAATATCAACTTATTAAAATCCAAATGTTAAATATTTTGAAAATATAAAGTTGATAATATTCACTGGATTCCGTATGAGAATCTGCCACCACCAGCCAACCTCTAATTGCTCATCTGAAAACTGTTTTTTGATAAAAGAATTTTGGAATGAGTTTACATTCAATAAATAAATCTCAAACATGCAATGAATATTGTATTTCATGAACAATGCAGTCATAGAACCGTTATTATATATCATTTTTTGAAAAATATATTATTCAAAAATTTTTATTTCATAAAAGTTTCATATTATTTGAGCTTAACATAATGTATTGCCAAGTATATTAGAAGTGATGGATTATAATATGTAGTATCATGGCAAACCTAAATTGGAAAGGAAAAAAAAACAAAATAGGCTAAATTAGAGAGTGCATGTCCTTTTTCCACACTTCATTTTAATAAATATTTGTTCTTCTCTTTTCATAGCTAAATAATAGTATATGTACTTTTACATTAGATATATCGACTTATATACTAATTTTAATTTATAAACTGAGTATATTAGTTTTTATACTAGGTACGTTATATTTTACACTTTTATAAATATATTGATATACCGTCTATTTTGGTATAACATTTCAAAAACGATTTTTCACTTAAAATGATCTAATATTCAGTCGTTTTGTAATAAACTTCAAATTACATAGGTAAATTGGTTGAGTAGTAAATTGGTTGAGTAGCAAATTTTGGATGATTATTATGTTATATTCATAGCAGATTTTTTTAAAAAAAATTGCTAAAATTCCTTTTTTTTTTTGGAATTACTATATATGAAAGAAGCCCGAACAGGGTCACTTTCTATGTTCAGTAGGAATAAGAGATGGATTGATGAAGAATAGTGAGAGAGGGAAAGATAGATGAATCCTCTATCCTTATATTTTGTTAGAATGAGAGGAGAGTGGAGGGATGAACCCACCATTATGAATCATTCCATCCTTATAGTACTAAATGATTCAACTCTTTTTCTGTCTTTTCATATAAAATGACAAGTATACTCTTTTAAATAAATATTGAAAAATAATGAAATGGATAATGTGTTATTTTTATAAATAAATACTCCACATTTTTCTTACTCTTGATCCAACTTACCAAATAATATAAAAGAGTGTCACTTTCTTCTCTCTTGTTCTTGGGCTCTCCATCCTTCCTACTCTTCCACCTTCCATTAACTATGATGGGGTTTTGTGTTTTAACAGTTTTTTGTCTATCATAAAATTTTTTAGACATTTTTATTCATGAAATCACTTTTTGCTAGCTAGTTTGTTTCCTTCTCATTAATTGTGGTAGAAATGTGATCAAAATTATTTATGCGATAAAAATACTATTTGTTTTCTAAAAAGCTTAAATTAATTGTCACGAGAGCAAATACTTTCTCAAAAACTGTCGTTTTATCGTTTATTTTACTATAGCATTTCAAAAACGAATTTTTACTTTAAATAGCATAATATTCAGTCATTTTACAATAAATCTCAAATTATAGAATACCTAGTTAGTAGATTTTGGAGGATTATATTAGATTTATAGCAGTTTTTGGCAATTTTTTTTTCTTAAAGAAAACTACTACAAATCTTTTTTTTTTTTTTTTGAAATTACTATCTATGAAAGAAGCCCCAACGGGGTCACTTTCTATGTTCGGCATGAATGAGAGATGTATAGATGAAGAAGGGTGAGAGAGAAAGATAGATGGATTCTATATCGTTGTGTTTTGTTAGAATGAGAGGAGAGTGAGAGGGATGATCCCATTGTGAATCCTTCTATCCTTATAGTACTTGAATGATTCAACTCTTTTTTTATCTTTGCATATAAAATGACAAGTATACTTTTTTAAATAATTATTTAAAAAAATAAAATAGATAATGATTATTTTTATAAATAAATACTCCATATTCTTCATACTTTTGATCCAAACTTACCAAATAATTTAAGGGAGAAGAAGTGTCACTCTCCTCTCCCTCCTTCTTAGGCTCTCCATCCTTCTTACTCTCTCCTACTCTACTAACCATAGTAAAGTTTTATGTTTTAATAGTTTTTTGTTTATCATAAATATTTTAGATATTTTTATTCGTGAAATCATTTTTTTGCTAGCTAGTTTGTTTCTTTCTCATTAATTGTCGTAGAAATGTGATTGAAATTATTTATGTAATAAAAATACTACTAGTTTTCTAGAAAGTTTAAATTAATTGTTACGAGAGCAAATACTTCCCCAAAAATTGTTATTTTATCGCTGCAGCGACTAGCAAGTAATTTAAGTAGGTATTTGACAAGGGGCTTCTTACAAAAACCAAGCCCCAAGTCTGAAAATTTGAAAAATCTTAGATGAGCTAAACTTTTTGAAAAATTCTAGATTTATTTATAAATATATTATTTCCAAAAATATTTCAAAAGAACAATTTCTAAAATATTTTGAAAAATACTACATTTTCTTTAAAATTGGAACTTTTCAAATGCACTTCAAGTAATACGACCAGTTACCTCAAGTGCATCATCAATTTGTAAAAGTAGTATTTTTTTCTAAATCTTTTTTTAAAAAATGGCAATTTTAGAAATAAATCCGTGATTTTTCAAAAACATTTAAAATTGGGATTTGGGTTTCTAACACTTTTATCAATAAAAACTAAAAAGAATTACAAAAATACGGAAGTCAGTTTTTTTTTTTTTCATACGGTTTTTATTAGAAAAATTATCACATTTGAAATTTTTTTAGAAAGATATCATTTTTAAAATAATCACTAGTTATCAGCTTCTGAAAACTAGTTACGAATTATCAGTTATCAGTTATAAATACATTTGGTTACTAGTTATCACTTTCTAGAAACTGGTTACTAGTTACTAGTTTAAAAATGATATTTTTATAAATATTTTTTAGAAAATAGTATTTTTCTAATAAAAAATGTACTGGACCTAAAAAAACACATGCCACTGTATTTTTTAAATTTTTTTCTAAAAATATCGTAGAAGGCATAATTTCTCTTGGGGATTTTCAATTAGACTTTTTACAAAATTCCAGGCCCAAAGTACTAAAAACTGAAAAATCCCTAATGGGCTGAATCTTTATAAAAAATCCCTGATTTCTTTAGAAAAATATCATTTTAAAAAAAAAATTAGAAAAATGATATTTTAAAGAAATATTTGGAAAAATTCTATTTTTTCTTCGAAATTGGTATTTTTCAATGGTACTCGAGGTAACCAGTTGGGTTAATTGAGGCAAGCAATCTAGTTACTTGAGATAATCGGTTCAGTTACCTCAAGTAAGTTGATTGGTTACCTCAACTGTCTCATAGTATAAAGTTGTATTTTTCTAAATACTTTTAAAAGTGGTATTTTTCTAATTAAAATCCAGGATTTTTCAAATAATTTCAAAATCTGTATGAAAAATTACTACAAAAAAATCAAATTTCCTCTTTTCAATTTTCCTTTTGAAATTTTACGATATAAAATCAAATTTCCTCTTTGACAAACGGTGTTATATGTAATTCTATCCAGAAAAAAAAAGTAAAATAAAAGAAAAAATTGCGGTAAAGCTAAAACATGGCCTCTTTTGCAAGCTTTTGCGTGTAAATTGATTCTGATGGAAGTTGAATTAAAGAGCCATTCAAAGAACATAGATTTATATTCAGAATTACCGTAAAATTTTTTGACTCTTCTGTTTTGAACCGCTGAAAAGTTTCTTATTATTAAAAAATGTACACCAAATTAAACAAGCCACATACAGAAAATCATGCATAATCATGTTTGTCACAGCATATTATGAGTCATACTTAAATAATAATAAGAAAATTTAAATGCGAGAAAATTAAGAGAGAATGACGAGAAAGAGAACGATCCAAAAGAGAAAAATGGGGAGAAATAAAATGATGAGAAATAGGGAGAGGATGCGGAGAGGGACAATAACTCAATACAAATACATACACTCATTCCTTGGTATATAACCATTTACTCTATTATTTCAAAAGGTTATATATATTAAGTTATACAATACAAAATTACTACAAAACATAATATCTTATGCCCTCGTACTATGGATTTACGAATCCAGTAATGACTTAATATATACAACATGGTGTACCAGATTCATTCATTTATTTTTATTTTTATTTTTAAAAAAATTGCAATTTAGAAAAATCATTAAACGCAATATTTATTTAAAGTAGTGTATAGATATCTAGTTTTCACTACGAAACCATTTCGAACAGTTATACATAGAACAACCAGCCTCCAAAGCGGACAGCAGGAGAAGCACGTTAGCAGCCAAAAAGACGAGGATCGGCCATGAACAAAACACGTAGCTTTTCATGGCGACCTTAATCCTCACTCTCCAGCTCCCCCAGTAATAACCGTTCACCTCCTCAATGGCCTTGTCCAGAACCGGGACGCGCGTGATCTTCACCGACTTCGTCATTCCGTTCCAAAGCGCCGCCGCCTCTCCGTCGCTCTTCAGCCGGTTCACCACCACCCCGGCCTCCCTCAGAATCCGCACGTCCTCCTCCGTGTCGATGATCCCGTTCATCAACTCCGTGTAGCGCGTGAACGCCACGACCTCAGGTGCGACCGAGGCTTCGTAGGCCACCAAGTTCCTCAGTACGACGTCGGAGTTGTCGTCCAATCGAACGACCGGGAGTCTAAACTGCCCCGAGCTCTTGTCGAAGCTGATCTTGCCAAGGCCAACGTTTGTATAAGGGACAAACTTGACACCGGTTTTGGAAAGTTCCGAGACTGTGGGAATCGAGATCTCTTCCACTAATGGGCTCTCGTGTTTGGCGGCTAAGAAAATGTTTTCTATCTCCTCCGCTACATTCTCTGCTGACGTAATGAAGTCACTCACAGCTGAAGTGGTAGTACTGGTTTTGGCCTTGAGACAGGAAAGATGGACCACAATTTTGTATGGTAACATAAGTAAGAGCATCATAGTTTTGGAGTTGCGGATTTTCCCTAGAAGCCATATTGGAGCCATGTTAATCAAACATATTATTCCTAAGATTCTTTTTAGGGTTTTTTTGAGAATTAAGTACCAACTACCAATAGTAGTACTACTAGTACTATTCTTGTCGATGATGATCTCGTCATTGTTATTGTGATCACAATCTTTTTCTTGGTCTTGCTCATTATTGTTGATCTTATCAAGTTGTGCCATTGTTCTTGGTACGATGTATGAATAGAGAAGGTCAAGCATGTGAGCTTTTCCGAAACAGTCTTCTCTGAAATTCTTTACATCCCCAAACTTAAAGGGGGAAAGGTCCTTGCAGAAACCCAATAACATGTTGGCCAAATCTTCATCCGGATCATCTTGATGTTGTTTGTGTAAACCGTTAATAACATCTCTGATCAGGAAGAGAGGTATTTGGTTTTCAAGCATGATAATGTCTCTAAGAATTGTATGGTGGGCCGTTTTCCTTCTCGTATAGTCGATCAAATGTGCCATCTTTGAAGAGATTCGCATAAGTGAACTACCTATTAGAAAATTTCACAATATATATATGTTAGTTGATCAGTGCTAATTTACCATATAACTTAATTTCAAGTTCTAGTTTGGGAATTAATGATTTTATATATAGCATCTAATGGGAGAGAATTTATGCTATATATAACTGATGTTTGATAACGATTTCCGTGATTAAAATATTTCGTATATTTGTTGAATTATCTTTATATATGGCATTTAATACGAGAGAATTTCATCCAGCTATAACTGGGGTGTTTAATAACTATTTCATTGATAAGATTATTTCGTAATTTGTTGTTGCCTATTGGTCAAAGTAGAATTTTAGGAGTAAGATTTCAAAAATGATATACAAATCAATCAATTTTTATACAAGATTTTAACTTCTAACCTAGGTTACGAGTATAATCATAAGCACAACAATGCCGAACTACTAGCCATAAATAATTATTCATTTTAACTTATAATACGGTAGCTAGGTTTGACGATCAGGTAAACTAATGTTTATAACATAACATTACCTTCCATGGTCTTGGCGGAATAGGTTTGGAGATACTCCAACAAGAAGGCGGCATCGATGGCGAGAGTCCAAGCCAGTGTTTCTTCATCAAATTCCAAGAAACGGTGGTAATAACCACGGATATAACTATCTTTTTCTTCAAAGCATCTAACAAGATCCCGCAGTTTGCTTTGTCCGAAGTTCTTTTGGACCCTTTTGGCTGAAGTGAGTTTGTAACGCTCCATCTCGAATAGTTCGGGTCTTCGGCGGTGGTACGGCCCAAGGGCCACCACCTGAGGAGTATAGGCCTCAGGTTTGGTGGACATAAGGGTTTTTGGTACGTTGAAGATGCTAACGGCAACTTCACCTTGATCATCATCATCTTTTTCCTCTAGAGCCTCTTCGAGGATTCGACTTATGTTAATAACCCATTCTTGACCATGAACAAGCATAGGGTTAATTGGTTCCATATTAGAGTATTGTGCTTTTACGTATTACCTAGGTCGATGATGATACAAAGTTGGCAGTGCGTTTTTTTCTCGGCTGATTGGAGATAAGTGTTTATGAACTATAAATTGTTCGATGCAGCCATTTATAAATGATAGGTATAATTGTGAGATGATTAAGTGTGCAATAATTACATGTAATGCGATTTTGTTGGATCATATTTTACACATGCATGCAATTAATTATTCTGTTTTTTCTCTTTAAAAAGATGTCTATTAACCTTTACAATACGACTATGTTTGTTATTTTTATAATTAATACGCAGCATATATATATATATATATTGGGATTGAATGCGTGTATTTTACTCTTTCTTATTTGGCGGCTAGGAGAAGAAGAGGATTGGCGGCCCATTTGGCTTTTCCCCACTAATTATGTGTACTCCTAGTACGTTAATTGATCTATGGACACGTAATTATATAAATTAATTTGATTTTATCCTTTTCGTTAGGTCATTTTATAAAACTACTTTTATGTTGATTTTATATGGTTAAAATAATAAATAATGAAACGTAATACACGAGTCTGATATTTGTGTGAAAACTTGTAGTAAAAAAATTCACTAATTGATGATATTATTTTTTATTGAACTAATTTGTTGATCAATAATAATTTATTTGAAAAATACCTCTACACTCTATTGACTTGAGGATGCATGATCGTGGGATCGACGTTAAACATGTGTTAGTCATGGCCGTGCAGTTACAGTAGTTCCATTTTATTTTTTTTTTAAAAAAGTAAGACTTAACTAATCACCACCACTTATTACAAATTTAAAGAAAAATAATACACACACATACTCTACCAAGACTTGAATCTCTGACCCTCCCAAACTCACACACACATCTCTCAAACTTTGAACCAATTGAGCTAGTTTCAGTTGGCCAATTACAGTAGTAACGTAGTTCCATTAGTCCTGAATTTAGCAAAACATTGCACTATTCATACTTGTAGCTGATATCCCACTACCCCAAAAAAAAAAAAAGATAATAGTAATTATAATTGTTTGGTCAAAACAACAAAAATGTGCAAATAAAAGCGATACGTTTACTCACAACGAAACCTTTTTTTTTTTTTTTTTACTACAACTATCAATTAATACCCACGATTCGACATTGTTAATGTACTTTTTACAAACTTTTATACATGGTGGTTGAATCGATTGTGAAATCTAAATTAAGAAGTTTAAATAACCCCGGAGATTTTATTTACAAAATAATCATGATCATATTGATCTTTTACTCACTGATTTTTTACTTGTAGTAAAAAATTGTGTTATGCCTAAATATAGTTTTTCTTTTTGTTTTATATTTCTTTTTAATTAGTGCTTATTATAATTATCTTTATATAGAATTTATGCGACTTATATAATGCATTGAGGAATTAAAATTTTTTATCTTTTTTTAGATATTGGAAAAAAAAGGAAAGAATATTACATACCCAACTATGACCAGTTTTCTCTTTTTTTGCAAACAAAGCTTAAATATTTCTTGAAATATTTCAACCACCATCGAAATACCAGATTGGTTATAGTAAATTTTCACTCAAATTTGATATAATCAGTCTGATTATTCGATATTGGTCGAAATATTTCAACTATGGTCGAGTTTGTTTTCGACCATATATATATGATATTATGATTGAACATATAATCCTGATAACGTAATATATATCTTTTGTTTGTACTTGACTTGACCTTGTCAAAAATTTTCAAGCAGATTGAATTTTTACTGAATGGTGTTGTGCATGAGCAATTTTGGATATCAAAAATTTATTAAGAATAGATCTATTTTACTAAATGATTTATAATTTGTCCCATATTGATCATCACCATGGCTTTTAAATAATGTCAAAATTGATAATAATAGTGTAAAAAGACGAACCATAATTTTTTTTTCTTTTTTAAAGTTGAAATAAAAAGGCTAACCACCAAAAGTTCCTCTCAGCCTAATTTCGTCTAAAATACTGCTAAATTGAACTCTAAGAAGCCGAATAAGAGAAAATACAAACTACAAATGTAAAGTAAATGTTTTTACCATACTAAGATCATAAACCAAAATCAAGAACCTGTTAAGGAAAAAAAAAATTAACACCATCAATAGAATTCTGGTGTTGACTATTATGTGCCAAAATAATGAGTGTAAAAGGAGGGAGAAAAGAAAAAAAAAAAAAGTCAAAAGACGGAAAACGACATCAATATAAAGACCACAGTAGCATAGTAAACAGCCATAAAATAAAAACTCCAGCAATGCATGAACAACATCTTTGTTTTGAACTCGGTAGCTTTCTAATAGTTTGTTATCTCTTATTCCCAATGATTCTTCTTGTTATATTCCCAGAGTTTGTAATATCATTGCTCATGTTTTAGCTATATTAGCACTTAAGTTAGATGATAAACTTGTACGGTTCGAATGCTGGTAATTTAGAAAAATGATTATCGTAGTTTTGTAAACAAAATCAAGAATGCAACAGATTTGATATTTTAAAATTTTTTTAAAAACTTTACAAAATAAAATAAATAGGATCGGTGATCTAACATAACTCAATTCATGGTGTTTAGATAAAATCTAAAAGTGCTTTACCATCATCAAGCCTTCTTGTCTATTCTCTGGAGCCTGTTGAACGACCCGGTATGTGGGTACCTTCTTGATTCCTAATGAGAGATATGTGGCGCGATTCAGAAGACGTTCTTTCTTTTCTTTGATTGAATTTCTACGACTTTTGGCACATATCTCTCATTTTGCGATCATGAACGAGTTTGGAATTTTTTTTGCGGTGGCTCGATTCTCTCAGACTATCTTATTTTCTCTTTGTCACACGAAAACTATAGTTAATAGACTAAGGGTGGCGTGTGGCTATTGTGTAGAGACTTAGGACAATTTTTTTCCTAAGTATTAGAAAGATGTAAACTATATTGGGTTTATTAGGATCATCTGACTACTTAATTAATTATGGATTATGTTTGAGCTAGACATGAGACCTTATGGATCTAAATAGTATAAGCTTCAATGGGCCAATTATACACAGTCATAATTATCTATTAATTATGATCGAGAATTGTCTATTAATATTAGAGGCACTTCAATAGGTCCAATATTACACTCCTAAACTAAATGTTATATATTTTATGTGAAGCTGATAATTAACACTTTAATTAGCTTGATTCATGTAGTATATACAATACTTGCAGATATACCTATGATAAAATGCCGTACTAGTAAGGTGAAATTACTATATTACTCCTCTAGTACGTATTTACTTTTGAGTTGCCAATTTTTTATTTGATGGATAATAGTTGACTATAGTGTTTGTATATGCCTATACAAATAGAGTCAAATTCACAAAGTAAACACTTGGCACCTGGTTTTATTATCCAAGTCCTTGAAAAACTTCAAAGTGATATTATATGCACAGTGTCCGAAATCATGAAGGGTATTATCGTCAATTCACAAATTTTATCTTCCAAGATACATGAGTCTGAACCAAAGAATCGAAACTAGTCCTTTAGTAAGTCAAAACTTTTGAAAGCAAGTCTGACAATTACTACGATTAAGCTAATCTTACAATAGAGCTGGATTAGTGACAAATAGAATATTGAGTTACGATACTTATCCTCAAATTATATTTTCACTTGGTCCAGTTCAATAAGCTTATAACTTTTTTATAATACACTAATGTTTCTATCCGAAGTCAGCCACTTCAATGATTGGACACTTCATCAATTCCGATAAAATAGACAACATTACATTATATAGCAAAATAAAGTACTCCATCTTAATTTGGAGAATGTGAAATTTTAATTTAGACATAATTGAAATAAATAATTTAGTTTCCCATATGTGAATATTTTACATGGACAATATTTTAATCATATTACTCATTATCAGTCATAGAAACTTTTAGACGTTTATATAATAAAAAACATATACATCACATATATATAATTAGGACATAATATAGACTTCAGTAAAATCAAATAGATAACATTTAATTCTAATAAACATTGGTCAAAATGCTTAACTAAGAGATTGCTTTCTAGGGCATATTCCCAACATAGAGAAAGTTCCTCCATCTATTATGACGGATGTAATTTTTGATTATTTAATGTAATATCGACATTTTATCTTTATAAAAATAAAAATCAACTATGAATGACATTTATGTAGAAACAACATAGTTTGGGTATCTTCAAGGGAAAACAAAAAGTTTGGGTATGACAAACAATCAGAAATGACATTGACATGAAAACGACTACAAACTAATAAAACGACAAAAAAGATAAAACTACATAGTATGGGAAAACGACAATATACTCGTAACTTTTTAAAAAACGACAACGAATTTAACAACGTACATCATCATAAAAGACCGACAATTAGTTATATGAACATGAGAAACGACAATATTAAAAAAGGGCATAAAATTGGTTTAACAACTTGGACAAAACTATTTCAAAAAAAAGCTTGGACGAAAACCGACAACAGCATATACAGCATAAACTAGATCAAGTACAAGGAAAAAGACAATAAATTGAGAAAACGACTTCATCTGGATGAACGTCAATAGCGAAGACACGCCACACTACCTAATTCAACGTCATTCAACGCAAAATGACAAGAATAAGGAACGACAATAAACTAAAGAAAAAAGAGAGAAAACGACAACAATCTAGAAACGACATGAACATAAACGACTACAATAAATAAACGAAACAAATCTAAAAACGACGATCGCTGGGTCAATGTTACGTCCAAGGGTCAAGATTGGGTACTGGTTAGTAGTCCGCAGAAGGAACGTCCCAGATTCATTCAGCTTAGAAGACACTTTTCACAAGAAGGGTACTCGAGTATTTTCACAAATTAGGGCTCCCTATATAAGCTTCTTAACGTTACCCTCTTCTTTTTCCGCTGCATTAGGGTTTTTGCTCCTGTGCCTCCCTTCGCGTCTTCGGCTTCGACCAGAGTCTCCTCAGAACCCTAACAATGGCGGAACAGGTTCTCTATCTCGACCTCTTATACACTCATCGAACACTCTTACCTCTATTTCGCTAATCAAACTCTGATCCACAGACCCTTTACTAAGTTACTCTGTTCTTTTCTTTTTATTTTTTTTATTTTTTTTTGGGTGTTACAGACGGAAAAGGCATTTCTGAAGCAGCCCAAGGTGTTTCTCTGGTAAGCTATTTTTATCATTTTTTTTTTCAAAATAGATTTATTCTTTTTACCGAGAAAACGCCTGAGAATGGAGTAAACCGAAAAAGGAGTCCTTGAATTAGATCTTTTAATATTTTGATCTATGAAGCATTTTATCGAATATTTGAGCTTCGTTTGATAGAATTGTATGAATATTTCTGAGTATGAATTTTGTGTAAAACTTTTGTAGCTCGAAGAAGTCTTCTAAGGGAAAGAGGCCAGGAAAAGGAGGTAACAGGTTCTGGAAGAGCATCGGTTTGGGTTTCAAGACTCCTAGAGAGGCCATTGAAGGTATGACTAAGAGTCCCATTGATCCTTTTATTTTAATCTTTGTTTCCTCTTTGTTGAGTTGAATTCACATTTCATATTTTTCACTTAGAAATTGCATGTTTTTCCCTAATTTCGAGCTTTTATTTTTTTTAGAACTAGACCTGTTGTAAATTTATTAAATCAATTAATGTTGTTGTTATAATGGTTTCATTTCGTGATAAATTCCTCGGACTAAGTAACGTACGGATTCTAGGTTGTAGTTGAACACTTTAATCGGTTGTTTTTCAATTGTATATCTAAAGCATTACTTTTGTAATGGTTGTTTTATTGTGTATCTTTGTAAAGTAATTCTTATTTGTTCTCGGTGCTGTGTGTTCTTCTTGTTGTGTTCTATTTTTTGCATTCCCGAAACTGTGGCTTGTATATTCTTGAGTTGTTTTTTTTTTTTCCCATAAGGGTAGCATATGAGTCGGAACTGTTGCTGTAACCTTGAATGATGCTATAAGTAAACTTTGATATTTAATTCAAGTAATATGTTACAAGAAATGTATATCCATACATCATTGCAGGTACATACATTGATAAGAAATGTCCATTCACGGGTACCGTCTCCATCAGGGGCCGTATTCTGGCTGGTACTTGCCACAGTGCTAAGATGGTGAGGACAATCATTGTTAGGCGCAATTACCTTCACTTTGTTAAGAAGTACCAAAGGTAAGATTGTCAAACCTCGAAAAAATTTCTTCTTTATGTTTTTTCAACTTCTGCGTATCTTAACAATTTCTCTACTAAAATAAGATACGAGAAGAGGCACTCGAACATTCCAGCACATATTTCCCCATGCTTCCGTGTGAAAGAAGGAGACCATGTCATCATTGGACAGTGCAGGTTAGATTCTATACTTTGCGTCATTGGCTTTGATCATCTTGATTTTACCCTGAACTAAGCTGTTTCCATTGTTTGACCTTCTTTTCTCTATTGCAGGCCATTGTCAAAGACAGTGAGGTTCAATGTGTTGAAAGTTATTCCAGCTGGGTCATCTGGTGGTGGCAAGAAGGCATTCACAGGAATTTAATTTCATCGCTATAGACTTTTTCCATTAGCTTTATATTTGAGTGAGAACGACACTATGAGAAAAACTTTTCTTCTTTTTTGATGTGCTCTTTAGTTAATCTATGTATGATGAATCTGTTTCCTGTTGAACTAGTTCTTGAATTTTGCAATGCGAAATTAGTATTTTTCAACTGCATAATATTGCTGCTAGTAGAAAATAGTTAAATATAAGCTTGAAGATCTTTTGTGGCCTTTGGAGAGATTTTGAAAGGTGTTTTTATAAATTTTCGAGAAGGTAAATATTATTGTGTTTACTTTATGATAAGTTTTCGCTTCCTACTATCTTGGTTAATAGGATATGAAGATACTTTTGGTGGTTCTTTTATGGCATTTAAAGAAACAATTGTTGTTTGGTTGTCTTGTCAATTTTAATTCGTGCTTCTTTTGAGAAAATTCGGATTTTTTGGGTAGTCTTATAAATCATTCAATGGTAAGTCCTTTTAACTACGGACCAGAACACACTGTAGTAGTGTCGAACCACAAAACAGGTGCTATCTTAAGAAGAAAGTAAGGTAAAAGAAGACTAGGTATGAGCTTCCATATTCCTTTGTTGAGGAATACCCGGAGGATTGGGTCGTTGGGTCGATGTAACCATTGTGAAAACATTAGTTTTAGTCTCATGGAGTTGGATGTTAAGAGTGAACACAAAACGTCAAGCCCACTCGAGAAGCCATGAACTCCGCAAGGAAAGTCCAAAATAAGCACCAGAACTCGTCTCTCTAATTCAGTACCCAACTAGCACTGTCCCTAGTAAGTAATAACCACCCCTATTCCAGCGTGAGAGCAACACGGCTTGACAGCAGCATCTACGTTCACCTTCACTCTAAAATAGATACCAGGTGCTGTCTCCGGTAGGTATCCCCGATGCCTGCCTTGTTACTGCCTCCATTTAACTTATTGCACTTTTTAAAAACGGTTATTTGTGAACGGTTAATTGATATGGACTCACAAAGGTCAAAGAAGCGAAAGGGGACTAGTAACTATGTCAGAAAAATAAATTACTGATGGTTTAAAGCACCATAGATGCTAATAAAGAGCTTCACTTCTATGGTGGTATCAAATTCTTTTTTAGAATTGTCTGAAGAGTATTGCTGTGAAATATGTTATACATTTATCTTTGTTGGCACACCCTGTTAATAAACATTATTTTGACAATACTGTGTTTAGTAGTTAGTACTTAGTAGTGATGGTGTATTGTAAAACTAAAATATATAATGACGTGTTAGTTTATACACTAGAATACAACTGTATTGGTACAATATTAAGTCAAGTGATATGTTCATTCTCATTCCACTTTCTAAATTAAGAAAAATTCTTTCTTAATTGTTTTTCATGAGTTTCACATTTGTTCGGAAGGACATTTGTGCTCTTAATTAATTAGGGATGACGTTGGTTAATATCAAAGCTCTGATATGGGCTCGGTGGGAGAAAAAATCTGAACAAATTGATGGAGAAAGAAGAAGCTTATAGCTTCGATTAGAAGAAAGAAAGAGACAAATAAAAAAAGAACTGTATTGATATGTGAATTAATGATCTGAAAATATAAGAGCCGACGTACATATTACACTTGGAGGCCAAGTCTTTTTTTTTTTTTTTTGTTGTTGGTATAAACGGGTTCCTCAAAAGAATATCATTAATCAAAGCAAAAAATTTCAAGTTACAATTTCAAACTCTTCAAAGAAAGGAGAGGAAAAATAGATCACAAACACAACTAAAAACAAATGTGTGGATTATCTAATTTTTCAGGAGAAAAAGATAATAAAGACCACTAGTATCTATTGGCTTTAACACAAGGCTTCTTGCTAAATTGTTTGACTCTTAGGTGCCGTTTGGTTGGGTGGAATGAAATTGAATGTAATGGTAATTGTAATGGGAATAAGAATGGAAAGGAAAAGAAATGTGATTATTTTGTTTGGTTGAAATTTTGGAATCAACTATGGAATGTAATGGAATTAACTGTACTTTGACTAATATACCCCTGATTTTGAATTAATTTCTTTTAAAAAAATAAATGCTATCACTATTGGAAAAAAGAAAATATAAAAATAGATTCAATTACCAAATATAAAAATAGATTAAACTTCTTATGGTAGTAAAATTAATATTTTAATAATTGCTCATTATTATTTACCATATAAATATAACATACAAAATATATATTAGAAAACAAAAATATAGTAATTGGATGATATGAGGAAAAAGATGATTTGTAGGTAGTTTAGTCATGAATATGGATGCAAGTTTTACATTTGGTTTAGTCATAGATATGAGGAAAAAGATAATAATGAGGGGGTAAAATATGTTAAATGAGGGGCAAAAAGGAAAAAAGTGGCTAACTTAGGAATGTAATAGCCTTTACATCCATTTTCAAGTGTAATTCTAATTCCTTTATTTGATGTAATGGTCATTACATTGTAAAGATCATTCATAAGTAAAAAGTGAAACCAAACAATATAAAGCCATTACATTCCATTCCATTACATTCCATTACTATCAACCAAACACCGCCTTAGAGTGCAAGATGAATTCTTTTGGTTAACTCATCCAAGGTTGACAAGCGAGACACTACTTACATACCCAAGACCTCTTATTGACTAAGGCATCTCAACACATGGCATAGTTTTTACTTGTTAAAGGCCTTGAAACATAGTGAGGCTCGATTGGACAATGTGGTTTTTGCCCTTCTTTAACTCAAGAGTAATGCTAAGAGGTACCATGTGGTGTTCCACATGAGGTGTAAGTCTTTTATAGGTTGATTATAATTACACCTCAGGTGAAATCTATGTGAGACGAAATTTATTGACTATAATCACCCAATAACACAATTACACTTCATATGGTATTGGATAGCAATAATGTCATAGCATTGATGCATTACTCAACTCAATCTTGGCACATGGAAATTTAGAAGTTCTTATAATCTTTTGGAGTCTTATCTTAGCGAGTTTTGACATTTGTCATATAGAAGAGTAATATTATTGGGCACCATATGACGCCAATAAGTTGTGGCTGTATTATTAGTTGATAAACTGGTCCTATCTAACATATAATTATAGTAATAAATTTTAGAGGTCTTTGAATTCGTCTCCTATCTAGTTTTAACACGTTAATTGTTTGGTCAAAAGACATGTCATCAACTGCTTTCTAAATGATTGCATTGTTTTCCTATTTTATGACATAGCTCATTCTGTTTGAGGAAAATATTTAGCACACGACTGCCAACTACGAAGTAGCACGTTTATATTTTTTTCCATTTTCGAAAAGGCTCTGCAAATTCAACCCAATTCCAAAGAAAGACACAGTCATCTGGCAGAAACAGAGGTGTTCGCAGAAAAATTGAAAAGCCAAAAATAAAGAAAAAAGGTGCCATTGTGATTGTCTTCTCGAGCTTATCTACATAGTTACCTGACTCGAGTCTTGTCCGAAAAATGCACAAAACCACGTGTAGTAGGCATCTAAGCAAATAATGCATGCGGAAGTAGTTTTCCTTAGAGTTATCGGTGAAGAAAGTCTTTTCAGTTTTCACACCATCTAATGCACGTCACGGTGTATTGTAACAACGACAAGGGTATTTAAAAATTTGATGGACTAACAATTAAAATTAAAAATATAGATTGGTAATTCCTTTAGTACTCCGAAAGGTCAATATATATATATATACATACATTTATATATGGTTTTCAGTTGTCACTTGTCAGATTTACTCTTTATTTCCCGTTTCATATTTAACGCTACCTCAAAGATATATAATAAATTGTATAAAATCTACCCACGTACATTAATTAGGCTACTTCAATGATATAAAGCTAAACAAAATCTGAATTAATATTATATGATTATCATGATTTCAAAGCATATGTACTGCAATATAGATATATATTCTTAAAAGTCTATAAAACAAACAGAACCGAGCAAATTAAAAAGACAAATAACTAAATGTATATATCAAGATCATGTTCTTAAAAAATTCAATTTAAAGATCATTAAAATAAAAGTCTAGCTACCCAATTGTTTCATCTAAAGAACATCGTGATATATATGATTATATAGTAAAGTACTAGTCCCTATATATATATGTACATCTTCTTCCGTTATGACCCCCCACCTCATTCAGATTACTACTGACTAGCTCCAAGCAACCATGTATAGAGAGGCCGCAAGCGCCTCCGAGTACCTAATGATCACCGGCTTCGGAATCCACGACGTAAGGCTCTCGAAAGAAGCGTGGATTCTCCCCGGCCAGTCATGCACCGTCTTCGAGGTCTCGCCAATCAGCTACACCTTCCAAGTCCAAGCCATGAGCGCCGAGGAGCTCCCTATAATCCTCTCTACCGTCTTCACCGTCGGTCCTCGTATCGACGAAGAGCTGATCAGCCTCCAACGCTACGCCAAGCTCGTTTTCTCCCCTGACCATCGTGACATCAAGGAACTCGTCCAGGGCACCATCGAGGGCGCGACGCGTTTCCTCGCGGCCTCGAAGTCCATGGCGGAGATTGATATTGATGGTCATAGCGAAAAGTTTAAACAAGAGGTCTCTGAGAAAGCTCAGCCTCGACTTAATCAGTTCGGGCTTTTGATCTACAATGCTAAAATTGATGTGGCTGAGGCTGAGGCCGAGACGAAGGCCGACGAGGCGGCGGAGACGAAGATTAAACAAGTGTGATGATCACGGTGAGGTGGTGGCGGAAGCTGCGAATGGTGGGCAGGGGAAGAAGAAGGGGGGGTTTGAGTGAGGTGCAGGTGAAAGCTTAATACAATGATACAAACGCATTTTGAATACCATTGTAATACTTAAACAAAGAATTGACATACCTCTAGCCATTGCTTGAAAAACAGAGGAAAATTGAGCGGAAGCTTATACACGGTTTCTCACACTTTCTTACTGTAATAGATGGTGTATGATGGTAACAATAAGCAGTGAGAGGACCCAAGTTTAATTTATAGAAGTTTTCCCATCAATACCTCTTAATGCCAGTTTCGAAACCGAAA
>JXTC01000089.1:503612-584641 GCA_002914845.1 Trema orientale | reverse complement strand
ATATGTCGCAAACTCGGTTTCCAACCTTTCCACAATTCAAAAGGTGTCTTTGGGACAGCCTTAGTTGGAACACGATTTAATATATACGTAGCCGTCTTTAGTGCTTCAGTCCACAAAGATTTAGGAAGATTGGAATTGCTAAGCATACTACGCACCATGTCCATAAGTGTTCAGTTTCTTCTTTCAGCAACACCATTCTGATCAGCAGAACCAGGTAAGGTGTGCTGGGCTACACTCCCATGTTCTTGAAGAAACTTAGCAAAAGGACCTGGTGCCTGTCCATTCTCAGTGTATCTACCATAATATTCACCACCTCTATCTGACCTCACTATTTTAATTTGTTTGTTGCACTGGTTCTCAACTTCAGTCTTAAAGACTTTGAAGGCATCCAATGCTTCATGCTTGTTATGAAGCAAGTAGACATACATGTATCGTGAGTAGTCATCAATAAAAGTGATGAAATATTTCTGACCAGGCATATCTGTATCTGGACAACAGATATCCGTATGTATGATTTCTAATATGTTCGAACTCCTATTGGCATTTTTCTTAGATTTGTTTGTTTGCTTACCCTTAATGCAATCCACACAAATCTCAAAATCAGTATAATCCAGAGTACTAAGTACTCCGTCTTTTACTAATCGTTTAATCCTATCTTTGGAGATATGACCTAATCTCAAATGCCATAACATAGAAGAATCCTCATTAATATTACACCTCTTAGTACCAGTGTGAACATGCAAAGAACTATTAGTGGCTTCGTTTTGTAAGTAAATTCGATATAGACCATCAGATAAAATTCCATTTCCAATAAAATTTGATTTATTAAATAAATTAAAATAATTGTCTTTAAAAATAAAAGAAAAACCAAATGAAACTAGTCTAGAAACAGAAATCAAGTTTCGTGAGAAACTCGGTACATAAAAAGTTTTCTCTAAAACCAAGACAAAGCCACTGTTTAAGATGAGAGTGCATATTCCTATTCCCTCCACAGGTGAGCCCATCTTGTTGCCTGATAAGATGCTTTGCTCACTTCCCACTGGTTTCCTTAGGTTGTGCATACCCTGTAAAGAGTTTGCAATATGGATTGTAGAACCAGAATCAATCCACCAGGTGTTAACATTAACATTAGCCATATTAGATTCATAACAAACAAATGAAGATAGATTACCTTTCTTCTCAAGCCACTTCTTAAACTTTGCACAATCTTTCTTCATGTGCCCCTTCTTTTTGCAGAAGAAACACTTATTTTCTTTCTTAATATCAGCTTGGGGTGGTATTTTACCTTTCCCCTTCTGATTGTGCTTAGAAGTGGAAGCCTGAGATTTGTCGGGTTTATCAGCTTTGTTCTTCCCGCGGACTGTAGCCAACATTGCACTTTCACCCAATTCCATAACAAGCCTCTCCTCTTCTTGAACACACATGGTCATTAATTCATTTATAGACCATTTATCTTTATGTGTATTATAAGAGATCTTAAAAGGCCCGTACTGTTGAGGAAGAGTGTTCAGAATAAAGTGTACCAGGAAGGATTCTGATATATCTACCTCCAGTTTCTTCAATTGAGCCGTTATATCCCGCATTTGCATGATATGATCACGCACACCCTTAACGGTTGTGAGACGGAGAGAAGAGAATTTCATGATTAGGGTGCTTGCCAAAGCCTTTTCTGAAGTGACGAACTGGTCGTCAATAGCTTTCAACAAGTCTCGGACTTTGTCAAACTGTTCGACAGAACCCCTAATACTTGCAGTAATTTTTGTCTTAATGAACATTACACTGAGCCGATTGGATCTCTCCCATCGCTCATATAGCACAATTTCACCAGGAGTACTTTCATCAGTTACTGCAGAAGGTTCATCTTTCCTTATAGCATAATCTATGTCCATCCACCCTAAATGGAGGAGTATCCGTTCTTTCCATACCTTATAGTTGTCACCCCTAAGTTCTGGAATTTCTAGATGCATATCAGTGTGACTAACAGGTTGAGATACTGAAAAAAGTTCAGAATACTTTTATTAGAATTTGAGGCCTATANCTTTATGATAGAAATGTCAAATTATTTACTTAATGGGTACTTTCTAAATAATTTGATATTCTATCCTTAATGACAAAACTACCAGATTATGTACTAATTCATAATTCCTGTGGGTAAATTATGAAAATAATATGGTATTTTATCCTAATTAATTATATAAATATAATAAAATTTTCTGTGGGATAAATTTTATTATATTAAGTACAATTAATTACAATTTTATGTCTTATTCTTTATGTGATCTTAAACTTAATATATAATTTTAATTAATTAAAAATGCTGTGGCTACTCTTTAATTAACTAAAATTATATTGATCACTAGACGTTTATTATATTATGTTCCAGGCTCTACTATATGCCTAAGAACAATTACACAGTATCGGGATAGGCATTTACCAAGTATACTCCCAGAATATTGGTCGGGCATTGCCTCATTAAAAACCAACTTCTAGACAGAGTAGCGTTCCCAGGGAAACTAGTGGCACAATGGCTTATTCAGAACTAGTTTGTGTGGAACTTCTTTAGCTCATGCTTTCTCATGTCAACCACATAATTGTTTATGAATTATTCATAACCTAATTGTTCATCTAAATAATTATCTTTATTTATTTAGTGAACATTTTACAAGTCTTCATGTGCTAAAAATAAGCACTTAACTAAAGTTTTATGTATAAAATTAAGTTTTATGAGAATAAACCTAAATTCCACAAATTCTAACAATATCTAAACTAAAGGATATGTTAAAAATTTATAAAACAAAATTTCCATAAACATAAATTGCATAATTTAAACATAAATATTATGCACTAATATGATTTTATACATAAAATAATTCAATTCCATAAGCATAAAAATATTTATTTTAATGCTCAACAAATAAATTATTTATGTGCTAAATAACTTAAACAAATATCGCATGCATACAATTAAATTATACACACATATCTAAAATTTAGACACATAAAATATTCAGAATTGATTTTTTTTTTTTTTTTATAAATATGCCAATATCATAAAATTTCATTAAGGTAATTAAGTGACTCAAATAATATTCATTAAACACCAAAATAAGAATATTATTAAGCACCAAACATTAATGAAATTTACACAAAGTATTGAAATTATGGCAAATTTTCACCAAAAACCGAATATAAAAATTCTGGAAAAAATCCCTTTTTTTTTTTTTTTTTTTTTGAAAAATTGGTGTCCAAAAACGACATGTCGTTTTTCCAAACGACAGGTTCCAAACGACGTGTCGTTTAACTAACGAAGGGCTGCGTTTCACAGTGAAAAAACGACATGTCGTTTTTTGAACTTAAGAAAACGACATGTCGTTTTGTCCAACGACAGAACAAACGACCCGACTGAAAAACGACATGTCGTTTTTTGAAGCTGAAGAAAACGACATGTCGTTTTCAAAAACGACAGACGACAACTGAAAAAACGACGTGTCGTTTTGTGTCGTCTTCTATCTCCAGCCGGGTCTTTTTGACCCGGTTTCGACCCGTTTCGGACCCGATTTTGACCCGACTGGTTTTCAGCCCTCCGGACACCGTTTTTAACGTTTGAAATCACAAAATTGTTAGAAAATCATGTACCTAATGATTTCTAACCTCATTTTACACCAAAAAATTCCCAAAAGAAAATTACAAATCAAAAATATTTTTCGGCCAATTTTTTACAGGGAACGAAAAAACAAGGCAGAGGTAAATTACAATGCTCTGATACCAAATGAAAGCTTAATACAATGATACAAACGCATTTTGAATACCATTGTAATATTTAAACAAAGAATTGACATACCTCCAGCCATTGCTTAAAAAACAGAGGAAAATTGAGCGGAAGCTTATACACGGTTTCTCACACTTTCTTACTGTAATAGATGGTGTATGATNTAATGCCAGTTTCGAAACCGAAATCGGTTTCCACGGTTACCACCGAGCTTCAATGGCCATCAATGGCCATTTCCGTTTTTCAGCCGTTAGTTTACATTTATACCACTTAATGTAACGTTAAAACGTTACATTATTTCTATAGGGTTTTTAAAATCTTCAAATCATAACTATCCAAATAAATAAATGGCAGGTTGGGCGGGTTTTTAGTTGGCGGTATGGTACGGTTTTTTGGTAGTTATATTATTGAAAGACATAAAATTAAGTATTTTTTTATAAAAAAAAAATCTGTAATCCACATTATAACATAAACTAAATTTTAAACACATAAATTTTAATAATATTAATTCATCAAAATCAAAAGTTTCATACATATCAAGGCTTCATAATCATCTCATAATAATAAAGTTCTATAGGTAATAGAGTTTGTAATTAAATCTTAATAATATATTCCATTAAATAGATAAAATTTTAAAAAGTACGTTTGCAAAATTCAAACACCAAACAAATTATAATTGCAAAACATCAAAATTAATATTCCTTATGTGTTTTAGTTTAGATGAGTTGTACGATTTGAAACTGTTATAAAAAAATAAAAATCGCAGCTGATTATTCACTTTGGTGGTTTCAAACTATGTCGTCCATTTATTACGGTTTTTGTTTCGGCTGTTTTTTATGGGCAATTTCATGCAGATTGAGCAGAGTTTGGGTGGGTTAATTTTTTTTGTTCACAACCTATAACCAAATACTTAATAAGTATATGAATTCGAATGTTTTGACATTTAAGTTATTTGATTGTAATTTAATGCATAACTTGATAATTTAATCAGGGACACTTTGGTCAATTTTTAAATTTAAAAAAAAAAAGAATAATTATTACCCAATTTGACAAAGAGTGGCTTTATTGTCACTCTTCTATCTACTCTACTCATTCTATTTCTTAAAACACACTTTTACTTAAAATTTTAAATTTAATTACTACTGTTCATATCCTAATTTTTTCTAAATTGTCCCTTAATCTAATTTTATCTTTTCTCTTCCAACACCTCTTATTCTCACGTTTCTTTCTGTCATTCTTCTTTTCTTCTCCTTCATTCTTCTTAACTATATTATCCAAAAGATTTAGGAGTTTTCTAATTATTAAAATTAAAGATAGTGATGTTCGATCTAAGCATCTCTATAAATTCTTAATCTTAACTTATTCGATATATTGTTTATAATTAATTTCTTCTCTTCGTATATATATGCATATAACTTCTCAGCCCTCTTTCGATAATTTTTTTTTTTCTCAGCCATCTCTATAAATTCTTGCAGCCACCTTCGAAACTTTTTTATTTATTTATTATTATTATAAAATATATTAAGTTAACTAAACTAAAAGTAAAAAAATAAAAAAAAGATTGGATAAATGTGATTATATGAATAGAAGGATTTTGATACTATTATATCCTAAAAGATTGAAAACTCAAAATAATAAATAAGTTATGACCTATATATTAATAGTGGACTAGATTATAGACACTGGAGATAGGGAAAAAAATTTCATAGTTTTGTGATCACAATCTTCTAAACTGATTAATTTAAGGGTAGCAATAGAGCCATATTTTTTTTTTCTCCATCCCCTTTTTAATTAACTATTTATTTACAAGAATATCCTTTTTATGAATTGACATGAATATCTATATATAACATTAAACAATTAAAACTTTTATTTCTTAGCTGCTGGTTTTTAATGGAATAAATTTCTGAAAAATATTTTCATAAAATCATTTTTAAGAACACCATAGTTTTGTAAAATCTAGAAATACAGCGGAGTTGGTTGTTTAAAATTTTTCTATTTACAAAATCTTTCGGATCGTGATCTAACATAAATTAACTCTTGATCTACACATGAACAATACCCGGATTCGCTCCACAATCTTCTCATCTTTCCGTCTATTCTTGAAAGCCGTTTGATTGATCCGGTGGGTGGTCACCTTCTTGATTCCCAATAAAGAGATCTGCAGACGAATAAGTAGACAATCTTCTCGAACCGATTTCTCTGGGATGGCCGAAACACCAAGGACAATGAATCCCCTAGTGTGGTCGATTTTTCTCTGCTCTTCCTCTCTCTGTTTTTCGTGTGACATACTCTTCTCAAAGGGTGTTTCATGTGTATAGTTGATATTCTGTATAGTTAGAGAATTTTTCTCTTAACTATAAAGAGATTAGTAAATCCTAATGGGCTTATTGGGCTTGTTGGGCTCAACTGATCATCAAATAATTATTAAGCTTTAATTTGAGCTAGACAAGGGACTAGATGGATCCATAAAGCTGAAGCTCCAATGGACCATATACCCACTATCATAAGTAACTCCTAATTATGATTGGGTCTTATCCATTAATATTAGGGCACACCACTATAGGCCCAATATTAAACTCTTAGACTAAATGTCATTTATTTTCTGTGAAACTTATTATCAAATAATTAGCTCTATCTATTTAGCATATACTATACCTGCAGACGTACTCCCGCCGTAGTAGTAGGATGAAATTATCGTATTACTCCTCTAGTATACATTTATCTTTGAGTTGCCATTTTTCATCTAATGGATAATAGTTGACTACGGTGTTTGTATCTGCTTATACCAATACAGTCAAATTCACATAATGAATTCCGAGGCCCTGGTTTATATTATCCAAGTACTTGAAAAAACTCAAAGTGACATTATATGCATGGCGTCCATCATGAAAAACGTTCTACACATTTCATACACCTTATCTTCCAAGATACCGGAGTTCGAACCATAAATCGGAACTAGTCCTTTAGTAACTCAAATAGATAAAAAATATGAAAGTAAGTTCGTTAATCACTATGATTAAAGTTTTCTATAATAGTGCTAGATTAGTTAAATTAGAAATTTATGTTACGGCACTTAACCTTAAATTCTAATTCACTCAGTCTTGTTCGATGCTGTTATAACTTTCTTATAACACACTAATGTTTCTATCCGAAGACTCACTTCGATAATTGGAGTGGAGACTTCATTAATTAAATAGACAATACTACATTCTATGGCATAGTAAAGTATTCTATCTTCGATATGCAGAATGCGAACAATTTAATTTAGACATAATGAAATAAAGAATATAATGTCTCCCACATATAAACTCATCATACGAATAATTCTTTATTACTCATTATATGTCTTGGAATCTTTAGATGTTTGCATAAGATAAACATACACATCACATGTATATCAATGGGACATAAATGAAATAAAAAATTCATAACATGGAATTTATTAATAACAAATAGATAGCAAATAATCCAATAAATATTGTTTATAATGTCGAAATAATAAACTGCTTTATAGGATATTATTCCAACATTAGCATACCCTCAATTACATACAGTAATCATATGATACTTTACTCAATTTTTTTTATATAAAAATCAAGATTTTATGTTTTCTTTAAGTTTTTTTTTTTCTGATGAACCAATAGTTAACGTTTTGTTTATTTTTTTGATTTTTTTTAGGGAAAGGGGATGAGAACCAATCATTCTGAAACTCTTTCTTATAAGTTTTTTTTTTTGGAACCAACTATATTTTTTTTTCTTATTAAGTTTTTTTTTTTTACTTTTTGGTTTTAGAACCAACTGTGTTTTTTTTTTAATGGGTGGGGAAACCACCGTTCATGAACTTTTTTTTTTGGTTTAAGTACCAAGAAGTTGTGTAGTTATAAAATAAAAAAAAAATTATTAGTTTTTTCAATTTATACTGTTGTTGTAATTTATAAAAAGAGAAAAAAAAACTAAAAACTAATTTATTGTAAAGTATTAGGGGTGGAAAAAAAATTAGAGAAATATTTAACAATGGATATTTTTGTACTTAACATAAATTAACAAGGTGTGTGAAAAGAAATTTTAAAACATTAGAGGGATGTGTTTAGAAAAGTAGTGGGGAGAGGAAAAAAAAGAATTTAATTAGGTTTCAATTACTTATGTCATCAACAAGGAAATTAGGAGTCTTACTAACCTTATATATTTAGAGAGAAACTAGGGTAAGGATTGTGCTTAAAAAAAGGGGTGAGAAGAAAATTTTAATTTTTTTTGTAATAATAAAAATTTCTAAAAGGAGGTGTAAGAAAAGTGACAAACTGAAGGCATACATTTTATATTTATAAACAGTAAAAACAGAGAAATTGAAACTCATACTTTGCTAAAAGACAGAGGAGATTTTTCGTATTTTCCTTATAAACTATATTTTATTTCTTAAATAATATCAACTAAATTAATTATCACAAAATTTTCTTATTTTTTTTAATTTACACTTCAATTCAAAATATTTTCTATCGTAATCATATAATATGCTTCTATTATCATTTGGTGTTTTAAATTCTGCTGTGAAATACTTGATGAAAATCTTAGCATATTTAAAATTTAATCCACACAATTTTTCAAAAATTGAATTTATATTTGTAAAAAAAGAAAAAAAGAAAAAGACTCCAATAGCCCTATTTATATTTACTTAGTAAAGAAAAAACTATTCATTTACTTATTTAACTTTTAATTCCATATATGGACCTTTTCCACTGACTCACTCCATAGAGTATAGACTGTAGAGTCTCCCTTCCATGAAAAATTATCCTTTTCCTCGTATATCCCTCCCGGCTCCCCACAACCCCTCTCTCTCTCTCTCTCTCTCTCTCTCTCTCTCTCCTTTTTCCATTTTCCATTATTGGCCCTATATCTCTATAATATTCTGAAACTGAACAAGTTTAGGCCTTTAGATAAATAATTCTCCTTTATTTCTTTATTTTGGTCCATTTTCTTTATACATTGGAGTATATAATAAGCATGAACAAACAAGAGGAAAGGATTTCAGTAATGGAATCTGTGTTCTCAGGTCAGTTTTTTCATTATCGTTTTTTCTTTTCTATCTTTAATGCTGATTTTTTTTAAAATATATTTTTTGTTTTTTTTTTTAAATATAAATAGACAATGCCTGCATGTTAATCCACTTTTTGGCATCTGGGTTTGCTTATTTTGTGCTCTATTTTGCTTCTCTTGATTTTTATAGACGTGCATTGTTATGCACTAGTCAATATATGCAGTACCAGTATATACTCCAGCGCTCTCAAAATTTTTCTGGGTTTTTATTTTTCAGTGCCATACACATTTCTAATTTTGATAGTAGAAATCACATGTGTCTGCATAAATTAGACAAGGGATTTCTTGTTATATCTGTTACCATTTTTTTTATGCCTCATAATTTCGTATTGTATTTGGTATTTTACCAGAAAAGTTAGATGCTTTAAGGATATTTGCTTAGTTTAAGAACTGGGTTTTGGTAGAATTAGCTCTGGAAAGAGGGTAAACCAAGAAACTAAGTTTGGCTGTTTTTCTCACTCCTAAAGTTTTGACATTTATGATGCTTTTTATGCGCATATGAGAGTACTCTGTGGAAGAAAAAGTTGATGGGTATGACCAATGAGAGCAACCAACATCATGAACCCCTAAAGACTAGTACAGAAAACTTTCTTTGTTATAGAGAACTAATGATGGTTTGAGATCTCTGGTATATTTCTAGAGAATCGTTGTGTGGTATTTTTTTTTTAAATTAAATATAATTTCTCAGATCATTTATATTAGCTTGAGAATATTATTGGCAATTTTGAAAATACTAGTTTAAATTTGAGCGAGATGGACGGATTGTGGAATTAGACTTTGATTCAATGTCAGAAGTTAACTTCTTTGTTTTCTGCTGATGTTTGGAGCTGTTGAAATGGGAACTAATATGCCATCTTCTCCATGTTTTCTCCTCTCTGCAATGGAAAGAAAATCTGGGGTACCCTTTAATTTGTACAATATTTAGTAGGACTACTGCAAGGGACACATAATTCAGACTGGTATTAAAAATGCTTCAGCATGATTCTCCATCATTGTTATTTAACTTATTTTGATGGAGTATTATGTTAAACAGTTAAAGTAGTAATACAGAACAATATAATAATTAATTAGAATTTTATGTTGTTATTTTTTTGAAAGGGAATTTTATGTTGTTATTGTTATTAAGGTTTATCTAGAATTATTAGGGTTATTTTATGAGTTAGTTTCCTAATTATATTTGGTTTCTCATTCACGTGTAGTTTCCCTATTGTTTAGTTCCCTATTTTAGTGTTTAGTTTTTCCCAATTGTATTTAAGCCATATATGTGAATTGTAATACTAAAAACATCCCTTTTATTATGGCTAAATACCACATTAAAAAAAAAAAAAACCACATTTATCCATATTTACTTGAAAACCCGAAAATATCTCCTGTATTTTCTGAAACAGGAAAATAGTATACCCTCGGTTTCTTTTTGGTCAAACTTCTAACTTGAAATATCTAAAATACATGCACTATTACCAAACACTCTTATTCCTCATTACCTATACTATATATATATATGTATACCTGTACTATATATATGTATTTTTAAAAAAGAAATTAAGAAAAAAAAAGAAAGTTGCCAATATGTTGGCGGTTTAATTTTGAGATGTCGAAAATTTGTATGTTTGGTAGTACTTTTTTAGTCTTTTAAGGTGTTGTTTGGATACACCAATAGCAAAATCATTGTAAGGGCATCATTGTCATTTAAAAAACTGAGCTAGAAGTTTGACCTAAGGAGGGTACAGGGTACTCTTTTCTTGCTAGAAAAATAAATGGATACTTTTGGGTTTAGGAGAATAGAGGGTTAAATGTGGTACTTAGCCATAATAGAGGAATACTCTTTTCTTGTTAGAAATTTTGGTATGAACTATTTGGAGAAGTTTCGGTTGAACTATTTTGAGAAGACTTGTTATGATTGAATGAATTACAAAGTAATCAGATTTCCACTCTCTGAGATTGTTCTATTTCGCTCATCCTCTCTTTGTATTTGTTGTTCTTTTTCTTCCTATTCTCTCTTCTAGTCTCTCTTGGTTCTACACTAATTAATTAATTACTTTTCTATATTATTATATGTAAATATTTAAATGGAACCTTGGGTTCAATAAAATTAGTCTTTTAATGTGTGTGCACGCGCATGAAGTGGAATATTGCAGAAAATCTTAGCCATAAGAACTAGAGAGGGATCAATGAAATTATGTTCATGTGTTTCCTGTCATGAATTAGGATATAAGCAAATTTACTAAAGAGATAGGTGGCAGGATTAAAAGAAAAGAAAAGCTCTGGACTGTTAAAAGGAAAATAACAGCATTTTTCACGATGCTGTTGACATATAGTAGATGTTGACTTGGTTTAAAGGATTAATATATGAGATAGAAAACCTTAGAGTTAGTTTATAATGATGTGGTAAGTATCTATGTCTTCTCATGGACAATGTAACTGGTAATGACTCTTTCTAACTGAGTTAGTGAGCATTAGAACTCAATGCAGCCATACGCTTCTATCTTGGGGCATATATGTGTCTATTGTTGTGGATGTATTTCTTATCAAATTCAGTTTCACGTCTGCCGGATATAACTTCTTTATCATTTGTGTTAGGAGAGATCTTGAATATTCTGCTTTGACAAATTTGTTCTTTTCTTTTCCTACTCAGGTTCTGTACTTGATCCTGCTACATGTAGCAGGCTAAGTTTGGGGGAGAAGAGAAAACTTGTTCATGAGATTGCTCAATGCTCAAAAGATGCCCCAGAGGTTCTTCGTTCCTTCACCCGTAAGGAGCTTCTTGAAATTATTTGTTCTGAAATGGGGAAGCAGAGGAAGTACACAGGATATTCAAAATTCCAAATGATAGAACACCTTCTGAAGTTAGTTTCCCAAAGCAGCAACACTGATAGCTTGCCTGCCTTTTTCCCCACTGAAATTCAAGTTCAAAATAAAAGGCAAAGGAACATAGAAGCTCCAATTCAACCCGTTAATGACGTAGATCCTATGACTAATAAAGAGGAACATGCCAAATTCCGACTCTGTCAAAATGTTGTTTGTAAAGCTAACTTAAGTATTGAAAATAGTTTTTGTAAAAGATGTTCTTGCTGTATATGTCATCGTTATGATGATAACAAGGATCCTAGCCTATGGTTGACATGCGTTTCTGATTCTGCTGGCGAACACGACTCATGTGGAATGTCCTGCCATCTGGACTGTGCTCTGAAACAAAAGAGAGGAATTTTGAAGGCAGGCTGCAATACATTGGACAGGTGCTTCAATTGTGTTTATTGCGGAAAAGCTTATGACATTATGAGGTAATAAGTCTTTCATGAATACCTATAAACTGCTTATACATAATTACTTACACTTCAAATGTCAGGCAGTGTATGGTGGTAGCCAATGCATGGTATAGTTGTTCAAGTCAGACATAACATAGGCATCAACAGGACATATTTGGCAGCAGCGTTTAAGTATATGAATATGCATAATTGCATTGACATGCACAAACCGGGGAGGCATGACCTAATTTTCAGTATTTACACATGCCTAATGGTTAAATAAATTATTCGTTTGATTTTAGTTTGATGGTGTTAAAGTGGGTTCAAGAGTATTCCGGTAAACTGAAATACTCTGAAATAAAGCACAACACACATGCACAAGAAGTTTAATCTTTCAGCAAGACCTAAGCTTGCACTTATGCCTGTTATCTGTTGGGACATGGAGATAACAACTTGCGTATCACTGAAAATAAGAGTCTTAGATTTTATCATTAAGAGGGATATTTGCTATTTTGCAGAACCTGGAAGAAACAACTGCTAATTGCCAAAGAGGCCAGAAGAGTGGATGTTCTGTGTCTACGACTTTCTCTATCCCACAAGATTCTTTTAGGAATAGTCGAGTTCAGAGAAGCACACAGGAAGGTAGAAAGTGCCGTAAAAATGCTGACCAAGGAAGTGGGACCTCTAGATCAGGTTTGTGCAAAGATGTCTCGTGGAATTGTTAACAGACTCTCTTGTGGTGCTGAGGTTCAGAAGATATGCTCTTCTGCAGTGGAATATTTCGACCACATTAGTACGTATCAGCAATGCTATTTTGAAGAAAGAGAGCGCAGCAGTAAGCTTCTTCTTTTCATTGCTTGTCTACACTTATGAAGCATATGAATGGGCCATTACAATTTATAATTCCCTACTGGCTAAATCTAGTTAAGTCAACAATGCAAACTGATATTACAGCAATATAAATATAAAAGATGTGACGTAGATTGTAAATTCCGAAAATGTGTTGTATATAAATTAATGTTAAAAGGAATCAACTAATGCAGGCTGGTTAGAAGCGGTGAAACTGAGATGATCTTATATTCCTTTTTCTATCTCCTCATGTTTGTTTATTTAAACTTTGTTGTGTCAGCTTGCAAGATAGAGTTTGAAGAGTTCTCCCCTACTTCAGTGATGATTGTGCTACAGTATTTGGAAGATCAATTTTTGTACGGAGTCTCTGTCTCTGGCTGCAAACTGTGGCACCGCAGGTGTGACATGAAGGCTTATCCTGAACAACCGACTTTTGTCACATTTGAGCCTGAGAAGAGATTTAAGATTAAAGATCTCCATCCTTCAACAGAATATTACTGCAAGGTTTCTTTAATTAGCAGCAGGGGCACTTTGGGTGATTGGGAAGCTAACTGGGTCACACCTGCGTTTGAAAGTTCCGATGCCACTTTACCTAAACTTGAAAAGGAAGAGAATGTGGTATTTGCTCAAAATCATTCTCAGGCAGAATCAACCAACTCTAGTGAAATTAAATTACCTTCTGAAGACCGTCCTGCAAAGCTTCGATCATTGGATGGCATCAACAAGAAGAAGAAGAGCGAAGGGTCCTACTTGCTGCCTTCTTTGATGATCACCTCATCGGTTTCTCCTTTGACACCTTGTAAATCGGACAGAATGCGGAAAGTACTCAGCCCAGGTTGTGCAAAGCGCTTGGGAGAAAGCAATTATGAATATTCCGTGCGAGTAGTCAAATGGTTGGAGACAGAAGGGCTCATAGATGAAGATTTCAGAGTTAAGTTTCTTACTTGGTTCAGCCTGAAAGCAACTAAGGACGACAGAAGAGTGGTTAGTGTTTTTGTGGACACCTTTGTCGATGATCCGCCTAGCTTGGTTGGGCAGCTTATCCATACCTTCTTGGACAAGATTTGCTGTGAGCAAAAATCAATTTCTCGCCATGGATTTTGTACATGTTTACGGCATTGAATCTGAACAAGGGTGTTTCTTTTATTTAGAGAGAGAGAGAAGCTCAGTAGCAGTCAAGATACGTGTAGGCCTTTTAGGGGAAGAGGAAATATGGTTAGCTGTTACTTGATTCATCTAGAAAAGTGTTGAGCAGAGTGTTTAAATTCGTCATCGGTGGTTATGTTTTGATTACTCTTGTGCATTTTGGGCACGTTTATGAATTTAGATTTAGGCATTTTGCTTAGTGCAATGACTAATGCCATATTCCGTACAACCCTTAAAAAGCAGAATTCTGAAATGGTAAATGTAACTTTTAACATCCTCTACTCTCGGCCAATTAAACTTTGTGCCAAGATAGAAAAGAAAAACACTATTTGCAATAACTCTTCTCGAATGCATTTTTCTTAGACTGGAGTTAAAACAGCATTCAAACATATGCCAGGTATCATGAAAATTGCATGACAGAAATCTGATGAGACTTATGTATCACAACTGATTTTAACCAATCATAAGTTCACATGTTAACTTTAAAACTCGTTATGGTACAAGAACCCAGAACCCCGGAAAATTTACATCATTACATGGTAATTTTGATCGGTAGAAATGATCATACAATATACCAAAAGCTGCAAGCCGGAGATATACTTCGATAACAACGGGAAACTGCACTATTTTGTTGAATTCAAGGACTTACCTTCAAGTTTCAATACAACAGAGAATTGACTGTGCAGTATCTTAAAGAAAATGCAGCAAAAAACTGGCAGACATGCCAGAAAAACCTCCAACTCAGGTCATAAATTTTGGAGAAAATTCAGGCAGAGTGCATTTATAGCTGATAAAACTAACAACAATCATCGCCACACTGAATCAATTTGACTGTATCCTTACAACGCTATCATTTTTATTTCCAAATGAAAAAAAAAAACAGATAAAACAGCTTGAACATCAGGGGAAAGTACCTTATGTCATGTCAACTTCACAGGCCTATCAATAAAGATTTTGAAGTGATACCTTAACAAAACGAAGCAAAAAAAGTATTTTCCTTGGCTGAAAAAATTGAGATGCAAAAGGAGTTCTAGCACAGTATCAGAATCACTGCATGCTCGTTTGGCATCAAACTTTTCCCTTTCAGATTCGCCATCCTTTGACTAGTAGGGTTCAATACTTAAAGCACTTTCTGTAATGCAGGAACACCGTCAGGTACTTGGTGCGTCAGGTACTTGGTGCATCATTGACGGCTTCATTAAAGGAGGCAGCCAAGTACTCCGCCAAGCTTGGCTGAGAATTCGACTTGTTTAAAGCATCTGAAACTGTGGTTTTCTTCATGCCAAGAGATCTTGAAGAGTCAGGAGTGCTCAAACTCCTCAATGGAGCATCCACTTCCTTCCAAATAACGGGGGTCAAAAACTTCCATGGATCTTCAATCATGGAGTCATCATAAAAACCCTCCGGCCCCTGTGGTCTGTCTGTTGTAAAGGGACGACCACTAGAACCCAGCCCTCGTCCACCTCTACGTCCTGGATTAGGACTTGGGCTGCTACCACGCCAGCGATTCCCACCTCTTCCAGAACTAGGACTAGGACCGCCTCCATGTCCTGAAACCGGGCTTGCACTTTGGTCAAGCCAGTGAGCTCTGCCTTGTCCAGCATTGAAAGAAGGACTACCTGTTGGACTGAATCTGGGACAGGGAAAATTATGCCCTCTTGGTTGAGTAGTAGGAAAATTATAACCCGCTGCACTGCTGGGCCCAATTGAGGTGTCCAGATTTCCTTGATCCATGTAAAAGGGTCTAGATATTCCTATTGGAGCCCTATGGGAAACATAGTTGTGACCAAAACCCCGTGGTTGGTACATTCTCTGGTCAAGAGAGTAATTGCTCTGAAACTGATGATGTAGAGGAGTCATTTCAGTATTCCTGGGTCCTGCCAACTTCACAGTTAAAAGGGAACATTGAGGAAATAAAGAGAGGCAGAAAAAGGAGGATCTTGGTGCCAAAATACTTTGCATTAAGCATCCAAATATTAATAAAATCACGTTATAATCAAATAATGGTAGATAAAAGAAAAGAGAAAAAGAAACAATACTGTTGTTTGGATGTAGCAATGCATAAAAGGCCATGTAATATGAACCCCCTCAGTCTCTACAAATAGATGAAACCTAGAACATGTCTTTTGCCACTCAGAGCCTATTAAATGTTCACTAGTAAAAACACTCATATAGGCTAATCAAATATATATATTAGAGAAAAAAACTAAGTTAGCATACCAGAAAGCTACAATTTAGAAAAGACAAAAAATCAAAGAGAAACAGGATGTTTTCACATAAAAGTAAAACAAAAAGTGTGAATACACAGTATTGCTAATATATGCGCTACCTGGGACAGAAGACGGAAATCTCAACATGGATGAACCACTGTTAACTGGAGGTGTATAATAATCCGAGGAACTCTGGTTACTTGTCGTATTCCTTCTCTTGTTGGCAGAAAACGCTGCCATAGGATCTGTGTAAAAATCAAACCTAGGAGTTGCACGCGATGCTTCCTGCGACAGCATAGCTGCAGTGGTCTCAATCAGTGGATTGGAGAGGTAACAAGGTATCCCAGGAGTTGTTTCAATGCTATTAGAATTTTCAGCCTGAGCAGCCTCCGCACGCATTGCTCTCAATCTTTCTCTTCTTTTCTCTGATTCCTCCATAAAAGCTGAATGTCTATAAGTAGTCACGGCCCCATTCATTACAACATGAAATGACATTGAGATCCATCAGAACATTAAGAAATGTTGAACTACTGCTGTCAGCATTATGTAAACGATAAGAGAATTTCCGTACAAAAGTTTTCCTCCCAGCAAGAACTTGTTTACTCATGCCTCAAGAACGTATTCCCCAGCAAACACATAAAGAAAAATTTACACAAATCACCAATCAAAATTTCCAAATACTAAGTTGCTGACTTAGTCAATGGAGAAAGCGGCATAGATAGCTTTCGGTATCCCGCTTATTGGCTACTCAGAACTCAAATAATCTAAATAATGACGCTCAAAACTACCCAACTTCATTAAACTCAGGATTGAAGCTAACAATCCTTGATCAACATTAATGCACCATCAAAGGGTGGTCTAAAACATTCCTTTAACCCAAAGTAGTCTCAACCATTTCTAGCAACATAATTATTAAGAATTATTAAGATGAAACTAAGCTTGAATCGGCTACAGTAGCCCTCACATAAACACGAAAATAATTTCTTAAAAAAAAAAAAAACACGTTCTTCCCCATTTTGGTAGAATAAACAGAACCATCAACATAAATAGCTGTATAAGGAGGACAAGGACAGAAATTACCAGAACCCCAGATAAGAACAAGAGTGAAAAATTAGATAAAAACTATAAACTTGTTTGAGACCCAGTAACAAAACCAGAAAGAAGAACCCAGAAATCACAACAACAAAAAAAAAAAAATCCATGGCTTCAGAATAAAAAAAAAAAAAAGAGAGTGTTATACAATTTCAAGTTTTTCAGAAACTGAAAGAATGTCATGGCCATGGAAATTGCAAATAATTTCAATGCAATAAAGAGACCCAGATATATAAATACTAACTTTACTTACCTAATCGGAATAATCTCTCGACGGCAGACGACGGCTACGGAGTACGGACGGGTTTTTGGGCCACACGGTGGACACTAGAAACGGGTTCCCCGCAAGGAAGAATTAGGTCCATGACCTTCTCGCAAGTGCACTTTTAAATACTGACCTTGTTATAATCAGTTTATTTTTAAATAATTTTGGTTTTTTATTGTTTCGGACGTGGTTTGGAGAAAACCCGCATATATCCCTGTTAAAATTTTAAAAAACATAAAATTAGAATCACTCATTTAATAAACTAAAATTACAAGAGGCATTCGAGGCACAACAAAAGAAAAGAAGAACCGGCACTTCTTCTTCTTCTTCTTCTTCTTCTCCTTCATTCTTCTGCATTTGGAGAGTTAAACACGGTGAAGACAGAGCACTCGATCGGACTCCTTTCCAGTTCTCAGAAAGTTTTAATATGGACTCTTATGAACTCGGCTGACTCTATTTATGTCCAACTGGATCCGGTTGAGCTCAAATAAAACTCGACTGGGTCCAGTTATGATCCAGTCAAGTTTTTTAGAATGTTTTAATGTGGACTCTTATGAACTTAACTAGCTCTATTTGTGCCCAACTGGGTCTGGTCGAGCTCAAAAGAAACTCGATTAGGTCCAGTTATACTCCGATCCAATTCAGTAAGGTTTTCCAGAAAATTTTAATATGGACTCTTATGAACTCGAATGGCTCCACATGTGCCCAACTGGAACTCGATTAGGTCCAATTATGCTCCGATCAGCTCTAATTAGGTAGTTTGTAAATCTTATAAGATAAGTCATTTTTTTATCTTTAGTTAGTTTGGTTGGAATATTAGCTAAAAATGGTGGATTGGTTCGGTTGAATATCCCAAGAAAATAATCACATTGTACTGTATTTTTTTTAATAATATTCTAGATGTTGGGAATTAAAATTAAAAATTATGTAAAGAAACTGAAATGTTACACCAAAAATACTTGAATAAAGATTGGGATACTAAAATGTTACACCAAAGATTGTATAAGATATTAGTGTCCATAGCATTACTCTTATTATTTACCTTTTTACAATTCCTAAAATCATTTCTCTCTCATCCAAATTTCTTTTAAAAATTCTTAAGAAAGACTTATAAGATTGATTTGCTTATCTTGGATACAAGCCCCTGGTCGAAGTATATAAGATTCATTACAAGTAGTCTACAATATATCTTTATAAATACTGTTTCATTCAATCAAGTTATAAAATATAATTTGTAATTTGAAAATAATAAACAATGTTATTAATATAATTATTTGTTGTTCATATTCCTTTTATTCCTAATGAATAATGTAATGTTTTATGTGAATGGATCACAAGTAGGCTACTTGAAACAAATTGGGTTGACGCTCAATTGAATCCAAACTTAAATGGGTCTAGTTAGGCTCGAATTGTTCGATAGAACTAAGTTGGATTCACTCAAGTGGACCTAGTTGGGTACAAATGTAGCCAGTCGAGTTTATAAGAATCCATATTAAAAGATTCTAGAAAACCTAACTATACCTGATTAGAGCATAATTGGACCCAATTGAGTTTCTTTTGAGCTCGAATAGACCCGATTAGCTATAAATAGAGCCAATCGAGTTCATAGGAGTTCATATTAAAACATTTTGGAAACCTTTACATGTGTGATTGTGCTAAGATTCATCTTCCGAACCATATACAAATAAGCAGGGAGTAACCGAAAACTTAAGTCCGATGAATCCCTAAGAAGGTTGTGAGCATTTTTTTTTCTCCTTCCAAGCTTTCCAATATGTTATTAGAACACGACGGTTTTGCATCATAGTTGTTGTGCATGTTTTCTACACTGCTCAAAAATGCTCATAGGGTCTGCTCAATGTGTTTACTCGAAAGGGCTGCACATTTTTAACTACGTCATCCATAAACTACGTGAGAAGACCCGCTCGAATAGATTACGTGCGAGCATGCCCACTACAAGCAGTATCTTCAATTATTGGAAAAATAATTGTGGCACAATAAATAAGATAATGGGGGATAAACTCAACCACTTATGACAGTTCTATATCATTTCCTAACTGCTCCTACCTACTCGCTACAGTAACATCACCATGGACGGAGCTGCATAGGGGCCAGTTGGGGCAATTGCCCCCATTGAAATTTTGCCAATTTTTTTTTTATGTATTATATACATTATTATATAATATGATATATATACATATAAACTTATTGTGTTAAATTTGTTATAAAGTGTTGTATTAAGTTAGTCTTAAACTTCTTCTAAAGCCCATTACTTTGGGGCCCTTTTTCCCTAATCAAAGCCCATTTTTTTCAAATATAGTTATTTTATAAAAATATCACAAATGAAAATAACAAATACATGAAAATAAAACTAAATAGATGAAAAAAAAAAGTAGTAGATAAACAAATAAAAAAAGAAAGAAGAAAGATAATATGAAGAAATATGTCGAGAGTAACAAAAGAGAAGAGAAGCACATGAGAGTTAGGGGATCACAAAACCAATGATATTTAAGCAATAAACTTATTTTCTTCATTTTGTTTCTTATTAGATAAAATTTCAATTTATTTTATTAGGTTAAAAAATTGAAAATATGATTCTAAAAATTAAGGTTCTTAAAATCACCCAATTCAAAAATTAAACATTAAAATTAACTCTATTTGTAACTAATTAGACATGTAAAATTTCAAAAAAAAAAACTAGTTTTTGTTGTAAGATAAATAAATTATATCATTTAGTTTATATTTATTTTAGGTTTTCAATTTTTATTAGTTATAAATGATAGCTAAGTTATTAATTTAATTTTTATGTTTTCAAAAAGTCATTAATTAAATACTTTTCTGATATCTAAAAGTCATTAAATTAAATACTTTCTTAAATTTTTTACTTGTTGCATTCTACGTGTAACAGTTATAGAGAGTCAGTTTAAACAAAAATCCCCATTCTATTGAAGAAAATAATGGTGGAAAGAAATCGAGTAGTGTAGAACTTGATGTTGCACAACTTCTTTTAGATCTGGACTTAGAATGTCAATTATAAATTATAATATCAGTGTTTGAGATTAAGCTCTCAATTAAGTCATGCCTCCACTGGATTTTAATCCTAGCTCTGTCCCTGAACATCACTATGATTATTTCTAACATTATATATAGATCCCAAAAATAAGAGATGGGGGCCAGATCCGAAATCTCGAAGAGATTACTATAAATCTCATCTTATCAATTTTCAGAATAAAATCATCTAAAAGTAGATGTAGGCTGCTTTAATTCCAGCTGAACCACTATAAATTCGTGTCGTTTTCCTTATTCTGTTGTCGTTTTACCAACTAGAATTACAGTTCCGTTGTTACACCTAAATTGCTGTCTTGGTGTCTTATTGATTTTGGACTCAATATATCTTTTTGAACTTCAAAATACGATTTCACCATCTCAGTAACTATTGTCAAACTTGCTTGTATGTTTTGATTGAGAAGGAAGCAAGTATGATAATTGCAATATGTTCGGATGAAAAAACACTCTGAGTTTACCATCTTTGTTGCTCGCACTTCCTATTTACATGTTGTATCAAGTAACTTAGTTTCAATTTTGTATTATTTTGGTCTACACTAAGCCTATCATATAATTTAAGCACCAACTCAGAAAATTTAATAATAGATTTGTTAAAATCAAGAACTATAGTTTCTGTATTCTTTGATAACTACTCGTAAGACTCTTCATTCTCCTCCCATTCCACATTATATTGAACATATATTTTCATACGAGTCATTTGTGCAATATAAATTTAATATTGTTATTGATAAATATTGGTAGCCACAGAAAATACCTATCAAAATATTTTAAAAAGGTATTAAATAATAAATTAAGAAGCTCGATTGGACCAATCAAGCTCAATTGGACCTATTTGAGTTGTGTATCCACGGATACAAAACTCGAACAGGTCCAACCGGGCTCGACTGGAACCAATCGAGTTACATAATTAGCTTTAGAACGAATCCAATCGAGCTATTTACACTTTTATAAAGCACTCGAATGGATCCGATCTCTAGTCGAGCCCTACTATTCATCTTCTTCCCAGAATCACATTTTGCATAAAAAACTAAAATGCAAGCTCAAATCCACATTGTTAGTCCTTTTTTTTAAAAAAAAATTGACCTTCTAAACATGGAAAAGTAGATCACAAACTAAACTTTAACTTACTAACATCTATATCTTAACTTATTTTGAACAAGATTTTATAGAATTGAGATGGTGCTTTTGATATTACACTATGTGAAAAGTATATGAATTCACCCTTGCTTTCAAAGCTTGCAGACTTGAAATGATGCTTGCCTAAACTCTTAGGAATGGTAGGAAACTCAGATCCAGATGCTAAGAGAAGAGAAGAACAATGGAAGAGAGATTGCAATTTTCTTTCCTGCGTGAATTGCTCGAATGGTAGGCTGGAGCTGCTTAATTGCGTTTTGTCTCTCTTTTTTCCCCCCCTCTTTTTCACGGATTTATTCATTTTTTGGCTTTATTTTTATTTTATGAATCACCATTATTAATTAAGGGTATTATAGGGAAACTATATGTTTCATTAAAGTAGAGATTATGAGTCTACTAAACACTTTTAAAAGGTTATGCTGTAAAAAAAATGTCATTTAAGGTTGAGAAACAAAATGGTTCTTCTTCGCAACCGCAACACTAAATACCCATATATAGCTTCAGGTCCTAAACCCTTAAAAAAAAAAAAAAGGTCTCAACGTCCTAGGTTTCTGAGCGAAGAGCGACATAATGTTTATGGGAACAACTAGTAAAACTTGCTTTTCTCTTGCCCTTTTCACTCAAAACGACATGTTTTAAAGGCTATTAGAGTATTTTGTGTGTATATATGTTTAAAAAATCCTAGTTAGACTACTTTTTTTTTGAAATGCCTAGTTAGACTACTTTTATTTTTGGATAAAAAAAAATATAATATGTGACTTAAAATTATGTCAGAGATGCTATATTATTTTTGTGTTTTTTTATTTTTTTTTAAACAAATAACACATTACTATGGTGTAACACCATATGATATGTCAATTTGTTACTAGCTTAATTATAATTATATTTCAAATGGGGCTCGTATAAGATCTACTTTATTAATTAAAATCACCTAGTAACAAACTGACACGTCATTCGTCATGTTATTGGGCACTACTGGTCCCTCATAGCATTGTTCTTACAAAAATTAGGGTGCAACATGCTCTTTTTAATTATCATGTTCCACTACTTACACGTGGACTACACTATGTTCCACTGCTTAAAAGTTAGAGAGAGAAAAATATTAAATAATATGTTTTTATTATTATTAAATTATGACAGTTATTAGATAATTGATCCAACAGCTAAAAAAAATTACCTATAAATAGGTAAAAAAAATACCTACTAGATTATGACCCTTATATAAATATAAATAGGTTAAATTTCATTTGAAAACTTGTTAACAAGAATTAGATTGCAACATTCTCTTTTTTATCATCATGTTCCACTGTTTACACGTGGCTTACACTATGTTTTGCAATATTATTAAAGGATAATGCTATATGTGCTAAAATTTTTATCAAATTTTTAATACTAACACATGTGGTATGTGACTTGGTAATATTCAATTAGTGAATATCATTAACTTATTTGTAGTAAGTTTTAATGCACCAATTAAATTATGCCAACTCAAATGTCACATGTGTTGGTATTAAAAATTTGGTACAAATTTTGATACATATAGCATTATCCATTATTAAAAATTGAGATATTTTATCAGAGTTCACATATCAAGCAATAGGATCGGAAAGTTTAATAGATAGTGCAGTTAATATTTTTATAGGAATTATTGATTCATAATTGATTGAAACCTAAACATAAAATATTTATGAAAACTGTCTCAAAACAATATGTTTTTTCTCTACTTTTCAATAAAAAATCCCATTCAATAATTTATTTATTGTCGATAAAAAAAATTCTCATTTCAATTTTAACCCCAATATATATTAAGTTTCATAATTTGTCTCCATCTAATGTTACTTATATCTTTTAAATGTTATTTTTATCGATTTTGTAGATGAAAATTGATACTTAGCCGTTGGCAACATTCGAGTCTACTTGAATTTTTCTTACTGTTTTATCCTTTATCTGAGGAAGTGATACAAAATACATATTTAGGGAAAATGATTTTTTTTTAAAAATATAAAAATCAAATTTAGTTGAAAAAATAATAATAAACTTATTAGGGATATTATCATTTTTATACTTTGTAATTTGACACTTTATTCAAATTATACCTTGTGTTTTAATTATTATCAATATTGACCCTTAGATTTAAAATATGTTACAAATTTATACCCTTATATTAATTTAAAGCAGTTAATTTATTAAGGTGCCGTTTAAAAAATTAAAAATAAACTGTATAAAAACTGATCCGAGAATAAGTTTATTAAATTATCTTAGTAAATTAACTGTTCTAAATTGGTATCAAGGTATAAATTTATAACAAATTTTAAATCTAAGCGTCTATATTAATAATAACCAGAACACAAGATATGAATTGAATAAAGTGTCAAAATACAAGGTATAAAAGTAATATTATCCCAACTTCTTATTGACTAGTATATTATTTATTGTCTAGTTTTATCAAATTATTTATTAGTAAATATAGATTTTAGGTCGTGTTTGGTAGGAAGTAAAATGGAGTAGGAAGAAATGGTGATAGAAAAAAGTAGGGGGAAAATAGAAAAGTAAGTTATTTGGTAGGAATGAGTCCTAGACATTGAATTAAAGCTATTTGACGTGTTAAACACACAATGAATACGGCTCCGAAAAGCATAAAAATTGTATTTTACCGAAAAACTACTATTTGACTAAGTTATCAACAAAGATTATCTTAATGCATATGCACATAGTATTGCTTTAGTAAATATTTTCTTTGTTCTTTTAGCACACCAAGAGCTCTCTCTGAGGGTATTGAACCTTTACACTGCATCGGGACATTTTGACAATCATTAGTATAATAATATGTATGTAAATGCACATAACATAAGGAATGAGTATGTTACTATGAAAGTGGTATTAATGACTTCTAAATGCCTAATATGCAATTAGAACATGTTTATTATTGGCTTAGTATGCATGTGAGAATTTCGGGCACCACAAGGGCATTCCGCTAAAAGGAAAACTAAACTAGTATCTAAGAAACCTTTGTGGTTTCCTGTAATTTACTTATATATAATGCATTTCGCTAAAAAAAAACCAAATTGGTTTACAAGAAACCACAAAACCTTTGTAGTTTCATGTGATTTATATACATACAGGGTATTCTGCTAAAAGGAAACCAAACTGATTTTCAAGAAACCTTTGTGGTTTCCTGTGATTTACTTACCTACAATGCATTTTGCTAAAAGGAAATCAAATTAGTTTCCTAGAAACTTTTGTGGTTTCTTGTGATTTACTTATGTACAAAATACTCTACTACACATAATTCAAACTGGTTTCTTAGAAAGCTTTTTGGTTTCCTATAATTTATTTACATATAAGGCATTTTGCTATGAAGAAACCAAACTGGTTTTGTAAGAAACCTTTGTGGTTTCTTGTAATTTACTTACATTCAGAGCATTTTATTTAAAGGAAACTAAACTACTTTCGTAGAAACCTTTGTGGTTTCCAAGAATATAATAAGAGAATATAATAAATTTTGAAAGTTGAGCAGAGGAAAAAAGAAAAACAAAAAATCAAACATGTATTTCTTGTTTCCTAAATATTAGAGAAAAAACAAAGTAGTAAAAATAACGAATCTTTATAACATATTGCTATGGAAACTAGAAAAATCAAATTGATATTGAGTAGTTCTGAGTATAAACTAAATTGGTTTCTAAGTTACTTGAGAAACCATATATGAGAAATCAAATTGGTTTCTCTGGTTCTCAATTACGTGAGAAACAAAATTAGTTTCTTATTTTCTAAAATAATGATAAAATAAAATAAAAAATATTTTTAGTTCAAACTTATTTTGTTTCCTGAAAAAAAATGATTATAGCTATACTTGAAATCGAAAATCAAATTGATATTGAGTAGTTTTGAGTATAAGCTAAATTGGTTTCAAGTAGTAAACAGAAACTAATTTGGGTAATTAATCTTTGTAACTGATTACTACGGGAACTTGAAAAACTAAATTGATACTGAGTAGCTTTGAGTAGAAATCTATAACAATTGGTTTCTCAGGTACTTGAGAAACTAAATTAGGTTTTTAGGTTCTCAGTTATCTGAAAAACCAAATTGGTTTCTTATTTTCTATAATAATAATAAAATAAAATGAAAAATATTTTTAGTTCAAAAAAATTTAGTTTCCTAAAAAAAAAATTTGGTTATGGCTATTCTTGAAACTAAAAACTAAATTGGTATTGAGTAGTAATCAGAAACCAATTCGGGTTACCAATCCTTGTAACTGATTACTATGAAAACTAGAAAAACTAAATTGATATTGAGTAGTTTTGAGTAGAAACAAAATTTTTTTCTCAATTACTTGAGAAATCATATACTGAGAAAATAAATTAGTTTCTTATTTTCTATAATAATAATAAAATAAAATGAAAAATATTTTTAATTCAAACTAATTTAGTTTCCTGAAAAAAAAAATTGGTTATCACTATTCTTGAAACCAAAAACTAAATTAATATTGAGTAGTTTCGAGTGGAAACTAAATTAATTTCGAGTAGTAAGCAGAAACCAATTTGGGTAATTAATCTTTATAACTAATTACTATGGAAATTAGAAAAATCAAATTGATATGGAATAGTTTTGAATAGGAACCAAATTGATTTCTCGAGAATACTGAGAAACCTCAGTTACCTTAGAAACCAAATTGATTTCTTATTTTCTATAACAATCTTTGCCCTTTTCTCCTTTTCATCTCTCCTCTCTCATTCTCTAAACCCACTCAATTCTCAAATATATTTCTTTTCAGGCATATTCTTCACTTCCATAAATATAAAGCCTCGATATCTTAAATTCTATTGGCAAGCTTGGTTTTTTCTCTATCGTTTTGAAGATAACTCATGATATAGTCTTCTAAAACTATTGGGTATTATTTTTAATAACCCAATTAGTACTAGTATATGATCTAGAATCTAAAACTCCTTCAAGAACTTAATCTTGTAATATGAACATTTACAAAGTAAAATAGAATTTAATTTGAGGAGTATATGAAATAGTTAATTAATAATTAAGATTTTTAGATGGTAAATTTCTAATCTTAACAATAATAATATAAAAGACGAACAAATTAGTTTGTTTTAAATAAGCAAACACCAAGAATTCAATTGGCACATATAATAGTTGACTCACAGAGGCACGCTGACAAATTATTATTTCCTTTGACTTTTCAAATTCTGATGTGGATATTATCAATGTCATATAATGCAGATATTATTTTCAAGCCCAAAAATAAAAATGCAATATCCTTGAAAAGCCAAAATTTTTTTTTTTTTTCAAAAATAAAAAAAATTCTTAAATATTTTCTGAATAACCAAGCCGAGAAGAAAGAGAGACGAATAATCAACAAATATGAAATCAAATCATGAAATATAGTTAGTAATTGAAGTGAATCACTTCTCAAAGCTCGTAATTAGGAGAAAAAAGATTACGAATTTGTAAATTACTTTGAGAAAAATAATATAAATATGCAGATAGATCAAACTGTGATAAAAAGAAAAACTTATGATTTTATTTTAGTCTTTTCAGATCTAGGAACGAGAAGGAGAGAAAAAGAGAGAGGTCGGAATGCTCATAGAGGAAGATATATTAGAGCCACGATCATCACTTTGAATAGGCTTGTAGAAGTGCCCTGAATCATATATGAGAGGACCAAGTGTTCCTTGACTGGCTTTGTGGTCAGCAACTTGATGTTCTAGTACCTTAGGTGGCGTTTGGTTGCTAAACAGAAATAGAAAAGGAATGAGAATGGTATTAGGAATGGAATGAGAGTAGGAATGGAATGGAAAAGAAAATTGATTGAGTTGTTTGGTTGACATGTTGGAATCAGTGTCTGAATGAGGATTACTATGTTTGGTTTTTTACGGAATGGAATGGAATTAACATTATATAGACGAAAATACCCCTACTATTAGAAAATTGGTACAAATGTTAAATTAGTATAAAAATTGATTCATTTATTTATTTATGTGTATTTTTTGTATTTGAAAATTCTTTTTTTAAAAAATAATAATTTTAAAGATAGATATATCATTTTCGTTTTTTTTATTATTATAAATTATATATTTATATGTAGTATATGAGTATAAAGTGGCACTATCCTGAAAATAACACATCAGGCTGTGCACAGTTTGATGTGTTATTTTCAAAAAAATACTCACGTTTCCTTGTATATCCAACCTATCTATAATATCTAAAAACTAGTATACAAGCATATTTGATGACTAAATGATATTAATTTTAAAATATGACATTATTTAAAGGGTAATTATAGCACAAATGTAGTAGGCTTGGAAAGGAAAAGCCTTTCCACCCATTTAGTTTAGGAATTCTCATTCTAGTATTTGATGGAATTGTTATTCCATTTGAATGAGGATTCCTACACCAAAAAAGTAAACCAAACATGTGAATGTACTTTCTTTAGGAATTGTGTTTCTATTCCTATTGCCATTACCTCATACCAAACACTACCTAAATGTGGATGGTCCATCTAGAGAATTAGATGGGTTTAGAGAAAGAGGAGAGATGGAAATGAGAGAGAGGGGCTAATAACCATTGATCTGGGTTTCCACTTTCTAGATCATACCCTTAGAACAAATATCACGTGGGCAGGATGTGGTGTTTTCGCAGCTCTTTAGATGGAAAGTGGTCTGAGGTGTGATACAAATCAATAATTTGAGGATCTAAACGCTACGAAAAAGAGATTGGGGACCTAAATGATACGTTGGAAAAAGTCTGGGGATGCCAGGTAATATTAACCCCAAAAAAAGAGAAAGAACTAAAATGGGCTATTTGGGTTTGAACCCAAATTCCAAAGGATAAGTTCTAATGCCATGCCAATAGGCTTCAAAACCTTTTGTAGTATACTTGCACTTTAAATCTTTAATAATGGTTTCAGAAAATGAGGATAAAAATTACGAAAATGCTGCCACGTTTTTTAGCTGAAATAATTAGAAAAATGCCCACTAAAGTCGTACGGAAAAATAAATATTTTGAAGAGGTCGTATTTTTAGTATTACTTTTTAAAACTTAAATAAAAGTGTCCTAAACCCAAAAAAACCATTAGTAAAACCGAAGAACACACCTTTGGGCTATTTTTGAAAAATCTAGATAGCAAAGGCCAAGAATGAAAACCCTTGAAAATAGAAGAGAAGTACTAAAACGGTGAGAGTGTGATGACAAAGGAAAGACGAATATAAAGTGGAAAGTGGAAAGTGGAAAGTGGTCGGAATAGGACGCAGTCAGGTCACGCAGAGCCATTTTCTTAAAACCGTAGCCGATTCCACTTTTCAACCCAACAAGTGCGCTTCAATCTAAAGTATCTACTACTTCTTCTTCTTCTTCTTCTTCTTCTTCTCTCTGTCTCTCTAAGCTCTCTTTCTCTTTCTGGGTTTTGTTTTGTTTCAGAGCCAGAGGGCACTAAACCCCATAATCAGAAGAGAATCGGTCGCTATCGCTGATATTATCAAAACCATCTATCTCAGCTATGCCCACTAACGACGCCTTCCAAGGTTTTCCTCATTCCTCATTATGCCTTTTTTTTTTAAAAATATATAATTTTAAATCTTATTTAATTTCTTATTGCTATGTGTTAAGTTTAGTAATTCTGTGCATATTTTTGTAATTTTATTTGCTTTAATGACATTTAATTGGTGATGTTATTTTCCCATATGGGTTTTTCGCAAGAATGCATATAGCTTTTGTTTGATATTTTTTTATTTTCCCTTTGTATTTAAAGGAATTATTTATCAGTTTCCTTGTGGGAGAAAATTTTGAACTTAAATACTTGGTCTGATTGGTTTCCTAGGAAAAAAGAAAAAATTCTTTTTGCCTCGTTTAATCAATTGATATGCCATTTTTGGCAATGTTGTTGACAAAAAACATAAGTAATGAAAGCCACCTTTTGTAAAATTCTAGACGATAGAATTTTGGAGAACAGAAGGATTTTGGGGGTTGAAGAATCTGTCCTGTCCTTCCAATACTTTTTTTATTTGGTTTTCTCGGAATTTTATGCATCAATCAAAGAAAAACGAGAACTTTTATTGGCATTTGTTTATTTCTTGCAGTTGAAAATAGCAGGGGCCAGGGAGTTACTAGTAATGTACATATTTGAAGTGACACTAAATCACTCTGTTAGATACCCAACGAATTGGTTTTTGCAGTAGTTTCATGTTCTTTTGAAAGCTAGGTATTAATGATTCCATTTTCTACATATCAGGTGTTTCAAATTGCTATGTATTCAAGAGTCGGTTACAGGAGTATGCTCAAAAAGTGGGAGTACCCACTCCTGTATATGAGACCATAAAAGAAGGTCCATCCCATGAGCCTTTTTTTAAGTCAACCGTGATCGTAAATGATGTCAGATATGATTCTTTGCCTGGATTTTCCAACCGCAAGGCAGCAGAGCAGTCAGCTGCTGAAGTTGCTCTAAGGGAGTTAGCTAAGTCCGGCGATGTTAACCAATGCATCTCTCAACCAGTTGTAAGTTATTGTATTTGTAACCAAATTGGAAATGAAAGCTGCATTTTTGTCAGTAGTTTTTATTTGTTTTATGATTTTAATTTATTTGAGACTGGTCCACTTCTCTCTTTTCATAGTGTCATATTGTCTTTCTGAAGATTTCTAGCTATCGATAATGATATATTTATCATTGGAGTATGTCCAAGAAAGGTTTCCTGTTAATAACTAGTCGTAAAATAGATTGACCTCAGAGTGGATGGAAGCAAGGATATCTTTTCTTTAATTTCCGAATTCCTAATTCCTTGTATGTTCCCCTTTCGGGTTTATAGCAAAAAATAACAGAGTTAAATGGAAGAGTAATTTTTGAACAGCCGAATATTGTGGGTTTCATGAGTGAGTCTGATGATCACTTTCATTTTGGAGCAAACCATTTTATTCATGTGTGGTTTATTTATTGTGTGCTACAACCTTTAATAATTCGCTTACAATCTAAAGCTAGAATCAGTTTTGATCATATAAGATGGCTGTATTCTTGTTCTCACAAGGATTGCATCTCTTGAATATCTAGATGGTTTTCACCTTTGCCAATGCAATTTTGTCTGACCCTTTATTTTTGTGCCCTCTGGAGAATGTATAATGCATGGTATACGTTTGTTCAGCTTCACATAGCTCTGCTGTGAACATGATTATTGATTTAGAATCTATGTTTGTTTTTTTTTTTTTTAATTCTGATCTAATTTGTTAGAGGTTGAGCCTTTCTTCTTTAAGGAAAGTTTTGCCATGGCTGACCTTTTTTATTTTATTTTTTTTTTCAGCATGAAACTGGATTATGCAAAAATTTGCTTCAGGAGTATGCGCAGAAGATGAACTATGCCATCCCTTTATATCAATGTCAGAAGGATGAAGGCCCTGGCCGAGCAACCCTTTTTTCATGTTCCATCGAGATTGGGGGGATTCGTTATATTGGAGCTGCGGCAAAGACCAAAAAAGAGGCCGAGATAAAAGCTGCTAGAACTGCACTTTTAGCTATCCAGTCTAGTGCATCTGAGTTCTACAATAAAGAGATTGAAAACGCTCAATTGACTGTGCTTCCTTGCAAGAAACGGAGTGCAGAGTCAAATGTTAATGCAGAGGACACTCCAAACGTTCCAAAGCCAAAGAAAGCGCGGTTTAAGAAGAAAACATTTAAGAAAAAACTCTCTGGGAATCGGGCAAGCCAAACTGAAGCTGATAATGCAGGAAAGTGCAATTTGAATATGGATCACAACATGGAGCGGTCAGAAAGGGAAAGTGATACATTGATAGTGGGTTCTGAACCACTGGCTACTGAAAAAATGGTGTATCCGATAGTGGGTTCTGAACAACTGAGTACTGAAAAAGTGGTGAATCCCTGTTCTGAACAACTGGGTACTGAAACAGTGGTGAATCCCCAAGATGGGATGCGCCAAACGGAAACCGAAAAGGCTGCTGCTGAAGGTTCAATGGTCACTAATGTGGATGTTAATCTGGAAAATGGGCAGTCAACAGTTTCAGATTCCCATCAAAGCAACAATGGGACTCTGCCTCCAATGTCTTCAGGGGACACAAATCCTTTGCCCATGAATGTGAACGAGGTCTCTGGAGCAAGAGATGTGGATTTTCAGACCTTAAGTAATTCCACCACTATGGCTAAATTAGAGACTTCAAGTGCCATGGCTAATGCTAACCAGTCAGAATAAAAATACCCAAGCAGATGCCAAGCCCATGTAAGATTCTTGAAGGAGTTTAGGGGTTCAGAATTTGGACTTTGTTTTTCAGTTAGAGAAAAAGTAGCGCCTTGAATTTTGATATCTTGCAAGAGTGAGATAGTTCTGAGTTGATTACAGGCATATCTAGTGGTTATTTAAGGGAATGCCTTTGCATGCTTTTTGACTTGTGTTTTCCATATTATGGAAGCATTGGAATAAGTGACGCTTAAAATTATTTCTTAGTTTAAACAAACCTACTTTCGCCTATTTTCTTTTTATCTAGTGATATATAAAGTTGACTTGCATTGCACTTTAAAAAAGAAAAAAATTTACTTGTATGTTTCTTTGTTGGTTTGTGCATTTTTATCTAAGGACTATGTTTGGTAGGAGGGAAGGAAGGAAATGTGCATTACATATAGAAGAAAATGGAAGAGGGAGGAGAGTATTCTTCTCTTGTTGAATTTGATACGAGAGGAAAAGAGAAGATCAAAATCCCTTACCTTGTAAGAGGGAAGAGTGAAACGGAGGAGAATGTTTTATTTGTACAACGAGTCGGCTTACTCAACGAATGATAGTTTATGTTCAAATTTGGAGTAATTAAAAATTGCTTTGGAGAGGGGTGGAGGGATAGGTAAAATCCTTTGTTTAGCAAGATCGATTGAGGGAGGGAGAGGAAAAGTGAAGGGGTTAGTTCTATCTTAGTTTAATCTAATTAATGCATTAAATAGAGCAAGATAGGTTGATTCTAAGTAATAATTACATAAGTTTGGATTATCTTTAACCTAGAGTATGCTCTTCATCATAGTTAACAAACTACCATGACATGAATTCAATCAACTATAATTTGCTATTTATGATTAAAATATCTAAATAATTATGGATTTAGAATTTTAACCTAGCATGCAATCTCTATCATGTTCATCTAGTTGCGCATCCAAACAAAGCATTATAGAAATCATAAACCAATAATTATAGAAGAACATAACAATTAAGAATGAACAATTGAGATATATAAAACTTGAACAATTAATTCATCATGTTTAGGGCTTTGAAATCACCTTCAACCAAATTGAAACCTAAACTAGCATAAATATAAGGATAAACAATAAGAACATCATACTAAATAGACAAAACAATAGCGAAAAGATAGGAAAAGGAAGAAGAAACGTTGAAAATGGCTTTGGCGTGCACTTCTTCGCCTCCAAGCTCTCCTTCTCCTCTTGATTCTCTCTTTCTCTCTAGCCTCTAAAATATTTCTAAGTGTTTAGGTCTGAATAAATCTGAGTTAAAGAGGTCTTTTTATAGTGGAGGAGGGCTTAGAGTCATCCAAAGTAGTTTCCCGAAGTTGAAATCTATCCAAAGGGCTGAAAAGACTTGTTTCCCTATTTGATTAGCGCCTCAGTGCTGGAGTTCTAGCATTGCGGTACAAGAATTTGAGTGACTATTCACTTTCTTCCCAAGACCTGGTGCTGCAGTGCCAGGTGCTGTAGCTCGCTATTCATCCATTTTTCAGCTTTTTGCAAACTTCGTCATTTTTGCTCCGTTTCAGCTCTGATTCGTCCATTCTCTTCCAAAATACCTAAAAATATGAAAATAACATTATAAACCTAAGAACTACCAAAAAAAATAAAAAAATCAAAGTACATGTAGAGAAATATATCAAATTATATGTTAAATATGCACTTATCAAATATTCTTTTTCCATTCTTTTTTGTCAAACAACTTAATGGGTTATCATCGTATTCTCACTCTTTCATATTTTCTCCTCTTTCTTGTACTCTCGATATTTACTACTCTAGTACTCTCCTTCCCTCCTACAAATATAGTTGTGCTATTATTACTCTCTTTTACACTCCCCTCACTTATCTCGTTGCTCTCTTGACTTGTCTTATTGCTTGAATATTTAAGTTCTCTATTTACTAGTATTTAGAAATCCAAATTTTTTCATCGGTTCATTACAATTGAGATAACATTCAAAAGTAAATTTGCAAAGAACCTGAAAATATGGTTTGTGAAAAAACAAGAAGAATAGTCTTTTAGATTTTTTTTATTCTTCATGAAAAAAGATAGGGTCTGTTTTATAAATGACCGATAAGAAATCCTATATTTTTTTCTTCAGTTAAAATTAATATTTTTGCTATGAACTTCTTTATTATTATTATTATTATTATTATTATTATTATTATTATTATTAAAAACTTACCATATTTAGTGTTCTAGCAAAAAAAACTCATACCCTTTTATTTATATCAAATTAAATATTTAATTTGTATTTTTCTAACAAATAGTACTGAACTCACAAATATGATCAAAATTGAAACTTAAGATTGTAGACAAAGACATTTTTACCTTTTAAAGTCATAAACAAAAATTAAAGGAGAATATTAAAAGTAAAAGTAGTTTAAATAATTGAAAGGCACTTAGAATAAGGGGAAAAAATAGAGAGATAAAATAAGGGGAAAGAATTTTTTTAAAACTTTCGTCATTCTCTCTCTTTTTTTTTATTGAAAAAAATTGTTTTGAATAATTTTAACTCTTTTTGGTTTGAGTAATTATTATTTTCACTTAAAATGGGGGAAAAAAAGAAAAAGAAAGAGAAAATGAGATTAAAAAAAAACTTTTGTCATTATTTTTTTAATTTATGTTTTATGTGTAAAATTATCTTTTCAGTTTGGTGTTATTTGATTAAAAAAATTTAGAGGCTCGTTTCTACAATTACGAAATCAAATCAGAAGCAACCTGTCAAAATAAAAGGACGTAATAACACAAATGAGGATATTGGGGTGGTGCCAGCCAAAGAGATTCTGACGCTCAAATCAGTAATTAAATCGATAAAAAGTGTAAATAATAAACCAAATAAGCAATTGAAGTAAGGATGAGGAATGAAGTTAGAGACTGAAAGCACGAGGTCTGATTCGTAGATGATGGATGGATGTGAATATCCCAAGTGACCCTGGGATAGTCTACAAGACCTTACTCTCGGGAGATGAATGCCAATAATGATGAAAGCTAAATGAAAGTGAGTACAAGAGAGTAAGAGTGTTGTCAAGAATCAATACAAGAGAGTTAATGTGTGTTCAGATGCCCTTTCATCTCCCCTCAATCCTCTATTTATAGGAGTCTTCCCAGACCCATTAGAGTTTACTACTTTATTCCGGGATTCGTGGCACGTGGCCACTCTCTCTGGACTCATCCCATCAGACTAGGTCGTAGACTCCAGCTCTATTAAGGGAGTATCTCTAGTCTTTTGGAGCAGTTAGGGGTCATCCGGTTGTGAGTTTGACCGGGTCCTTGGGCAGAGACTTTGGCTGGTGGGTTAGTTAAATTTCACGAGTTGGAGCTAACTCTGTGGGTTGGAATTTCTGGATCCCAATTATTGGTTATTCAGACCAATCATGGTATTGGAGGGCTTTGTTGGATAAATAAGTCCATCATTTCTAGGCTCTTAATCATTGAATCATTCACTACAAAAAGCATAAATTAAAAGGTTTAATTTCATATAAAAGAAAAGTTGCTCATTGTTTTTGCTAAAGCACTAAATATTGTGTTTCCCTTATTAGCCCTGTTTGGGATTGTTTATGCATTATGCTATTAGCTTTTAAAAACGGTTAGAAAAAATAGGGAAGGGGAGACATTTGGTAAGTTACAATTTTTGGTGAACATATTTTAAAAACTGATGCGTAATCACTATTTTAAGCAAAAGTTGAGAAGCATGGTAAGATTATTTTTCAAAGTTAATTTTGTTTTCATAATACAAATTATCTAAAATAACATTTTACATCACACATAATCTTACCAAACTTGATGTTGCTTTTAAATAGTACAACGGTTTTGTAAATTAAATTTACCAAACACGTAGACATTTTTTTTTTTCTCATAGCTACTTATTACTCATAGCACAACTATAGTAAGGCTATAACACAGCACAACAATACCAAACTGACCCTAAGTTTTATTTTTCTTGAAGGGTTAATGGCACAAATGGTCCCTAAAGTATCCAATATGTGGCAATTGGTCCTCATAGTTTCAATCATAGTAATTAAATCCCTGAAATTTCTAATTTATAGCAATATTGTCCTTGAACTGTCTAAATTGTAACTTGTTGTTAAATTTTTGAACAAAAATACACGTGATGGCATCTAAAAGTGTATTTGAAAAGTAGTTTAGAAATTTCAAGCACAAAACTGAATAATCAAAAGAAAAATTTTATTTAAATTTGTAACTCTAAGAATCCTAAAAAATGCAAAGAATATATTTTTTATTCTCCTGAAATCCTTTTGTTTAGTTTATTTTTCTTTAAATACTCTTTCAGATGCTACATCATGCTCCTCATGTGTGTTTTTGGTTAGAAATTTAACAACTAGTTATAATTTTAGACAGTACAGGAACCAATTTGCTACAAATCAAAAAACTTAAGGGTTTAATTGCCACAGTTGAAACTTTGGGACCCGATTGCCACAAGTTGGATAGTTCAGGGACCATTTGTGCCATAAACCCTTTCCGGAATATAAATATCTCGGTTATGGAACTAAAACATGAAAAATAAGCGTTCGACGAGGACTGATCAAGTCGGAGAAGCTTTCGTCCTCACCCCCTTCTTTTTTCAATTTATTATTTTTTGTTGAAAGGGTTGAGAAATGCATGGACGACCTCGTAAAACCCTAAAACCAGAAGATGAAGCAGCTTCAGCTGCCAAAGCTGAAAAGCTTCAAGCTCTCCAATCTCAGTTCCTATCCAATCACCATGACCGCAAGTACATTTCTTCTTCTGATTTTTTTTTTTTAAATGTAAAATTTTTAATTAATATATTTATTTATCGATTCTTCCGATTCGAGATCGTTCTTCATTATGATCTTACTTTTCTCTGATTTTCTTTAATTTTTGTCATTTTTTTTTTAATTGTGGTTTGGTTAATTCATCGAAAAACTGTTTCAGTTATAGTAAGGAAGCTCTAGATTTGAACGCGAAGCTTCTGGAGATTAATCCTGAGTCGTATACGGCTTGGAATTACAGGAAGCTTGCGGTTCAGCACAAGCTCACTCACACCGACTCGGATCATGACTCAGCCAAATCTGTTCTCGACGAAGAACTCAGAGTGGTATTTTGTTATATTATCCGCATTAGCTGTTCCAATTTTTCTATTTTTTTTTTTGAAATTAAATTCTTGTTGGTTTGCTGGGAAAATGTGGTTGTAAGAAAGAAAAAAACTAGTTTTTGAATCGATGAAGTTGAAAATATACCGAAATCGATTGAATGACCAAATCAGTAGTCGAACCAGAGCTGTATTAATGCCGCTGAGAATCCGTTTTTAATGTTTCGAGTTGATTTCGTTTAGGTAGAGATCGCGTTGAGACAGAATTTCAAGTCTTACGGAGCTTGGTATCATCGAAAATGGGTGCTAAGCAAGGGGCACTCGTCAATAGATCATGAATTGCGGCTTCTGGACCAGTTACAGAAAGCAGATTCCAGGAATTTCCATGCCTGGGGTTACAGGAGGTGAAGTCCTCGTGGTCTTTGATTTTAAACTACTGCTGTTGTTAAGTTCTTAATGTTTGCGTGTGTGTATATATCTGTGTACTGATTAGAAATTTTTCCAGATTTGTGGCAGCATTGATGAACAGATCAGAGGAGGATGAATTAAATTACACAACGGATATGATAAACAACAATTTTAGTAATTATTCTGCATGGCATAACCGCAGGTGTGTACCATTGAGTTTAGAAATTTTTGAAATAGCTTTAGTTGTCAAAATTCATCGTGAGTCCTTCCTTTTCGTTTGGTTGATCAAACTGAGGTCTTGTCATACATTGTCTGTCATCCTTTTAGTCAAAGACTGGTAGTTGTCTTTGTGGGAAGACAAGTATTAGTAAAATAAGAAAGAAAAGAGAAAAAGACCAATATTTGTCTTTGTTGTTCAAGACATATACTTCTATTTTTTTTTCCAGAACCACCTTAAGTTATGTTCTTAAAAATATTTGAAATGCGATGCAAAGTTTTTTTCTTAATTTGTGGATTCTTGCTACGCTTTTTTTTCTTTTTCTATGTTATGCAGCATGCACAAATTTATGTACCTTGTAGTGCTTTGAGAGAAACTGTATATAACTTTAAGATATATCATTTATTGATAAATATATCTATTTATAATTTGCTGGGGAACGTGCAGTATACTTCTCTCTTCTTTGCTGGAAAGGAAGGTTCAAGGGTTCTTCTCAAAACAGAAGGCTTTGAATGATGAATATGAGCTTGTTCACCAAGCTATTTTCACTGATCCAGATGATCAGAGTGGTTGGTTTTATTATATTTGGCTTCTTGATCAAACGATGAAAATAGATGCCCCACAACTTATTTCTTCCTGGCCTGCTCATGGCTCTGATGTCATTCTATCAAGAGATAGGTGCCATGGTGACATTGCGCTGTCTCAGGTTCACAGTTTCCGCACTGAATCAGGAACATTTCCACTTATTCTTTATTTTAGTCAAGCTGTTGAAGGTGTAAGCTCAGCTACAGTAGCTGTCGAATCCTCATTTTGCGCAAACAATGATCTTATCTGGAAACCACTTTCAACAAATAATTCTAGTACAGCCAAAGTTTGGGTTACACAAGTGAAATTTCCTAACAACAGGCTCCAGACTTCTGAAACTTATCCAGTTGAGATCAGCATTGGACATTCTAAAGGCATTATTTCTTCAAGTGGCTTTAAGTTTAGCTATCATACTCAGATAGCCTTCAAAGTTTGTGTACAGTCTTTTGAAAAAGAAACAGACACAGAGCGGAATGAAGAGAAGATTTTTTGGAAAGATGATAATTTTCATAATTATGAAACAAAATCTCAGGAGCACAGTGCAGTTGCTTCTTTTGATAGACTTACCATTAGCGGGAACCATGAGCCAACAAACTCTGAGTGGCGCACAGAGACAATAGCTAGTGAAATAGCGCTCTTTAGGGAATTATTGTCAGAGATAACCTGGTAAGCTTGTCTTATTCATTGGGTAGATATAAACTTCCATAAGCTATTTTTGTCATATATGTTTTAAAGACAATATTCTCTTTTAGTAAAATTGGAAAGCTTACACTGGCAAGGCTGTTGAGGGCTCATGATGCTCTTTTGTCCCAATCCAACAACAAAATGGTTCACTTTGAAGAAGTTCTTACACTGTATGCTGATTTGACAAAATTAGATCCATTCCACTCATGGTACTACAAGGATGAATATAGCTTAGTCCTTCTAGAGCAGGTCATCTCTTTTCTTTAGTTCTATGGTTGAGAGAAAGAATGCACTTTGTTCCTTTCACTATTGCTGTTGATGATGCTGTTAGGTGTGTATTTGATATTCTCTTCTTTAGCTCTAAGTTGTTATTTATGTGTCTACAATTAGGGATCTTATCATGGGTTTATATTTGATTCTTAGTTAATAGACTGCGCACGGTGCTTTATTTTTATATTTGGAGTTAAGTTATCAATTTGGCATTTTATTACTTCTCGCTACTGCTGCTGTCCAACATGATTTTTATCAATGTTTATTGGCCCTTGTACTGTTATTACTGTAGATTAGGGACCTCTCAAGTCTATTGGTGACTCCTAAATGTATATTGCATCATGCTTCATCGAATTATGTACTTTCTGGGTTGCAAAAGTACACATTTGGATACCTTGCATTCTTAGTAAACTTCCATTTGCTGAATTCTTTGAAGGCTTAAAGATCCTTTTATTTTGGTGATTTTCAGGTAATTTCGAATTGGGAGTCTTTGCTGAGACATTGTTGTCACTACAGAGACTTGACTTTGTCGCCTCATGGTAGCTCTGTTTGCTTACGTCTAAATAACTTATCCTTATCAAGGATTGGCTCTATTGATAAATTACTGTGGGTCCAAATGCTAGATCTGAGCCACAATGAACTTCGATCAATTGAAGGTACACTTCTATCACTGCCCCATAAAGTGCATTGTTACTCTCTAGATTTATGTGATGGAAGTTCATCATTTATACCATTGATTTCGAAAACTAACTTGGGGTATTTCGACAGGATTGGAGGCCTTGCAGATTCTCTCTTGCCTAAATCTGAGTTACAACAAACTTGGTAGTTTTACTGCACTGGGCCCTCTAAGACTGCTGAAGTCGCTAAAAGTGTTAGATGTCTCATATAATGAGATAGGTTCACACTCAGTTGACACAACAAGGTATCTATGTCCTTCTCCTCTATCTCATACGGAAGAAAATGGTGGAAACTCTCACGAGATTGTTGCGGGGGTTGACAATGTAACAAAAAATTGGGATGCTTTTCTGATCCTTAAAGGATTGGACCTAAAACAATTAGATATTTCGGGGAACGCAATTGCTGATGAACAGTTCAGGTCATTTTTGGTGAGGTCTCTGCCTACTCTTAAGTGGCTGGATGGTGAACTATTGCATTGATCTTGAATTCTTTGTTGGTTATCAATTTTTTTTTCCTTTAATCTTTGTCAGTTTTGTTTTGGACCGTGTATAATTAGTTAGAAAAATTACCTTTTTAAGTGGACTAGTTTTGAAATGAGATATTCTTAGCCAGTTATTTTAACTTCTAGTATAGGATTCAACTCTGGATTCTGGAATGCTACATTTATATGTGAATCTTAAAATAACCGTTTTAAGTGCACTAGTTTTGAAATGGGATATTCTTTACCCAGTTATTTTAACTTCTGGTATCGGATTCAACTCTGGAATGCTACAGTTATATGCGAATTATCTTTTTTCTTTGGGTTAATAATAGTAATGACTTCTGAATTATACTCGTTGTATCATTTTGGCCCTCAACTTACATAGTGATGGCCACTGAATTAGTTGTTGCAATAATAATCTTTTTGTCACAAACTGTTAAATATTCAACAGAATTAAGTCATTACAAAACACATGAGATTGAATTTTTAACTCACAAAATAGATTATCAAGACTTATACAATTATTGCAGCAATAATTTATTTTTTCTCACAGACTATTAAATTTTTAACAGAAATAAGTCATATGAAAAGCATACAGTTTGGTAACTGTAGCTGAGAATAAGATTCTAACTCATAAAAGCATTAATTTATAGGGCGCGTCTACAGTAGGGGCATCCCTGCGTAGGGTCCTGTCTATACACCGTTTGATGGGAATCTGTGTATAAACAGATTCTCCACAGATTCCCGTTATTCCTCACAGATTCCCATCAAACGGTGTATAAAGGGTGGCCCTACGTAAGGGCGCCCCTACTGTAGCCCTCCCCTAATTTATAATTATATGTTTTGTCTATGATTATTTTCTATTGCAAAAGTAACAATTTATAACAAAATGGTCAGTGCTGCAAAAGTTACATGATTCAGGGCAGAGCGATTATTATTATGTAAGATAAAAATTCAAAATTCAAAGTGCCATTATTATGTAATATAAAAATTCAAAATTCAAAATGGTACAATAAGTATAATTCAGAACTAATATTATTATGGACCCTTTTTCTTATTTTTCCCATAATGAACAGGGTATGGTTAGGTTGGTTTGGTCTAGTTTTGGGCCCTGTACCAAACCATTCTGAGCCACCTTCTTCTTCTTCTTCTTCTTTTTTTCCCCAAGAAAAAAGATAAGAAAACCATTGGGGTCATGAATCGGGAAACAGAAATAATTATTCAACTGAGGTCATGGTATTATTCTATGTTTTTCCTCTAACCATGGAAAAAGAGTTGTTTTATATTGTCAAGAACTTGAAGTGTAGGCAACAGAACATCATGAAACAGTTTAACACTTATTATAATGGGAGGTCGGGCATTGAAGAACCCGATCGGGTGAATGTCACCCAAAATAACCAAGACGAAGAAAAAGGTGGTGGCTGAATAGGGGACAGATATTTGAACTGCAAACACCTCGAAACAAAGAAATGGAGAAATTTTATCCCCAGTGTTACCAAGCCATCTTGAATGCTTCTGGCTACATTGCCAATTGATTGAACTGCACCAATTAAAATTGCACAAGTTTCAGCAAGAATCCACTAACGCGAGTAAAGTGCAAGAAGTGACAGTTCTAACTCATTCATTAACAAAACTATTTTTTTTTCTTTATAAGTTGAGTTAAATGTATTAGCAGATAGGTATATATATTTTTGACAATAGGCAAACTAAAAATTTGTATAAGAGAATAAAGTACCAGAAACGAAATATATTTAAGGATAAGATTCAACTAACCGGAACAATGCGTACCGTGGCCTCTAAGTTGTCCCTTCAAATTCATCAGGAAGCCCTGATTAGGTGAGCTTAGAACAGCGCAAGCACAGATAAAGAGCCCTAGCGGGGCATGAAGGCATGTAATCCTATTTATCTTGTTTGACTTTAATGCCATTTGATCTTTGTTTCTTCTCTCTCTGGCTCTCGACTTTAAGCCGACTCTGAGACCTTTCGTGGAGCAATTGAAGTGCAATGAAGATAAAACACATTTCACACTTTTCTTTTCAATGAGCTCTTATGCCCTTTTATATAGAGGGGGATGATTGTAAAACTGTTTTCTATACGCTTGTCGAAAAAATGATGGGAAGCACCTCGTTGGTCGAAGTCATTTGTTCCGGTCTTCTTAGTCATATGCAAATGATAATTAATATTTCTTAATATTCTTCTAACTAACTGGCTTTTAGTACACACTATATAAGAACTGTAGTCAAGGAAGAAAACTTTGTAGGTGAGCATATCCATATTAATTTTACTACAATTTATCTCGATGTAGACATCTAATTTAGAATTTTAAAATGATGAGGTCTTGTCAAGTTAATATTGAAATTGATTCTCGTAAATAGGAATTTGACAAAGTTAAATATTGAAATACCAAAAATTTACTAATGATGTGGTCTCATTTTAAAATAAAAAATAATTATAATATGTTACATCATTTAGTGTAAATTTTTTGTGTAAAATTTTAATATCCCTATTATTACTCATTTGACACATGAGTAGTATTTTGTATCGAAATCAAGGATTCGAGATTAATAGCATTTATTTGAAGAATTCTAGTAGATTAAAAGTTGTAATATGGCTTTGTCAAATTGATCAATGATCAAGTGGTTGATGTGATTTTGTAGGTTTTAAAATTCATCGGGAACGATGCAATTCTTGTTGACCAAAGAGTTTCCTCGTTATTTGACAACATAAACTAACATGCTTATACCTAATTGTCGAGTCTTTTTAATATGATTATGCACCGTATATTACGGCTTTGTTGCGCTGTTCTTCTTGAGGAGCACGGTCCGATGTCAATCAGGAATGCATCAAAACAGATAGGTTTAAATAAAATAATCGGCAAAACCTGAGTCTTGGGGAATACGCACTATTCATTCAACGGTCAATCCCCTTTCATGGTTTTTTCACTTACTTTAATTGGCCCAATTTAATTTAATGGGCTTTAAAAGCCAAATGACCGAAATTTGGATCATAGTTTGCAAAATAACATATTTTTCAAACACTGTTAGAAAATGACCAAATTTTGAAAATTATTAAAAAAATAACCTTTTTCATATTTTGTATATCAAAAAAGATTTAATTTTTGAAAATTGATTTATTTTAAAAAATTGATTCTCTTTTTCGAAAGTGTTTTACTTTATAAAAAAATGATTTACTTTAAAAAGTAGATCAACTAAAAAACGGTCATTTATCAAACTAAAATTAAAAACGGTCATTTATTAAAAAGTTATGAAAAACAGTCATTTTTTGAATTGATCTTAAAAAAAAATACTATTTCTTATAAATGGGAAGTTCTAAATCCATCACTTTATTGACTTTGTACATTCAAAATTTATGTTTTTTCTGTTATAATTTTTTCATTATACAAAACTATTAAGAAGGCAAGTTTACTTACAGTAAACTTTAAAAATTTCTTTCTATCCTTTCAATCACCAAAACATGACAAAAAGACAATAAATTTTTTATCAGTATAGTACTCATAAATTAAAAAATACAAATCTAAATTTTTTTTAACTAAAAGTCATAATCATTAAATGTATAGCTATTTTGGTATAAATACATATCCTTTTTAAAATATATTACATATATACATATATATATATATAATCTTTAATCTTAGTCTAGATCTATTACAAAAATTAGAGAAGAAAAGAAAAAAGAAAGCAGTCCAATATCAGTAAATTAGCTTTAAAAAAAAATCCGAATAAAGTAAACTATGGGGAAAAAAAAATACGGTAAAGAACCAAGTACTTTCTCAAAACAATACAATAGGATCCTCAATTCATTTATACTTTATTTTCATCAAGACTTCATTTTATTTTTTCCTTTTAATTAAAATCTGAACTTGTACATTAAAGATTGATGATGATTTTTTTGGTGAAAAAAGGGCAGTTTTTAGAAAACGATGAATGTACAGAGAATTAATAAATTTTGAATAAATTTTTCGTATGTATGCAAATAGAAATTGAATGCACAAAATATATTAAGTGGTGCATTTAGAACTTCCCCTTATAAATACTCATCCTGTTTTTTTGGGCTGAAAATTTTGAAAGGGATTGTAGTTGGGTCATCGATCGTGGTCTCATTGGGCCGTACGATTGCTCCACCTGATTAGTGTTTGGGTTTGCAACATTTATACCTACAAAAGCAAAAAATATAGGGTTTCTATCACTTTTACCTATAAAAACTAAAAGAATTACAAAAATACGAAACTCAGACTTTTTTCAAATTTTCGTATGGTTTTTATTTAAAAAATATCACTTTTTAAAAAATATTTAAAAAAATATTTAGAAAAATACTATTTTTTAAAATAGTTACTCGTTACCGGTTTCTGGAAACTTGTTACTGGTTACTAGTTACTAGTTATATACTAGTTATAAATACTTTTGGTTACTAGTTACCAGTTCTAGTTACTATTTTAAAAAATGATATTTTTCTAAATAGTTTTTAAAAAATGATATTTGTCTAATAAAAACCATACTGCACCTTAAAAAAACTTAAACCACTGTATTTTTCAAGTTTTTTTCTAAATTACCGTATAATGTCTAATTTCCTCAAAAATATATATATATATTACAAAAATATGGTGGGTTAGATTTTTTTTTCAATTTTGGAACCCATTTTTTAGAAAAATACCATTTTTTAAAAAATTATTAGAAAAATATCATTTTTAAAATGATTACTAGTTACTAATATATAAAAACTGGTTATGAGTTACCAGTTATATGCCAGTTATAAATACCTTTGGTTACTAGTTACTAGTACTTAAAAACTGATTATCAGTTACTAGTTAGTATTTTAGAAAATGATATTCTTTTAAAAACTTTTTAAAAAGTGGTTCTCTAAACAATACGGTACTAGATCTAAAAAAACTGAGCCCACCATATATCTCCAATTTTTTTTTCTGAAAATACCGTACAATGCCTAATTTTCACATACTATTTCAGGACCCATAAAATGATCTTTAAAAAGAGAAAAGGACATGGTAGGACTGACTTGGGCCGAAATGACTCTTTTATGGGTAAATATCTTAAAAATGACATTTTTAGGAGTGTCAAGAATGTTTTGACCTATAATCAAGAACTTCTTGACTAAGGAAAAAATACAGTACTGGGTTTTTAAAAAACTGAGCCTACTGTATATTTCTAATTCTTTTCTAAAAACACCGTACAAGGCTTAATTTTCACATACTATTTCGAGACCCATAAAATGATCTCTAAAAGGAGAAAAGGACATGGGTAGGACTGACTTGGGCCGAAATGACTCTTTTATGGGTAAATATCTTAAAAATGACATTTTTAAGGGTCAAGTTTTGACCTATACTTAAGAACTTTGACCATAAAAATTTGAAAAACTCCTAAATAATGGTTTTCCGTGGTCAAGAAGCTCTTGATTATAGGTTTTGAGTTCTTAACACTCTTAAAAATGACATTTAAAAAAAATGTAAAAAAATCATTTTGGCCCTATTTAGTCCTACCCATGTCCTTTTAACCTTTTAGGGGACTAATATTTCTTTTGCTTCAAACTTTTAGAGAAGATTTTTTCTTTCTCATTTCCTAGAAGATTTTACTTTGAAGAAAGATCCTTAAAGCAACTGAGCGCAATTTGGTTGCATTTGATTTATACATATATACTTGACGTCGTTTTTAATAAAAAGACAAACTATTCAACAAAAACAACACTAATATGGACAACAGAGTACCATATGTCATTAGAGAGAAAAAGATAAACAAAGGAACTCGTCTTATTGGAAAAATAATGAAAAAAGATGAAAACATGTAGTTTCTTAAAACGACATGCTAGCAAATGCCAGATTGATTGCAATGAGTGTAGAGGTAGATCGATGAATTAACATGCCATTTCTAAAACGACATTTAAGCTTAGAAATTTCTGAAATAAATGACGAATTGCAAAACAAAATGTTGGAAGCTACATGAATTAGTCGGGAAGTTGGTGCCACTCGGCCACTGCTTTTAACATAGTATGAATATGCTAAGTTGGACTATAGATACAAGATGAGCTATCAATTAAACAAAAGGAATATGATACAACTTTAAACTTTAAACGTGTGCAGTATGTAAGTACTATAAGAGTTCAATACGTCGCCACAATCTCACCCTCTGTCCTCACAAAGCAAATTCTTCACAAAAACAAACAAGAAGAAAGCCTTTTGCTTTGCTACAAAATTCAGAGGATCTACCAAATTACCAATCCCCGGACTTCAAAAGGAAGCGGATTAAAAAGTGTTAGCACTTCCAGGTTTCTCTTCATTCTTTATCCCCATTCTCATATCCCTGGCAATTACGAATTAAGTACAGTGTCTCTTCTTATTTGGTGGTTGTATTCAGTCTCGTTGAGACCAGAAAGTAGGAAAAAATAATTCTCGAGGGAAAAGTAGAGAAGAAGTTCGGTTATCGAAGCCAACGAGAGAATATGAATGAATCTTAGTCAGTTCTCTTATCTCCAGTGTATGATAACATTTTCACCTTAGTGATTCCTAGAGTTCAACACTAGTCATAATAAAATAACACCTTACTAGGCTTCAGAATGATCATAAATACCAGAAGGAACCAGACATGACAGAAGAAAGCTTGACAATCACATGAAAAACTTCAAGAAGCAAGTATTAGTCACGATTCCTAGTTCCATGCAGTAGCATTGTAGAAGCAAAGGCAACATTCTTGATTTTCATATAGAGCTTGCTTGGTAACACTCATTTTTTCTCTCGTTGTATTTTTTATTTTTTAAAAATGAAACAAAATAGTGGAGAGATTTCTTAAGTCGTTAAGATTTGAGAAGGTCTCTACAAAAACAAAAACAGACAATATTCATTACCAAAGGAAGTTCTTGGCATCTGACCGGGTGACATTATCCCAATTGAATCCAAAACTAGACACCAAGCCATACAACAGAATTGTCAAGTTTCTGAATTCAGATGCTGGAGTACTTTTAAACATGTTAGTCAATAACATTAAAACATCACCGGAAAGTACGCACCTATTTGCATTACAAAATTTACAAGTAACAACCAAGAATATAAATCTTCAGTGTCAACATTATTAGCCTAATTACTTTAAAAACTAAGTACTCAACCAAGAATTTGGAAGATACGATTTCTCAATGGATATGCATTTTACCAATCAAATAAGTAATATAAACTTCCTTTATTTACCAACATTCAAAACCCACTTGTATTTATTCCCAAAAATTGTACAACAATGAACAGAAGAACCTCATTCTCATTAGATTATCAGAAAAAGAATTCCCTCCTATTCAATATTACAAAACACTTAAATTAGCACAAAACGAGAAGACAAGTTGATCATGAACTAGCACAACTTTAGTAACTTACAAAACTATGATTTAGGAACTCAAACGATCCAGACCCTGCTGAGCCACGCCCAGTTCGGGTTCGATCCTAAGCGCGTCCTCGTAAGCCTTCCTGGCCTCGGCCTCCATTTTCTTCACCTCGTAGCACTCTCCAAGCAGACAAAAAGCCCTGGCGTTATCAGGGCTGAGCGCCACGGCCTCACCCAAGTCGGCCAAGGCCGAGTCCACCTTTCCACGGCGAGGCATGGCGATCTTCAGCTCAGCCCTCTTGAACAAGGCGTCCCCTCGCTCCTTCTCGGTGAGGGACTTAACGGCCAAGGGGGAGAGCGCGGCGTCGATGGAGTCGATGGCGGAGGACTTGAAGCCCTGGAAATCGAGAACCAGGGCCTTGAGGATGTGGGCGGCGGCGTCCTTTGGGTCCAGCGCGATGGACCTCTCGGCTTCGGCCAGTGCTTCCTTGGCCAAAGAGGTCACGGCGGAGCGAGACTCGGCGGATCTGGCGCGGGCGAGGAGCTGAGCGCCGAGGACGAAGTGGCGCTTGGACTGGACTTGGGCTCGGTTCCGGTACCTGAACTTGGCGTATAGCTTCTGGGGAATGTTGTGCAGAGCGAGGAACATGACCAGGGATACCAAGATCAAGCCCGCTTGGAGGAGAATATCGGTGACCATTGCCATGGTTGTGGTGAGATTTGAGAAGATGGGATCGGAGGAATCGGGAATGGGTTTTGGGTTTGGGAAAGTTTCGATGAAGGGAACTTTCAGATAATTGAGGGAGGAGTGTGTAAAAGCAGCCTAGAGGAAGACGAAGAAGAAGACGCCATTTTTACGACAAGGAGGAAGGAAAAGTCTTTTCTAGTTTGCTACGGACGACTGCACGGGAAGGAAGGTAGGGAGGACCTCCTCCTTGTTTGACGGCTTTGACCCTCAATGCTGACTTTTTTTCTTGGAAGAAAGGAAGAATGTCGTATATTCTTTAACTGGGAAAAAAGCTCAAATGTTGACTAAAAAGCACCATTATTGGCCGAGGTGATATCTAACATTACAATTACAATGATGTAATGTATCGTACAGTATATTTTTAAATGACTCTAATTAATAAATTAAGCCTCACATAATCCTCATTTGAAATATAATTACACATTATGCGAAACTATATGGTACTTATAGCACTATTCTTGTCCAAAACATTAAAATTTATTGGCTCTGTAATTAAAACTTATAATACGGAAAACGACAAATTCTATATCTAATGTCGTTTGTGATTTGAAACGACATGTAGTTTATTGTCTAAAAAGGTGCTTAGTAATGCTTTTTGCAATTAATAATGAGACTCGTTTCATGTTGGCTTTCTTCTCGTCGTTTCTTCCTTTCGCTTCTGTTGTCTTCATAGCTAGAGAGACGAGTGGTAGCCACCTGTAAGATGCTCCAATACTTAAGTCAGTAGAATGAATATATATAGAAGGCTTTAAGGCTTTAGAGGAGAGTTCTCTTCAAATAAGCATATCTAAATGTATTTATACCCGAATAAATTAGAGTGAAATCTCTCTTTTGATTTCCACATGTCAACATCTCATAGACTTGTCCTTGCAGACAAAATGGAAACATTTTCTTGGCCGTGTAGTGGAAATATAACCCACAACTTTAATAACTTTACTAACAGAAGAGCCACTATCTTTGGCCCACTGATAAATTAGATCTCTTTTGAGATTCGTACATGGTTTTTTTTAGACCACTACCATGTGTCCCATTTCTTAACACGTCTTGACAATCAAGCCTCATTGGAATCCATACATGTGACTAGTATAGGTCTAACAATGTTGCAAGACTTTTAAGCCCTGAGTCTTGACCAAGTGGTCTTCAGGATCTATTTGTATTATCAAAGCCCAGAGACCTTCAAGGTCTGTCTGTATTGCAAGACCCCTTGGTCAGGTAAGGGGTTTTCAGAGTTTGCAAAAGCTAGTTGGGTCTACTAATTATGACGTTTAATTTGTTTTCTTATTTTGTATTACGCCACGTGTTGCCTGTCTATTAGGTCAATATAAATGGACCTCCAAATAATATAATAATGAAATAATCGCTTATTTGTTAAGAATTTACGAACAGACTACTGATTAAAATTCACGAAGGAAATGCGACTTGTGTAGTTAGTTAAACTGTTGAAGTTCCTATAGTTTTAACTGAAAATGTCAAGATTATACTTTAAAGTTGCTGAGAAAGCTTTGGCAGGCCTATGTTACTGGGACAAAATTTTTTTCATTAGATTAAAAGATCAAGCTTTCGAAGTTAGAGCTCAAATTTAATTGACTAGTAGAAAAGGGTGTGTGAAATCTTTTTAGTTTTAAAAATGGTAAGATAATTATTTTTTGTTCATATAATTATTTTTTGTTCATAAGAGTTACTATAGTTTGACATAAAATCGGATTTATAGTGTAATTTTTTTAATTTGAATTGTCAAAGGAATTGTTTTTTTTTTTTTTATATCTACCTTTGAATTTTAATTTTTCAAAAGAATGGTGGATGCAATTTAATTTAATTTAATTTGGTACTAATCTGGCTCGGATTTCTACTCTATTAAGAGTGGTTATTAGTTGGCAGCTTCTGTAAATACTTGTCAATCCTCTTCATCAACATCACGAAGAGGTAAATGATGGCCTCGCATGTGGAAGTTGAATATTCCAAATAAGGTGCAACATTTTGTATGGCGTGCCTGTCAAGAATCCTTGCCAACTGCTGTGAGTCTTGAGAACAGACATATTATCTCACATCCTCGATGTCCTCTTTGTTGGTGCCATGAAGAATCTGTAGGACATGCTTTAATTTCATGTAAGTTTGCTCGACGGATCTGGAGACATACTAATTTGCCAATCTATTTAGAGAGTTTTCAGTACAACTCGTTCATGGATTTAGTGTTACAAATTTCTGAAGTCCTCAATGACAATCTGTTGGAATGGATCTTTATTGTTGCATGGTGCATATGGTAAGAAAGAAACAAGGTTGTCCACGGAGATTCTAATCATGCACCTCTGCTGATGATTGACTGGGCAACAACTTATCTATATCGACATCAAGAGGCTCAATCAAAATCCACACATAAAGCTCATCAACCACCTGTTTGCCAATGGCTTAAACCTTCGGCTAGTTGTTACAAGCTCAACGTGGATGCTGCTCTAGACCCTCTTACAAATTCAACTAGAATTAGTGCTCTGATAAGAAATTCTGATAGCATCATGATGGCTGCCCTCTCCAAACGTGTTAATGGTCTCCTCAATGCTAAAAATACAGAATATGTGGCAATAACCTATAGTCTTTGTTGGGCTCAGGATGTGTTTGTGCCTCTTGAAGTTGTGGAGTCTGATGCTCTAGGAGTAGTACAAACTTATCACAATTTATGTAAATCAAGATCTCCTTCTACCGGTTTGATGCTTGATATTTCTATTCTTCTGTCTAGTTTTCCAAGAGTATTTCTAAACTATATAAACCGTGATACTAGCAAAGCGGCACATTATCTAACTAGAGGTGCTCTTAGAATAGATAATGAACTTGTTTGGATTGAGGAAGTTCCTAAATCTGTTATGTCTGTTGCACTTCAAGATTTATCTTAATAATAAAGGCACTGTTTTTACTGAAAAAAGAATATTGTTAATAAAAAATATGAACACAAAAAAAAATACTAGAAACCGAATTGCTATTCAATTGAAATAATAGAGGTAAATGGGGCAAAAATTTTCTTATTCAAATGAATTCTAATAGAATCTTAGATAGAATATGCCAAAAAGACAAATGATGCCAAAAAGAGAAATGTTAGGTAATTCAATGCTACAAACAAAAATATTAGGGACTGATATGCTAAAAAGGTAATACTTTGAGGACCAATGGTGTCATTAATCAAAAAAAAAAAAAAAGTAGTATACGGCCAATATCCACCGTTATATAGCTTCCGAAATCTAACTTGCTGAAACCAAATGTCTATTAAAACACGCTTGCCCTTGTCTTATAATTCTCTGTTTTACTTTAGCCTGAAATTACATCTTTATACTATTTTGACCTCAAATTTAGGTAGAAATTGATCATTACGCTCTTAAAATTTGATATAATTGACTAGCCAACGGTGCAAATAAAACTAAATTCAAGGTAACACATTATCCAACTTGAAAATTCATAGGCCAAGACTGTGCATAATAATCAATCAGAAGTCATTAGTGAAATTAACCCACCACATTAACATGATGTTCGCGTTTGAAATTTGCTGTACTCCAAGCGAAAAACCTTTGTTTTTTCTTGTGAAAAAAAAAACATACAATTAGCCATGAGGTATCGCAATAACATTTAAACGTTATTCTCTGGGAAACCAAGCACAATTAACAACGGCATTATTATTATCTTTTATTTTGTGGCAATACGAGGTTGATAACAGGACAAAATTCACATAGTAGATATACTCATTAACCGAAGAATCCATAATAAAAGGGGGAAAAAATGGAAGAAGGATTTGAGTGACTAATTTGACGAGACTTGAGAGGAACGGTGAGTTACACCATAAAAGAAAGATGGTCTTCTATGATGATGAATCATGATGCTCTATCACAACAGCTGACAACAAGCGTAATTTGAATAAAATAGCTACTAAACTGCACGAGAATACAATAAGATAGGAAACTATTAATTTCGTCCTCGGTGGGACTATTGATTAGATTATTGTGAGATCACGATACAGAGAGTACATGTGGAAATATGTAGTACAGGTACAGCGTGACGAGCAAAAATACGAGCCTAAGTTCATTTTTTCATCTTCTCAGATGTTAGGAATTCAACATTAGAAACTATAGCTTATCAGAGGGGGGGGAAAAAAGATGCTTCCCATTAATAACCCTTATACATAAGAAAGGCTTTACTTAAACTGCCTTTCGGGATTGGATTAGACAAGCAACAGTCTATAATTACCGAGAACGGAAAGAAGTTTAGTTAAAATAAACAAATTCTCACTGCCAGGATTAAAAGACAGTGTAGGGTAGTACCCTTTTTACGTTCCACTCATCTGCATCAATTGCAGTGGAGACTTCAGCAACTTCTTTAACGAGTTGACTATGCTACCAAAAGATGGACGTTCACTAGGATCACTGCCAAGTAAAACAAGCAAAAGTCAGTGGGTGAAATTCAGAGTAAATGAGAGACAAGAAAAGAGATTCAAGCAAAATCAGTCGTTAAGGATATTAAAGTAATGATCCATAATATCAGGCATCGAGTTTCCTATTAATAAAACAAAAGGGGAAGATGGTTTATAGTTCACAAAAGCAACCGATACTGTCTCTTTTTAAGAGAGAGAAACTGTGGTTATTTATGCCAACAGCAAGAGATTTACGTATGTATGTCAACACATTACGTAGATCTCTACTAAAGGAAACCCTTCTCGAAAATCAGATTTATCCTAAGGAAATATAAATTGATTGGGAACATACTCAGCCCAGCAAGATTCCATGAGGGAAGCCAACAATGGGGAGGTATTTGGTGGAATGGATAGCCTTCTGTTCTGGAAAGCGACAGCTCCAACCACCTGAAAATTGAGAACTCATGACTCAACCGGTAAAATAACAAGTTTCTTACTATTCGATGTGAATCCATGCCTAAAGAAGAAAAATCTACAATTCCGTTATCACAGTACCTGGGCAGGACTAAGTCCACTCCAAGGTTGTTGCATGGTTACAAGTTCCCATAGGATAACTCCAAAACTATAAACGTCAGACTTCTCGTTGGAGGGCTCTCCACGAAGGAATTCAGGGGCCATCCACTCGGGCTGAAAAGAAAAGCAAGAGAGTTACATGTTGATGGAGGCACTTGCCAAGTAAAATCTCAACCTGCAAAATATTGATGGGAGAAATCTGACTACATGGAGAGACAAAAAAGAGGCCAGCGTTAATGCTGAAAATAAATAAATAAATAAATAACAATGCTGAAAAATAAATAAATAAATAACAATGATAATGATAAAGATTAGTCAAAACAAACTAAAGGTTCTTTTTTCAGAAACACGCACAAAGATCACGAATTACCAAGACATGTGAGACGATGATTTTACTTTTTAATCCAATCAAAATCAATTTCCCAATTCACGAGTGTCCATGAAATTAAGGAAGGAAGCCCAAGTAATCGGATAGATTTTCTGTGTTCTGATGAAAAACTATGAAGATAGCACGAAACGATGGACAACTGTGTGACAGGTTCAAGCGCAAGCGTGGTTAAGAAATAAAAGAAATGTATGCTTTTTGAAAAACTAAATCCCCGTTGGATTATCGTATACAAGAACATGCACGAAATTCAGGGCCTCATTAAAAAAATAAATCCTCATTGGATTACTGTACATAACACAGACCAAGTCAAGTACAATCGTGGTTAAGAAAGAGAGTAAGTGCATTATTAGAAAGCTATATAGCATAGAGAAAGTGAGGCATGAAGCTTGAAGTAATTGACAATGACTGCTCTTGTTCTGTGTGTGTGTGGAGAGGAGGAGGAGGAGGGAGGGAGGGAGGAGGGATTGAGGGAAAAGGGGGGGGGGGGGACACATCAGCTTCGGATATAAGGATTCCACACGTTGAGAGAGAGAGAGCTGTTTACTATGGTGGACGATAAATTCTACAGGAAACCTTTCAACCGAAAACCAGTTAAAGAGCGGAGAAATTTAGAAACATAAAGAAAATACTTACTGTACCAGCAACGGACTTTGATGATATGAAAGTGTTTGCTTTAAATCTGGACAGCCCAAAATCGCAAACCTAGCATAAATCCAAGAAATCAGGTGACAAACCATGAAGAAAACTCTAGATCTTAGCCCCGGAAACAAAGACTAAAAGTAAACATAAAAAATGTGAAATCAAAACAAAATGCCTAAACACATTATAGTGTTACCTTGACGGTCCAATTTTTATCAACCAACAAATTTGGAGATTTAAGATCCCAATGCACTACAGGAGGGCTTAAACAATGCAGATAGTTGATACCCTTGGCCTGCATCCAGTCCAGATGATGAGGTTTGTTAAAGTAGTAAATTATAAGCAGATAAAGGAGAAAAAAAAACGACAATTGATAAGTAATACAAACCACATCTAGTGCCATGCGCACACGCCGCCTCTGATCCATAATTTCACCCGAAGCTGGCCTGTGTATGAGGCGATATAGGCTACCCCTGTAGAACACCAGGGTTGGACAGATTCAGACATAACAACCCTTGGGAATGCCCGTAAAGAACAAACCACAGTGAACTATTACCATAAACTGTTTTCGGCGAAAGTTCAACAAAGGAAAAATGAAAAGAATAAGAGATTACCGTGGCAGATATTCAGTTACTATTGACAAATGCGGACGCTTTGTGACTGCACCCATGAAAAGAACTACATTTGGATGACGAACACGTTTCATTATTGCTACCTGAAAATTTTCAAAAGACGACTTAATTTTATCTATATGAATTACATAATTATACACATGACAGAGACAAAGTGTCAAAAAAAAAAAAAAAAAATTCCTGCTAATCAGAAATGTGTTACAACCATAGCAGCATTCATGGCCTGTTAATACTAAATAGAGAATTTTACTACAGTAATCGAGTAAGCATACTGAGTGTATGCAAAATATTGTACCTCTCTCAAAAACTCCTTAAGTTGATCATCATGAAAGTCCTGAACAGTCAGGACCTTGACAGCAACATCCTGCATTGCAGCCAGTAGCTTTATATCTTAGCAACTGAGGCCAAAATAGCATCAAGATAAAAGATTAACATTGAAAACAGAAGTTGCTAAATACTAGTCGCATATTTCAATGTTCACTGAAGACAATTTGAAGAAAGATCAAGATAAAAGGTTAACATCGAAAGGAGAAGTTGCTAAATACTAGTCGCATCTTTCAATGTTCACTGGATAATTTGAAGAAATAAGTTGTTGAAAAACAGCAGCATCAACTCTAGGGAGTTTGTCTTTACATGTATCCTCGTAGCCTCCACTTGTGACACAATAGGATCCTATATGGGCTATGCACTTATGTTGGATCTGTCTACAGTACCTCGCATCCCAGTTGTCTTGCAAGCCAAGTCTTTATGTGTCTATAAAGTGATGCTCTGCTATGTTTACAAAGATAGCAAGTACTAAGTAGAGCATAACTAAAGTCGTAAATAAAGCAAATGAGAGACAATTTAGGGGCTAGGAGAGCTTTGAGTATGGAGCCATCGACTCCAGGGTGGCTTGGTAAAGTGCTAGTATGATTTTTATTTTTTTTTAATAAGAAACACAGATTTTATTTAAGTGATGCAGAAAGTACAAAAAGATGATAAGGTATCATCTAAGAATTAAAGCCAAAGAGACCAATCCCTAACTAAAACAGAAAAAGAATAATCCTCAAAATCTTTTGTATCGCAAACCCACAAAGCAACCCAAAATTTCACTGTCCCAAAAAACCTCTACGTCCCCCTTAACATCTTCAAAAATCCTATTATTCCTTTCCAACCAAAGTGCCCAACAAATTGCCAATGTAAAGTGCTAGTATGATATGTAGTGAAAGAGAGGCGTCAAAACATAAGGATGTCCTGCGCGCACATATGGGGAACAGTGAGCTCCCAAGAGTAAGAGTTAATAATCTGTTACTGTGTTAATAATCTGTTACTGTGAAAGCTTTGCTAGCATGTGTTTCTACAATTATTTAGTCTACCAAGACTTCTCCTAATATGAAGGTAATTCTATTGGCTCCTCACATGTTCGAATCAAGCCAAAACTCAACAAAATGTATGCAGAAAACCATTTTCCTCTCATATTAAATGCTCTCTAGTATCCCTTTTTGCGTCATACTGAAGTTAAGGGAAGTACCTAAGATAAAAGAATGATAAAGTCAATGAACACAGAGTTACTAACCGATCCATGCCATTCCGCACGATGCACAGTCCCAAATGATCCTATAAGAAAAAGAGTTAAGACTATATGTGATTACATTTGGGAGAAGAAATTATAACCGAACTGAGACTAAATTTATTCAACAGAAAACAGGATAAAAAGAAAAGGGCAAAAGATATACCAGCACCAACACGCTCCTTGATATGTAATTCATCCCATGAGATCTCAAGCCAGTCCATTGCAAGAGATGGCTCAAGATTCAAGTATTGGGGAATGGTTACACTTATAGCAGGTAAGGTGGCCCGACTCTCAAGTTCATTCTCAACCTCCTCTGGATCCAACCGTCTAGATAAGCTTGCACTTACTTTTTGTTGCTTGAAACTGTCACTAATCAATGGACTTCCTGATTCAGGGAGAACAAAAGAACAAAGAAGAAGAAGACGCATTTAGCATCATGAAGTTTCAAGATAACCAATTTGTCTAAACCAAGTCTAGAATGTAATACTGATGCCGCAGCAGCATCAAGAACTTCAAAAACAGTACCCTGGATAGATGGCATCATGGAGCTCTGAACAACACAATGCTCGGTCCCTTTCAACTCCAAAGCTATCAGAGGAGCTTCCTTTGCAAGACTGGCTTGATCTACTAGATCACATTTAGCGCCCAAGAGATCTCTAAAAAAAGAACTTTCCGTAATTTTCTGACCTTCGGTCCCACAGCCTGCGAAGGATCGACCTATATTGTTAATATGTTGAAATAGTTGAGGACAGATGAGGTGACATGGATGGGCTAATATAAACCTTAAACTGTCATTGAATGGTGGATCATCTAGTTCCCAAACAGCAAAGAACCGAGGAGCTAGTTTCAGTACATCATACGACTACATATTTTACAAGGCTACAAATCTAAATGCAATTTGCTTGCCTAACGAAAGAGGTCTGGGGACGCCCTAAAGTCCATAAACATATACCGTCCCGACTACATGACAAAATTTCAGGTGAATACGACGTTCAATTTTCTAAACTTCAAAAATTAAAAATCTAGCAAGATTTTCAACTGCACCAGTATCAAGGATGAAGAACTCAATGTAATATTGATGTGATTGATTTCTGAGCCTAAACTAAATCCACAATTACTCCGCAGAATAAAAGTAAATCAACCCCCTCTTGTTTTAGCTCAATACCAGAGACTGTAATACTGATGCAATTTAGTGTCGACCTGTACTAAAGCCACACTTATCGAGTGGAACAAATGTAAAACATTCCTTATGTGTTTTGGCTCATTATCAGATAACTCAAGCAACAAAAACAAAATGCAAGCATATTATTTTTCCGATCTGAGGAAGAATGCTGCTTATTTTATTCAGACACCACAATGATGGATATCAACACGATTTATTCAAAGTCAAAACTTTCACCCTACTTGAAACATAGATCATCTGGAAATCTACATCACAATTATTTGTTAGTCACAATTCACAATCATGCCTCCACCTAAGTTCAGCCTCCTACAGCTTATGATGCACCTAAAATGATTTGAAACAACTTGAAGGTACGCAAGTCATAACATACCTGAATAAGGAAGATTTTCAGGAGAAGCACATGTGTTGTTCGAGTTTACAATTTGAGAACTATCCATGTAAGGTTGTTGGAATTCTTTAAGATGAGAAATTTGCAATGGTGAAGGCATCGAAGAAAGAAATCCTCCATTGATTGAGGAATCTGGACCATGAACATTTCCTGGTTCCCCGACTAAATCAACTACGTATTCCCTGTTAAGAAATATACACATCTTTAAACAGAGGCAGGAAAGATAATCAAAAGGATCAAAGAAAAACACCTGAGCAAACTTGTACTGAAAAATCGAAACACTAGGATATAATTAGTTGATACATTGTTAAGATCACTTGGACCCCTATTCCGACAAATCACAGAGACTGTTTGTACTGCTGTTATAGAACCAATTGAAATGATAGATTGTGAAATGGGCCAGTGTGGTTTCTAAAAGCTTTTATGTTCCACCGGCAAGAGGTAAGATCTAAAAGAACAGTTAAAACATCTAACCTTGACTGCCTGGAATCTTCAATTTTAACAAGACAAGAAGACCGATGATCTGCGACACAATACTTGCAACCACGAGCTATCCTACAAGGCAAACCTATGTAGTCTGCCAGTTTCTGCATATGAAAACAAGGTAAAGTATAAGCATAGCAAGCAGCAACCTATTGACCTAACCATACGAATCTACAATGCAGCTGAAGGGTAAGCATCTGCAGTGACACAGTCAAGTATGTGTGCCTGCACAAAGCTCTAGAAAGAAAAACCCATTATCATCTGCAACACCGGATATAATTCATTGACCAAGAATTTACCGAAGTTCACAAAAATGAACAATTTCCTTTTATTTAAACAAGTTCCACCCGAGACTATATATACTAATTTCATTTAGAGTGCATTCAATACATATAATGATAAGAACAAAGATTCACAAGAACATTGCATTTTGCCTATGAACTATATGAAGCAGAGATATAAGACGAAGTCAAAGACAACTACTAAAATTATGTTTACTTTAAAACATTTCACCGCGTAACAAAGATATATTGAGGTACAAGCAGTATATTAGGCTTGCTCTCCCAACAAGAATTGCGTCAATTCACCCTCAGATGGCTACATATACCTTAACGAATGATCAAAGAGCATGAAAACGGCTAATAGACTGCTCATTAAATTGTTGGATGTCACTTGATGCTTCTAATTTGCATTCTTATTTAATCAATTCACCCCATTCACACGGGCATTATGCTTTAACAAACGAATTCATGTACTGTTGAGACATATAAATCCAACTCTCCACTATTTTAGAAGGAATATAAACTTGAATCTAACAAAATATTCACTTCCCTATGAACCTAAAAAAGAAAGAAGATGAAAAAAGATTCCAAAGTTCCAAATTTCGCCGTTTTGAACAATCGACAAGTTTGTCTCACCAAACGGCACCTTCACAAACACGGTTATAGAAATAAAAAGGTAAATATATATAGGGCACCAATCCAGTAGGTTTTTTTTTTTTTTTTACCTATGCATAGGTATTGGGCCAATGAAAAATTTTTTTGCACATTTTTTTATTATAAAAAGTAGGAGAGAGAAATAGTATTAATAATGCACGCCTTTTTATGTACTTGATTATAGCCGTTGGATCCCTATTAGATGATGATCCAACGGCTAAAAAAAAAATACCTACACATAGGTAAAAAAAAAAAAATACCTACTCGATTGGCAACCATATATATATATATATATATATTAAACACATGAAATATTAAAATTAAAAAAAAAATTGCCTAATATCCTACAAAGCCTTTGCAATCCAGAACCACAGCCACTCAAACAACACCATAAGTTGCATACAAATATACAAGAAGTCTATTAACAATAGTTCTTGAAGAGCTCTAGTATTTGGTATATTAGACTCCAAGATAACACTAAGTTTCCACTAATGACTTTGGAGGTCTCTCCAGAATTGCCCGCATTTTTAATCCTTTCAGCAACATTAACTGGGATCTGCTTCAACAATTACGGCAGAGGCCATTGTTGCAGATACTAACTCCACCAGACACATGCATGATACTATTTGTCAACGTTGTAAAAAGCTCCACAACTCCTTTAGCTAGTCCGAGAGTTATGAATCCCTAAAAGAGGCAACATAGAATAACTAACTTCCCTCGCAGGGCAATCAACACTATTTTTCTTAACTTAGGTAGAGAATCTGTGTATCCTACAGAAACCTCAATCCGCTAACCACAGAAAATCACGTGATCTTGGACTGGAACCTGCCACAAAGCCTCCCCTCTAGATTCCATGTCTGTCTATAAACATCACTAAGTTGCTATATGTGGTAACCTACCAAAACCACCAAGGTAAATTTTCCACGGCTATCATAAAAATAAATACCAAAACCACCAAGGTAAATTTTCCACGGCTATCATAAAAATAAATACCAAAACCACTACGGTAAAATTTCCACGGCTGTCATTATATTAAAAAAAAATTAAAAAAAAAAAAATCTACAAACATGTAGTGCAATTTGTCACCTTGAAAAGAATGGCACGGTGCCTGCAAAGTCCCATTGAAAGGCTTCCAATGGGGAGCACAATACACTTCTGAAAATCCTTCAACCTCTTGCTAACCAATTTCCAGTGCCTGTGGAGATCCCCTTGCTCCACTGGGAAAGTACCCCTTTTAAAGTTTACAAGTCAAAGTAAGTGAAAAAATAAAAATCAAGACAAAGATCTCTAGAACGGAGAACGAAGACTAAGAACATACCCCATGTAGATGGCAACAAGTTTTCCCAGCTTCTCCACCAATACTAGCGCATTTTCAGAAGCACAATACAGCTCTTGTGCTTTATCTTCAAGTTCCTTAAGGCGAGAGTCCCCATGTCTATCAACAAGGACCACCTCCATGGATGTCTCACTGGGATCAATTGCTTTAAGAGACATCAACGGTGGTAGCCGTTTTCCTTCCTCCACATCATTGCACATCACCCACAGATATGGGTTCATCCCCAAAATGTTGTAGAACCCATCTGATATCTTATCAGTGTAAGACAAGGAGCCACTAACCTGGAAAAGGTTCCAATTCTATTTTTAGTTAAATCAGCTGACATTAACGCGAACAACATTTCCAAACTAGCTAATTCTTTCAAATTCTGGGCAGTAATCAAAAACCCATTGAATATTGATCATGCACAATGATACATCTTCAACAACATTTTCCCGCCACATGTAATAAATTCCGCGAAACTCATATGCACAANGAAAGAAAGAAAACAGAGCCCAAAGAAGGCCGTGAAAATCAGTTCAAAAAAAATAAAAAATAAAGTGAAATTACTCGAACTTCATAATGGACTCCCAATTACGGAAGCTGAAAAAAATAAACTCCTTGAAAAAGAAAATTATTATAATAAAGAGAAAAATAGAAGAATAGGGCCAAAATCAGGTCGTGAGAAATTGAAATTAGCAAAAATCACCTCGTGTTTTTTAAAATTTAGGTACCACTTAACAGTGAAAAGTATAGGCGCTATTTTACGAATTAAACTTTTTTATGCAAAGTAAATGTTCAAGTTATTTCGGAAAAGCTATCGAGAAAATACAAATGAAGCTAGATTTTAGGACATTTTCTATATTTTTTTTTGACTGATGTGCAAGACAGCAATAGCCAATTAAAATGTTCCGAAAAGAACTATTGGGGAACATAACATATAGGTAGGTAAAAAATAAATTAGGCCAAACACGAAAAAGCAAGTTATGCACAACGCGTATAACTAGCAGTAAAAATCACAGAGACGAAACTCAACCCAACCAATAGTCGGACATTGCACCTCCACTTCACCTAGAGCAACGTCAAAGTCAAACGTACGCACGTCCCGCCCCGAGGTCAGAGAGAGCTATAAACAAGAGAAAAAAATGGCGTACCCAGAGGCGATACGAGACGGTCTCAGCGTCAGAGGTCTCAGGCCCCGTGACTTGCATTAGCAGAGGCTCGCTCGCAAGGCAAGCCATAGAGGTAAGCCTTTTGGCCAAATTAAGCTGAAGACAGTAACTCTCTTTCGACCTCCGCGCCATGCTACTCTCCCTCGATGACTCCCTACCCTCACTTATACCTCCACCTCCGCCACCTCCTTCAACTACCACTTCCACCTCCACCTCCTCCTCCTGCCGACTCGGAGACAACACCTTCGAGAGACAATCGGCCTTGAGGACGTCACCGCCATCCAGAGTCGTGATCCCCGAGAACAAGCTCCCCGCATAGCTACTCCCACTCGAGACCCTCGGCAACGAAACCTGCCGATCGAAACTCCTATCCAAACTCCTGTCCTTCACCGCCGCCGCCGCCTCAGCCTGTGCCGGAACCACCGGCTCCGGCCGGAGAAGAAGCTCACGGTCCTCGTCGCAGGAGGACGGGTACCGACTTAATTTCACATGATCAGTAGTAGCAGCACTGCCAGAACGACGCTCCGCCTTTTTCTCCGCTAACCAATCGCAAAACGCGGCGAAATGCTGCTGCTGGTGCTTTTGCTTTTGAAGTTGTTGTTGTTGTTGGTTGTGAGTTTTCTTGGTTTGGGACTTGTCGTATCGGGTCGAGAAGAGCTCGGATACAGCTGAGGCTTTGGCGGTATTGTTGACCGTGAACTGTGGCTTACCCAACGACGACAATGACTTGATGTCGTTTTCGATAGAAAAGGCATCTTTTGTGGTGGTGGTAGTAGTAGTAGCATTGGTGGGAGGTTTAGTGGTGGTAGTAGAAGAAGAACTGGTTATGGCGGTGGTGGTTGGGGCCACCAGCTTCTTATGAATCCCGTGATCTTGATCACCAACTTCTTGTTGTTTAGAAGATACATCGAATCTGCGATCCGGGAATTGCCTTGGGAAGAAGTAAGTCGTTCTGTGAGGCATTTTGTCTCAGCTTTCACGGGCCTCCCGAGCGAGCGAGCGAGCGAGAGAGAGAGATCGTTCGACTCTTCTTTCTTCCTTTTCAACTGTCCACGCGCTCACACGTGCGCAGCGAGCGCCTACGCTACCTCGCACGTACTTACGTATTTCCGGTTCTCCTTTCGTAACCGTAACCGGACACCTCTCAGGTTCCGCCTCCTGACATCTCACGCGCCACAACCTGATCAGGGGGGGGGGGGGGAAAACAATCAAATTTTTCTCTTCCTCTGTAATTTCAAATTTTCTTTTCTTTTCTTCCAAACAGATCTTCTGAACTATATATATACCTATATACGTATATATGCATATAATTACCAGAAAATTAAAGACAGAGAAAAAACAAAAACTGGATCGAATCGTGGTGGAAGGGTGGTTCTGCAATGCGAAACGATGAGATTGAATACGAAAGAGGAGGATTCGAGGAGCAGTCGTATCGGAGCAAAGCTAAGCTTTGGTTCAATGGCGAATACGGAAGAGATAAGTAGTAGTAGTAGTAGTAGTAATAGTGTGAATAATGGTGGTGGGGGAGGTGCTTGCTTTTGGGAAGCTCATTCTGTGGATAGACTATAGAGAAAGGGCGGTGGCCTTAGAAAGAGAAATGAGAGTGGAGAAGAAATGCGAAAGAGAGATCTAAGATGGGCGTTAGTTCGGAAGAGTATTTTATTCGAGCCAAAAAAGGGCGACAAGGAGACGAAGCGGTGGGAAATTTGCCAGGAAAATTATAAAATCCACAAATACGAAAGCAGGCCATGCTATAAAGCGCCAGAGGGTTCGCTGCGCACCCTTCCTATTCTTACTACACGTAAAATTCACTGCCAAACCCGTTTCGACACGTGACCACACAGGTCATGAGCACCTCGGGTGCGCACGGAAGCGCGGGATAGTGGTTTCTTTCTTGTTTTTTTTTTTTTTTTTTTTATTTTTTTCCCTACTTGAAAGGGAGGAAGCAGGATACTCTAAAAAATAATACCAATAAAAGTAATAAAAGGAGCAGCATAGTTTTTTTTTTTTTCTTTTTTGCCCTCGGCGGTTTATTAAACACTACCTACGGTGGTATAAAATAAAGCACCGTACTATCGGTTATAGAAAAATGCTAACTATGGTATCACTTTGATTTGTTTTTTTCCACTAATAACCATCGTCGTATTACTTCAAAACAAACTGAATTAATAACTTATTAGCAAAAAAAAAGAAATGAATTAATAACTTATTGTCATAAAGTAGCCTTGTCACTTGACAATTTGAGTTATCGCCTCGTAAAATATAGATTATTATCAATATTTTTTATTTAATTAAAACCTATCATGTAAAATTATGGAGTTATTATTATCACAGGCATAACTTGATTGATAATTATACTCACTTTTAATATTGAGGTACTGAGTTTAAATCTTTCACCCCTAATTGTAAAAAAACTGTAGAATTGTTGCAGATAACAATTTACCAGGCTGCTGTAAAGATACTTGCAGCTAAAAAAATGTAAGTTTCTTCGGGCAAAAAAATTATAATAAGCTCTATGTAAGGGTATTTTCTATATAGAGAAGTTATTTATCATATGAGGTTTTTTTTTTTCTCTCTTTAATATAAAGTGGGTGATTGCTTGAAAATTAATGGTGACGCTCATTGATTATGATGCATATATAAACATACGAGTAAATCGTTACTATATAGATTTTTTTTTTTTTTTTTGATAACCCACTATATAGATAATATAAATTGACGCAAATGTCCCTATGACAAGTGGGAGTAACGGGTTTGTTCATTTCTTTAATGTTTTTCTTTGGTTTCTCCTTATAACGGCATGTGACGGTCGATTTTTTTTTTTTTTGTTGCCCTTTTATTTCTTTTTAGGGGGCCTAGAAAGTTGTTGAGGTTGATAAGGCTGTTTGGCTGAGATTTTGGCTTTTAATGCGTTTTGGTTAGTAATCCTAAGCTCTTTTCCTTAGTTGGTATTGCCGTGATGATATCACTTTTATTAGCCATTATTTTCATCTTTGTTTGTTTTGTTTAAAATGTATTAAACAAATGAACATATAGTTCCCTGTAGTGTAGTATTGTTTATTGATATTATTTCTTTTTTTTTTCTCAACTTAATTTTTATATTTTATTTGTTTGTTTGATTAATTGCCTGTTATGCTATGGTTTGACTCTTGATATGGTACGTCTATACATACATAGGAATTTGTTACCAGTTCTTTGACTTGGCCAAGTCCCCAATTATTTGATTTGCCCCTTCATGAGTCAATCCAAGGTATGTGATTGCGACCGTAAAAAAGGGATGAAAATAATGTAAAGAGACGTTTTTACGTCGAGGATCAACAGTAAAAAAAAATACTATGAGATTTGAATTTTCTGCAATTGTAATTTAAAATTTGAAATTTAGACCTTGCAAAAATAATCTCATGAGATTAAAAACTTCTAAAAATTAATATCATGAGTTGATTTTTTGAATAATTTTATTTGATAAAAGACAATAATATTTTCAAAATTAAGAAGAATAATAAAGACTAATGTAGTTTTAATAGAAGATATTATTATTTTTATTATTATTAAAATTGATCAAAAAGTCAATCTAGAGTATTAATTTTTAGAAATTCTTTATTTTTGGGTATTATTTTGCAGAATCTAAACTTTATAATTTAAATTGCAGAACACTCAAACTTCATGTATTTTTTTTCAGTTCACCCTTGTGTGGAAGGATTTTGTCCAATACCAAAAAAAAAAAACATTTTTGGGATTATATAATCTCAAAATCTTTTTGTTCACTCTATACACATTATGTATTGATTCGTGTTTGTTATTATTACTTCTTTCTTATAATTTTTTTTTAATATGTTACTTTCCTTACCTTTTAAATCGATAAAAGTAAAGTATTGTTCAATTTTATATGTTTTTAATTAATATTGTACACTTATGCATATTGTGAAAGTAAATAACAAGTCAATCATTTTTTATTTTAAGTTCCCAGTGCAAGAAACACCTTAATTCATTACTAGGTATAGAAATAATATTCAGTGAGTTGTGTATGTGACACAAAAACTTATGGACCAAGAGAATATTATAAGAAAATATTGAGTAATGAACAGTGACAATAGCTTATTAAAATATGGTAGCTTCTCGAGTAGTGCTAAATTCAATGTATATAACCATATATTCTATTCACTGACCATTAAACTAAGAGGGGAATGGCCAATCCTTATCTCTGTACTAATCAACAATGTTAGATTGTACAAAAAAGCTCGAAATCTTTCCATGCCATATGAAATAGAGCAATGACAATATTGCTAAAAACAGCTCTCATGCCCTCATGGTGCATTAATTGTCTCCCTTTTGAAGTTGCTTGCACTTTCTTTCTTTTTTTCTTTCCTATTACAAGAAAATTGATCAAGATGATTTTGATGATTGTTTATATTGTTGTAATTTAATCTTTATAATAGATTCTTTTTTGACTATTTGTTTGATTGAATGAAGGGAAAATGTCACAAACAGTGTACTTATCTTTTTCGACAAAATCCCATGCACTTTTTTAAATATGAGAAAATTCGATTGAATTTAATTTTTTATTATTAAAAAAAAGCCTTATAATTTGAGTATTTTTAAAATATGGCAATCTAATGTTAGCTAAATTGAAAAAGTTGATAGAAAATGATAAAATTACTATAAGTGGAGGCTGAAATTAGGTTTATATTACATTTTTCCACCATTAGTGAAGTTAATTTTGTCATTTTACATAAATTTCCCCAATTCAGAAACGATGAGACAAGAAGGTCATACCTTAGCTGGGTAGTCACATTACAAGGTTTTTTTTTTTTTTGTGATAAAGAAAATCAAATTCGGTTCTCCCATATGTTTTTTTTTATAAAAAAAAAAAAAAAAGACACAAGGTTTCTATATACAAAAGTAAATAAAATAAATAGAAATAAAATTTTGCAATATAGGTTCATTGTCTTTTTTTTATAAAATGAAATTACTATCAATTGAAACAAAATTTTGAATCACAATATTCTCTAAAGTGCGGACTAGCCTCGATTTCTTTTTTGTGTGGTCAAAAAATATTACATCGTAATTGTATATAGAGATATACTTCCTCAAATTTGGTCAAACTTCCATACCATGATTGCATATACTTACTAATTAGTCTTATGTACCACAACAAACCTAATTACGGGACAAATAAATACATTGAATATTATTCCTTAACATTGCTCATATATAAAATCCTATACATTAACCCCAAAAAAAAAGAAAGTCAGATATAATTTGGTCCAGTTTATTGGGCAAATTCCCAATAGAATTCCATTATGTCAATATATATAAGTATAACAATCATAAAGGTAAGTGAACCAATAACGAGAGCTAATTTGATTGGAGGAATACCTAGTAAAATAAGCCCCCACTTGCACATGATGTGTGACTGGCTTTTGGAGGCAAAGGAAGCATGCTGATGGGCAGTTTTCTACTCAAAGAAAGGAATTTCCGCTTAAAGAAAGGGTTAGAATAGATCTCACTCACTATTTCCTTTTCTAGAAAGGATAAACTAAGCATATATACACCAACTTTTTTGAAATGCAAGCCAATTATACTTATTTATTTATTTATATTTTATTTTGTTAAATTATCGATCACAACTCTATTAGGGTATCTATATTTTTATTTTGTTAAATTATCACCATTAGGGTATCTACGTATCTATATATATTGTAAATAGGATTATATTATTCAAATTTCTAGAGAAAAAAGAAGAAGAAAAAAATTAGCGTGTCTATAATTATAAAACGTCAATGAATACTTACTTTAGTATATTTTATTGGACATAATGTGTTGTTTACGCGAGTCTAAATCCCATATGGGACTCTTCTATGATATAAATTATAAACTAAATTTCGTGATTTAAATTTAGTAGTGTTAAAAGTATATAACAATACATGTTTACTCATTTTTATAGTATATGTTGGTGTGATTTTTGTCCGGTCATCATGTGCTGCATATAATGTCATAATAGTTTTTACACTAATTTGATGTAGGTGGTCTCGCAATGAATAATGGTCAGAATGGTGACTCTCATTGCCCGAGGGTGGCGCAAGTGTAGTGTTAGTTAAATGAATTTTTACGATCAATGCAGTAATAGGTCCAGATGCAAAATCAAAAAATTATGAAGATTGCAAGAACTTGGCAAGATTAAGAAATTTCTAGAAAGTGTGTAGTGGCTTAGCACACAATTTGAAAAACAAGAAATAAATTAAGGCTACGTTTGGAATGCAGGATAAGGATCGGATTGGATTGGATTAAATTAATCACATATTTGGTGCATGCATATGATAAGGATTGGATTGGATTAAAATAATCCACTCCAAAAATAATACCCTTAGAAGGGGATAATCTTATCCTCTTGAGAATTTGGGATTGGGGATTAGAAATTTGATTAAAAATAATATAATTTTTTTGAAGTAGTAAAAAATGGTACTTTTGAAATAAAACTTTAAAAGTGGTCTTTTCGAAATTAACTTTTAAAAGTGGTAAAATATGGTTTTTTCGAAATATTTTTTTAGAAGTCGTATATTTACAAATAAATTTATAAAAAATGATATTTTCCCGAAATTAATTTTAAAAGTCGTATTTTTAAAAATATTTTTTTTAAAAAAACGGTGTTTTCAAAATACTTTTTTAAAAGTGGTATTTTGTAAATAGGCTTTCAAAATTGATATTGTTATAAAATTGGGTTTTAAAAATGTATTTTTCTAAATTAATTTTTAAAAGTAGTATTTTTCTAATTAATCAAATCTCAAAATTGTTATTTAGTTAAAACTATAAAACACACATGTTAATTCTATACTAACAAAAAGTAGCACACAAAACATAGGATATGATTGGACTATAATCCTATATTATCCTATTTTATCCAATCTAATTCTTTAAAATAGTCTAATCCTATCATATCTTATCAGGCATTCTAAACGTGGCTTAAGGGTATTGTGGCCCCATCTGGCGATCAAGAACTTGTTACCTGTCGTATATATACAACTAGGTCAATCATTTTCATGGTGAATGGACAACTGTTGAGGTGTCTAAGTGACAGTGTGGGATAACTGACAAGACTCGTTAGTTGTGGACAGGCCCACGTCGATGAGGGCTCACTCGAAGGTGATTAATTATGCACATTCATGAGAGTAGCCACTTTCTAAGTGTGGTCTTCGTTTATTAAGTGGCTGTAAGTACTCTTTGTATTTGGTGATCAAAGTGGTGTTCAGCTCTTAGGTGTTGTCAACCACTTTTATCTTTCTCGGGTCTGTAACTATGGCTTCTTATCATTAACGAGTAGAAATATACTCAACATGCATTTATCATTGTATGTTCGTGACATCAAAAGAAAAGTTTCGAAATACTCTCCGTGTTAGGGTTACTTGGTGAGAAGGAAATAAGACATGGAAGGGAAAATTGTTCTCTTTTCTCTTTTTCTTCTTTGGGGTAAAAAAAAATTGTTGACATGTCTATTTGTTGTGGAGTGATTAATTAAAATTAGTCAAATTCATAATTTTTAATTAATCTATAATCTAATTTGTTCATTTGTAAAAATATTTTCTACCAAATAATCGCGAAGAATGTTAATGGGCATTGTGGTGCTAAGTATTTTCGCACATCTAATCTTCTGAACTCTTTCCTTCCTTTGTTTTTTTTTTTTTTCCCCTTTTTTTTCACTTTTTTTCTCCTACCAAATACGCACTATTGACGTATTATAGTTTCGATGTACATACTCTCACTCGTTTTTTTTTTCATTTAATCTAATTATTAAAGCAATAGTCGTTTTTTTTTCATTAAAAAAAATGGAAATGATCTAGAGCAACTTGAGCAATAGGCATTTAGCATGAAAAATATAGGCACCCCAGTAGGAAATATTTCAATCAAACGAGCGCAAAATGAACACTATTGGGGGAAAAAAAAAGAAAGATATATTCGTAGTCAAAGAAAGTATTGTATGATTTTTTTAAAGGAGGGAATGCTATGGTTTATTACCATCCATGTGGCATCAATTTATTCATTGATATGGTAATGGAGTTCCTAATTCTTTAATGGAATTTTGATTATAGTTTTAATGAGGATTGAGTCAGCATATTGTACGTTGTCCATATAACAATCTATTTGATATAACTGCAAGCATTATGTATTGCAATCAGTTCCCTCCGTACAAGTACGATTTTTTTTTATTTTTTATTTTTGCCTTTTTGGCTGGAAAAGTAGAAATTAGGTGTGAGCATGCATGTGGAACAATACTGTATCCAATAATCTTTATCTTAATTTAAGAGAAAAAAAAATCATTTGTTTAATTACTGCGAAGCTATATGACCAAGTTCATTAACCAATTACTCATGAAAGTTACTTCTTTTTTTTTTTCTTTTTAATGAGTTTTAATGTATTCATACAATTTTTTCCTAATTTTATAACTTGATACTTTATTCAGTATCGCCATATATGCTACTAGGTTTTGACTTAAACAAATACTCCCACATATTAATGTCTGGACAAAAATATTATATCTCATAGCACATATGATTGGTTCAAAAATAAAAGGTAGATTTTAAGCAAAGAGAACAATTAAAGTAAGAAAATATTTAAAATTCTTACAATTGTAGTTTGCAAAACTCTGAAGAAAAAAATAATAATCCAAAAGAAAAATAACATCAGTAATTTTTTTGTCATTTTCCCTCACAGTACCTAATCTACATTCTATATCGCAAAGACAATAGAGAATTTATCAATATCATAGTTAGTAATGCTATGAGCACTTTAAGGTGTTCAACTCTATATGAAATTTTAGTATTTCATTTGAAAATAGAATAACACTTTATGTTAAACCTTGTGTAGAACTCAATATATTAATTCTATGTTATTTGTTGATGGTAATTTCCCCAAATAAATCAGAAAATGACACGTATGTCATATTGAAAACGACACGCCGTGGTATGGACCATAAACGACATCATATCCTGCAAGACGACCGAGCTGATCAAAGATTGAGGCTACGCCTGAGAATAGCCGAGCAAGTCTAAAAAAAAGAAACCAACCGGCCACGACTCGATCTGGGTCACCAGGAAGGAAAGCCGCCTTGGTTGGATTTTATGCTCCGTGCCGACCACGAACCCTAAGCGAAAGGCCAGAGAACCGAGAAATAGCCGACCATCAATATAGCGGTATAACTCAGACCAAGAGGATGAATACAGAACGCGAACTCAGGAGAAGCCGACACCTGGCCCAATCACATACTCGCGTCTGTACAAGCGAGTAGGTGAGATTCCTTTTTATCTTTTCAGGGACACGTATGAGTCAACTCTAACTTTTGGGGGACCACAAAGCCACTATAAATAGCCTCGTAATCGCCCGAAAGAGGGGGCCGCCACAAATTCCAAAAACCCTATTCCTGCCTTTTTGCCTCCTCTCCTCTCATCATCATCCATTTACTATTGGATCACTATTCCATTGGATACGCCATCAAATATGCTACTAACTACCTTTCTGTTGAGGAGATTTGGCAGGTACCACACCGGTACCACTCATCACTAGTTGGTGAAAAGTCCAGGCATAACCTTTTTCAAGGTTGTACGGACCACACCTACATCAAACATGAGTTTTGGCTTCTCTTGAGGAAGAACCACTCAACGACGTGTGGCGCCCATTGGTTCACAGACCAAAATCCATACCAACATTATTATTTCACTTAAAAATGGAATAAAAACACTTCATGTTAAACCCTGTATGGAACCCAATATAATAATTCTACCTTTCAATAAATAACTAACACCTAATATAGTATTTGGTACCTTAAGGTACTTCATAGCATTACTCTGAGTTCAGTGTTAATTAATTTAATTAACTCATTTAGTTGGTAATTTCTTAGGAAAAGCATTAATTTTACAGTTAAAAAAAATTATAAAAGGAATATCAACTATCAAAATGTCACTTGGCCTAATTTTCTTCATTTGATCTTAAGAGGAAAAAAGAAAAAAAGAAGGAAAAAAAATATGGTACGTGACCTGGAGACAAAGATAGCTAAGTGGACCCCGGGATCTGGCATTGTGGATTTTCTTCATTTAGAAAGTGTTTCGTAGTATCGTTTTGGTGAACTTTTTCAATGGTCAATACTCAATACCATAACCAAATCCAATCCTTCTCCCGTCGCTTTTGCTCAAGTCTTATGGGAAACACTGGTGCGTTTTGCATTTTTTGAGGTCTTATCTACCTGGTTCACTTCAATTATTGTTAATTTCTTCACATCTTGTTATGTTTCATTAAATGTGTCCAATAATAACCTAAAGTTTAAAAATATGTCTCTCTCAGAAAATTCATTTAAAATCATGGAATTCACTGGGAGTATTTTGCTCTTTCCATTACCTACGATCAGTTTTATTAGGAGAGGAATATTTCTCAATTCGATGTGTTATTAAGCATATTTAATAGAATTTCTCTTTATAATTCAAAATTCGTTATCGTTAACCATAACAATAAAATTATAATAGTAGTAATGTCCTATATTTAGACAATTAATTGTATCATGAAAGCCTAGCAACACCAACTTGGGTGTCTCTTCCTGAAAAAAAAACACCAACTTTGGTGCGTGTGGGGCCTATTTACCAAATGAGTAAGTTTAGCCCAATTAATTTAGGCCGCCCTACTTTCTAACCACACTGTGTCCCCAGCTGCCCTTTCACGTGAAAAATCATGCATAAGACATTTTTTTTTCTAAAATAAATTTTATTTTCTGTTATCTATATGTTTTTTCCCCCCTATCTTAGCGATATTTTTTCATTTTTGGCTAATTGGCCTGATATACTTTCATTAGTTGAACCCTTTTTCTTTTTCTTTCTCTCTCTCTCTCTCTCTCTCTCTCTTTTTAAAGTTTACTTACGGGTTTACATATTTTCCGAAAATCATTTGTAAGTAAATAGTATCATTAAGTCAAACATTTGGTCTCACGGTCCAACAAATGTCTCTTTTATTGTATGCTACTTTTTATCTTCTTTAATTTGTAATGGTTTTTTCTAATTTTTGCTTCCATGTATTTTTTTTTTCTTTTTCTTTTTTAAAAAAAATAGAGAGTTTGCATAAAATCAATGGATGAGTAAGATGCAAGAAATAAATAAGTTGCATTTTAAGTAATAATAATATATATAAAAAAGCAGAAAAATAAGTAGGTGGGTCTACCATAGACAACACACTCGCAATAAGGACACAAATTGAAAAGAAAAGTCTAAATAAAAGAAAGGGATAAAAACTAATAAAACTGATACATAAACAAATGAATCAATTGAAATGAAAAATTATTATCTAATGCAAGTTGCAATTGGGATATTGAGTTAGCTGGAGGAAATTGAATAATCTTCCAAATTAAGTCACAAGCCTCCAAAACAATTGCTTGACCAACATAACTGGCCTTTTGGTTGCCATCCTCATCACTTCCTAATATTCAAGTTTGTCATAATCTCGTGCATCTACACCCCTATTTTTATTTTGTTTTTAATTCCCAGCTCCTTTGGAAAGGAAATACATAATTGTGGACCTTAAACTAGGCTTATAATGTTTTGATTTTTCTTTTTCAAAAAAAAAAATCACAAAAAACAAATGAACATGTAAGCTCCCGATACATGAGGGGGGGAAAAAAGAATGAAACTACAAAGAGACCTTTTGGGATAGTTTATTACTTTTTGTTTTTAAGTAGTAGAAGAATATATACAAAAGTTATAAGAGCTTTCACTTGTTGTTTAATTTTTAATGTAATTTATGTATTGGGGTAAAATAGAATAGTTCATAAAATAATAGGTAAAATTGAAAATAAAGAATTTCACTTGTTGTTTAATTTTTAATCGACTCTTATAAGAAGCTCTTATACAAATGAATAATAAAAAAAATAAATAAAATTAAAAGATTGTCTAAACTCTGAACACTCTCAAAAATAGCTTTTAGGGGGGAAAATATCTATACGCCACCCTGACAAACAACTCTTAATATAACAAACCATAAAGTATGAATGATACCCAAAAACTTTAATCACATGATTTTTGTTTAGCAGGTAGCACCTAGCTTTTGATATGTTGTAGTACTTCACAACATCTACCTGTATAAATTATAATTTCAAACTGAGAAATAAAATAAGTTCACGTTTTACGTCTTTATATTTAATTGTTGTAAATTTTTGGGACTTATAGAAATATGACCAAATTTTGAGTCTAATTTCAGTAAATGTCCCTTTGTCAAATGTTATAGTAAAATGTTCGGTATATATGCTTATATACCAAGTGTAAAATTTTATATACTAAGCATAAAAAATTATATGCCCAGTGCATTTCAGTACAGTAACTAAAATTGGTAGATATGCGTATCTACTAAGTATAAAAATATATATACTTAGACATTTAGCTATAAAATTTTAAAAGTAGACATCTACTTAATCAAATTTAAAATTTTGGTCATCCACTTAAATTTCTCTAAATTTTTTTGCTGGAACTCCCATCATTATTTTAGTTGTAAACCATAGATATAGTTGTTTTCTTTTCTTTTCTTTTTTTTGGATAATTTATTTATTTTAAATGGTTAATGTTATAAATAACGTATGCCGAGCACAAGCACTTGCAATTCGTCACTATCACTCATCCAACTTGTTCAAAATTTATTGGAGTTCAACACTTACGTGCTGAAAAAATTATGCCAGAAATATCAAATTGATTTGTTAGTTACTTACTGGTGCTAATCTGTGGGGACACTCCAAATGTCAAATATCAATGTCTAATTCTAAAAACTGATTGACCCATAAATGTAGTATCAGTCGGTATATATCTAAATATTGTTTTCCGTAACATTACTTGCTAATCAAACTAAAATATTGGGGGAAAAAAACATTATGGTCATATTTGGTATGCTGTATTGTAGTATACTATATTTTGACATATTGTATTTAATTGTATTATATTGTATTATTCTATTATGGTACTATGTTTGGTTTTGTATTGTATTATGCATTAAAAAATTATTTTTGAAAAATACCACTTTTAAAAGTTCATTTAGAAAAATATAATTTTGAAAAAAAAATACTTTTTCAAAATACCACTTCCAAAATACTACCTTTTTAGAATTATTTTTCAAAAAAACCACTTTCTAATTTCGATTTTTGAAAAATATCACTTTTAAAATTATTGAGAAAAATATAAATTTTAAAAAAGATAAAGTGATGTGAGAGAAAGGAAGGGGAAAGAAAGGGATGAGAGAAAATAGAGAAAGAGAAAGTGATGAGAGAGAAATTAAAAACAGAGAAAGTGATTAGAATCAATGTTATAATACAGTGTAATAGATACTTTTTTTTCTGTATTAGATAATACTCTCTGTATTGTATTAAATTTTGATGTTGTATTAAATAGCATAATACAAAAGCACAACCAAACATAATATTGTATTAAATAAAGCACAACCAAACATAATATTGTATTTAATTAATACAATACAAGTCATTATATATTTTACTAAACATGACCTATGACACTAAATAAAAGGAGCATTTCCATTCCAAATGAAAGGTGGAATATTGAAAAAGCATAAAAATACTATAGATGAAACATGAAAGGTTTTAATGCAAAATTGTAAACGTATTTATAGGACTTTAACTTTGTTTATGCCTTATGGATTGTGGAGACATATTTCCATGCAAATATTTTTTTGGTTCTTTATGGTTTATTGTGTCTGTTATTTTAGATGAAATTGAAAAATAAACGGAATCCAAACTCTAGTCGAGTAGCCGGCCTAGCCTAATGTTGCCTTAACATAAACAACTTTTGAAAAAAAAATTTGGTCAACATTCATGTATGCTGATGAGAAATTTACACTTAATACCCGTTTTTATAACTTATTTTATAAATACTCGTTTTTTATTTTTCTTTCAAAATTACCCGTTTTTGTGGTACATGTTTCATATACAAAATATGAGTAGTGTACATTTACAATGTAAATTTTCATCCATACGGTATATATTTTATGTGTAAAATATGAACAGTATATATTTACAATGTAAATGTTTACTATGTTTACATTTTTTATTATAAATTTGACATATGGTATACATTTTAAAATGTGTACCAATTTTTAGCGTAATTTTTATTCATAAAAAGTGTACCATGGTATACACTTGATCTATGAAATGTATACTAAAACACTAGTAGTCTATATTTATAACAAAACGGGTATTCATGAAATAAAAATAAAAAATTGGTATTTATGGAAATGTAGTTCTAAAAACGGGTATTTATGATTCTCTATGCCGAACCTAATTGATCGGCCCATCACGTTTCTATAAGTGATTTTTGTGGGCTTGATTTAGCGTGATATATTTCATCGCGATATCAAAAGCACATGAAAGCTGAAACTGTAAACGAGATAGGTTGAAGTGAGTGATTTTTTTAATTTTATATTGAGTAGGTACTTTCTCACCTATCTGTCTACTCTTCCCACGCTGTTTTTCAAAATCACTATTCTAGTTAATCAATAACCATATTTTTCAATCTAATATATATTTATTATTCCTAAACTAACCCTAAACTTAATTGCCCTTTCTTTTTTGACCCACTTCCTTTTACACGTTCACACCTCTCTCTTTTCTTTTTGGGTTTTACTCTTCAACCCAAAAAACTCGTATCTCCCTCCTTTTCCAGGTTTTACTCTTCAACCAAGTAGCCCAAATTTTATTCTTTGAATTTATTTTAATTGCACCCATCAAATCAAATAAAACCAACAAATAATTGATCTTGAGTTGAAATTATCAATTGGAATGAGATATCATGTTTTTCCTTGATAAAACTATTGAAGCATATTCCTTCCGTGTAAACATATAATAGCATGAATCATATAATGCACTCAACCACGTAATTGAAAAACAAAAACAAGTTGCACTAATAAAATGTACTTAGAAAATGAGAAGAAATTTTGATTTAAAAATTAGGGGAAAACGACATTATATTTGTGAAAGTGGAGTAAATTAGCACTACATTTGCAAACAATAGGACATCTAGACTAAATTTCAAATGTGAGAAGGTAACTGACTACTCTTTAGAAAAAGTGAGGGGTTGTAGGGTGTACTTTATCCTTGAAATTAACCTAGTAAACTAGCATTTTCCTAAGAAATTTGAAGTATCTTCCACATTTTCGGACTTATTACAAAATTCCAGGCCCAAAGTACTAAAAATTGAAAAATCCCGGATAAGTTGAATTTTTTTAAAAATCCCGGATTCAATTAGAAAAAATATAATTTTTGAAATTTTTTTAGAAAAGTAAGATTTTTAATAAATATTTAGAAAATATCACTTTTTCTTCAAAATTAGTATTTTTTAATGGTACTTGAGGTAACCAATTGGGTTATATGGGGTAATCATTCCAGTTACTTGAGGTAATCAGTCAAGTTATCTCAGGTAACATGATTGGTTACTTTAAGTATTTTATCAATTAATAAAAAAATGGTAATTTTTCTGGGTACTTTTAAAAGTGGTATTTTTCTAATTAAAATCAGAAAAATTTCAAATAATTCCAAAATCCGAAATTTTTCAATTTTTTTGAAAAATTACTATAAAAAATCAAATTTCCTCCGCAATCAAGCCCAACCTAAAGCCTAGGGCCCGAATCTCATTTAAATTAGCAGGGTCGGTCCAGCCGTTTTTTTTATTATTATTATTATTTTTTTAAGTCCAGTCGTACTTATGCAAGTATTCGGGAGAAAACTTGACAGAAATGAAAGTTCAAGCAACGATAAAGAAAAAACTTAATAGAAATAGATAAAGCAATGAAAAATCTATATATATATATAATGAAACATAGAAAGAATGAATAATAGAAGTATAAAACATTAGAAATACAACAAAAAAGTTATTTTTTAATGCAAATTTCATGATGGTAGATTGAGGAAATCGCAAGCCTCCAAAAGGCGTGTTTTACCAACTACTGGCTTTGGCTATCTTCAATAATCGATCGATTCACTTCCAACAAAGTTGTTAAATGAAAGACCTTTGTTTCATAGTTGAAAACCAGGAAAACTTTAGTGTAATCTAAGGCAGTGTGCCTTAATTAGTAGGAGTTGAAAAAGGAAAAAAAAATAATAATCCAAAACAAATAAATTCATTTATAATCGATTTTACCAAATAAAAATTGACGAATGAGGAAAAATCAAATAGCTCGAAAGGGGAGATAAACTAACAAAATTACACATCTCTCAGGTCAATTATCCAAAGGTAAATTACATCATGTCACTGGAAAATTTACAAAGTCATGTAAATGGAATTTAGAAATATAATAAAAAATAGAAAAAGAAAACAAATAAACAAATAAATAATAAAAGAAAGTGAAAATTTCTGGGAAAAACTTTCGGTTTGTAAATTTAGGACTATTGATGCACTTAACAACGTATAACAACGATTTCTATATGGGACTAGCATATTAGTAAACATGAAAATATATATATATATCACTTATTACTATTCAAAATAAAAAGATTTGAAAAATAAATTTATTTTTAAGTAGGGCTACGAGGAAAATTTTCATAGCTATCATTTTAAAACCATAGGAGAAAAAAGATAGAAAGGAAACTTTTGCAAATGCTAAAAAATTATCGGGAAAAAAAAAAAGGAAAAAAAGAAACATGTGTCCTCGATGGTAAAACCCATTTAGACACTTACACGTAGATGTGTGAATACAAGCCACTAGGCCCGGCCTGGGCAGGCCCAAAGAGAAATTCGGATCAAGCTGTGTAATAAACGGCTTGGATCGGGCCGGCGCGTAGACTCACGGGGTTAAGAATAGGCTAGCCTAGCCCGGATTGGTCCTAATGCAAACTAATAGCATGTCGGCCTTAAACGGGCGAGATAAATGGGCTAAATTAGTTTTTGAATAAATAGTTTTTATAAGAATTAAAAATTAGAAAATTCATTTGATAAAGGAAAAATTATTTTTCCAATTTTAATTATAAAAAATAGTGAAAAAAAAGTACTATAGTAAATTACAATTTAATTGAATTGTTAACATAACTAATAAAATTAGAAAAATAATTTATAAATTGATGAAAATGTGAAAAGAATTCGGAGAGTTTTTTAAAAATATTTATTTATTATGAAAGTTGGAGAAATATGTGGGAAAGTGTGAAAATTTTAAGGGTGGAAGGGGGTATTTATAAGCGGAAATTAGGCCTTGTACGACATTTGTAGAAAAAAATTGGGATTTTTAGAAAAATACGTGAAAAGATAGCTAACATTTAAAAAATACGATAAAGCGTTAAAAGATTAAAAAAATACGGAAGCCGCACCTCAGGTTTTGAAAAATACGATATCTACTGACATCATCACATTTCTTTTATTTCCAAAAGGAAATTGTTGCGTTGACAACATGCTTAGCGCATATCATTTATTTTTTAAAAGAAGTTTTCAACTTTATTTATTCTATTCGTGTCCTTTTTTACTTTTTGACAATTTGTTTTCCTTTTTTTATTTGTTGATTATTATGTCTAAATAAACTATTATTATGAACTTTTAATTTACTTTCCTTTTTTATTTGTCTAATTATTTTTAAATTCTAGTAATTATATATTTCTAAATGCACTAAACTATTATATTATCTTTTAACTAATTTTTGAAGTGACATATCTCATAATTTTTAATAAATCTAATTTACTCTTTTTTTTTTAATCAATAATGACTGCCCAACTATTTTTTGGTATCCCATAACAACCAACATATTTTATAATTTTGGATACCATAAGTATCCTACAATAATAGCTATGGTACCTACAAAAATATTCAAAGTATCTTTCTAATAAGGAAAACTCCTTTTGACTCTGGAATACTATATAGGGTTTCTTACACTTGTACCTATAAAAAATGAAAAGAATTACAAAAATACGGAAGTCACAATTTTTTCCAGTTTTCGTACGGTTTTAATTAGGAAAATATCACTTTTTAAAAAATATTTAGAAAATTACCACTTTTTAAATAGTTACTGGTTACCAGTTTCTGGAAACTGGTTACTGGAAACTGATTACTAATTATATATCAGTTATAAATATCTTCGGTTACTAGTTACTAGAAACTAGTTACTATTTTAAAAAATGGTATTTTTATAAATATTTTTTAAAAAGCAGTATTTTTCTAATAAAAACCGTGAAAAACACAAAAGCACCGTATTTTTCTAATTCTTTTCAAAAAGACCGTATTTTTTCTAATTTCCCCTACTATATATAACCTTATATGATACATGTAACCTTTGTAATAACACCCAAGACTCATTCTAATTTCCTGGATATAGTCATCTTTCTTACTTTTCCCCTAGATTTATCTAAATTCTATAAGTATTCTTGTAAGATACCTAAGGTAACTATAAGGATACATATGGTACCTATAGCAACTTTTGCAATAAGAAACACTTAATACCTCTTCTGATTTCCTGTATACTATTCCATGTAGATACTTATTATATCCAAGTCGTATCCTAGTATTTTTTTGGTTGGATTTTATGAAAAATACAGAAACTACACCAAACTTTGAACAATACAGTAAAGTTATTTTAATGGGAATATACAATCGGTAATATGGCAGGAGACTTTGGTATCTTTAATAGATATTCTTTTATTTTTTGAGAGATAATATCATAGATACTATAGGTCTTCTAGTCGGATACATTAGTATCTTTGATAGAAACTCTTTTCTTTTTTGAGAGACAACGTCATGGATACTATAGGTCTTCTGGTAGGATATCTTGGTATCTTAAAGATATACTTTGTTCTTATCTATGATACTATATGTAATC
>JXTC01000089.1:436061-503094 GCA_002914845.1 Trema orientale | reverse complement strand
ATTAAATCTCTATAAAAGGCATGACATTTAATCTAAGAGTGCAGTATTAGGCATTTAGTGGAGTGTCCTCTTTACTAATAGTATTTATATAAATACCATAATAAGAGTTATTATGTATTTATCATACTATTGGAGCTTAGATTATTTGGATCCATTAGGTCCCTTGTCTAACTCAATAAAACTCATTAATTGGTTGGTGGTATTTGTGAAATTAGTTTCATGAAATTGTATAAAATAATAATTCTACACAATAATTGGTATTTTTATAAATAAGTTTCATGAGTTGGACATATTTATAAAAATACACTCAAAGCCCAAATTGGAGAACAAGCCCAATCCTAGTTGGACTAGGATTAGCAGTTTTTGGCCTCATATATATAAGATATATGGGAGGAAAAAAACTGTACAGTAACTCTAAGAGAGCTACACGCATAAGGCACACAGAGAGAGAGAACTCGGTCACCCTAGGCTAAGAGAAGAGAGAAAAAGTTTCATGCAACCTCACACTCACATCTCACATCCCGGTGTTCCAAAGGATCAAAAAGGTGTTCTTGATTGATCTCCAACGAAGGATTCGACTTAGTGCCCACTCGCCTCATCAATCAAGAGCAAGAGCATAGACAAGAAGATCTAAGGTTAAAGGTTTGATCACCATCAACAAGGAGATCAAGAAGGAGCACGCTACAAGAGGTAAACCCTGATCTCATATCTAGGGTTTATGTATCTAGATTTGATTTATGTTATACATGATCCTATATATGAGATATGCATGTTCTATGGTTATGAAAACTATTTTCATGTAAAAAGTTTTAAAATCTAAATCCGATAATTTTTCTACTGCGTTCATGATGTGATCATGTGTTTTCCATATTTGCATGCATGCATATTTTTTCATAAGTATTAGGTCCAAATTCCTACATATCCCACATAGATACCTATTGTATCTTGGTTGCATCCTAGCATTTTTTTTTGGTTGGATTTTATTAAAAAAAATACAAAAAACTACACCAGATTTTTAAACAATGCGATAAAGTTATGTTAATGGAAATATATAATAGGCAATCTAGTATGATACTTTGGTATCTTTGATAGATAAATTTTTTTTTTTTCAAGAGATAATATCATCTTCTAGTAGGATACCTTAGTATCTTGAATATATACTTTGTCCTTCCTTATGAGACCATAGGTAATTTGGTATCATATCTATTGCATCATTCTTTTTATTAGAATATTTAAAACTCCAACTAATTCCACATATACCATTAGTAAATTGGTAAATACTTATAGTAAGTTTTTATTTTTTTATTTTTTTTCAAGCAAAAACTTTTATTATTTTTTTTAATTTCTTTGAATACCACTGCTACAAGTTTTTTTTTTTTCAAATTTATTTTCTTTCACTAGTGCTTAAGTGTTACCCTTTTTTTAATATCCTTTTTACGTGTAAAAAATAGTTAACACTTTAGTAAAAATAAATAGAAATTTGTTATTTAAAAAAGAAATAGACAATGGGAACCTTTCAAATAATAAAAGAAAAATAAAAGGTTAAAAAAATATATATATATATATATATATATATAAATGTAAGTGGTAAAAGAATCAAAATAAAAAAATAATAATAATTAGGGGATATTAGGCGCTGACTCATTTTTCTTTATATTTTTTTTTTATTTTTTAATTTTCAAGTGTAATTCACATAAACAAGGAAATGAAATTAAAAAAAAAACATTAAAGAAGTTTAGAGGAGGACACTGCACGGAAAGCGAAAAGAAAAAGAAGACTGTATAGATTTTTTTTTAAAAGAAAAAGTCGTATAAATCTTTTACATACCGTATAAAAGCAAAACCAATACCGTATTAAATAAATCTTTTACTCAAAAATCGTACTCCAGCTAATTTATCCAAAAAAAATTGAAAAATATGGTAGGTAAGCTATGTTTTTCATAGATATGGTACAGTTTTTATTAGAAAAATGTCATTTTTTAAAAAATAGTTAGAAAAATACTATTTTTAAAATAGTAACTAGTAACCGGTAACTAGTTTTCAGAAACTGTTAGCTAATAACTAAAGGTATTTATAACTAGTATATAAGAGGTAACCAGTAACTAGTAACTAATAACTAATTTGTAGAAATTGATAGCTAGTAATGATTTTAAAAGTAGTATTTTTCTAACAAAAACTGTACGAAAAAAAAAAATATGAATTCCGTATTTTTGTTATTCTTTTGGGTTTTATAGGTAAAAGTGTTAAAAACCGTATTTATAATGTAGGGGAGGATAATGGAGAATATTTTTTTGTAAGTCTATATACAGTGTATATAGGGTTAAGTAGACAATTACCACTTTTTTCAAATGTTTAACTAAATTTATCACCACTATTAGATTCTACCATTTTTGGGAGGGAATTAGTCAAGAATCTGTCAATAATTCATCAAGAATCCGTCAAGAATCCATCAAGTATATGTCAAGATTACCACTGACGTGAAGAATCTGTCAAGATTGTCAAGAATTCATCAAGAACCGGTCAAGATCGCCGCCAATGTCAAGAATCCATCAAGAATCCATTAAGATCGTCAAGAATCCATCAAGATCGTCAAGAATTCGTCAAAAATTCATCAAGAATTCATTTTAAAAAAGTGCATGGTGGTATATTTAATTAATAAAGGAAAAAAAGTGGTATACAGCTAATTTATTTGTGTATCTACATGACCAATAGTCATATGACTGTTGGGCTGAAGGAAAAAAAAAAGGGAAAATCAGATATTATACGGCGTTTCTGAACAAAATTTGAAAAATACGGTGGTTTCCCTTTTTTTAAGGGAGTTAAGTAGGCAATTATCACTTTTTTCAAATATTTAATTAAATTTACCACCACCATTAGATTCTACCATTTTTTTGGAGAGAATTAGTCAAGAATCTGTCAAAAATACATCAATAATTCCTCAAGAATCCGTCAAGATCACCACCGATGTCAAGAATCTATCAAGAATCTCAAGAATCCGTCAAGAACCCGTTGAGACCCGGCCGATGTCAAGAATTCGTCAACATCATCAAGAATTCGTCAAAACTTTATTTAGAATCCGTCAAGATTGTCGCCGACATCAAGAATCGTTCAAAAATTCATCAAGATCGTCAAGAATTCATTTTAAAAAAGTGGTATGGTGGTAGATTTAATTAATTAGAAAAAAGAAGTGGCGTATAACTAATTTATTTTTTTTAAGGTGCAGTACGGTTTTTATTAGAAAAATATCATTTTCTAAAAACTATTTAAAAAAATATCATTTTTTAAAATAGTAACTAGTTTCTAGTAACTAATTTCCAGAAACTGGTAACTAATAATCAACGTATTTATAATTGGTATATAACTGGTAAGCAGTAACAAGTTTCCAGAACCGGTAACTAGTAACTATTTTAAAAATGGTACTTTTCTAAATTTTTTTAAAAAGTGATATTTTTCTAATAAAAAGGGAACAAAAATTGAAAAAAAAGCATGACTTCCGTATTTTTGTAATTCTTTTTTATTTTTGTAAGTAAAAATGTTAGAAACCCAAAAAAATAATAATAATAAAAATACAAGGTTAGTCTGAGCCGAGCTGCCCGTGGGCGCTAACCTAAGGCCCAGCCCACCCAAGGACTTGGGCAGGCTAGGATTAGGCTGACACAAACACCATTCCGTGTAGGCAAGCTGCGGGCCAACCACTACCAGCTTAACCTGACTTATTTTTACGACTATACTTGCACGCTGTAGGTACAGGAAAGAGATACGTTTTCTAGTAATTTTCACTTGCCATATTCACACCAAACCTTATTAAAAAACTGAAAAGGAAAAGAATATAAAGCATAGTGGTCAAACAAGAAGGTCGAAGATAGGCACATAAACCAAAAGACATCAACGCATAAACCAAAAGACATCAACGTTTCTATATACAGATTACGACGTATTATGCTAAACATGGGATAAGTAGGTTTTCACTCAATTTTTCTTTCATTTTTGCCCCATTATTATCACAATTATCAAACAAAAATAATAACATATCTTAATATGGCATTTTTAGATTATTTGGTGTGCTTTTAGTATTTTTAGCGTTCAATGAGCAAATTCTCTTCCATTTTTCTGCGTATACCTTCTCTCTTTTTTTTTCTTTTTTTTTTAGTATTTGCTTTAGTAGGAATAAATAAATACCTTAACTTTTTTTTATAAGGGCATTATTTTTAGCATAATCCGTAAAATGTCAATATTGCTATACATCATTCTCTCTCCCCACCCCCCAAAAAAAAATTATCCTTATTTTTTTTTCTCCTTATACATGTTTGTTTTGCATTGTTCCATTTTTATCAAGTTTTTTTTTTTTTCTTTAGTCACCAAAAAAGAGGACTAACAAATTTCTATCCAACCGCTAAATCTACCTCCACATAGGATGAATGCATGAGTAAAACATATCAAAGTCATCCATTATGGTATACTCTATACAGGTACTACCTCAATAGATATGGATGGCAGACTCTATAGTAGTCCTACGACTCCTACCTCAATAGACGGCCCAAACCAGACACTCTCATTTTTTGCAAAATCTTTAGAAAAACTAAAAACAACTAAACAAGTATCTCCACAATCCCCTATAAGAAAAAAAAAAGGATGTAAGCGTCTATACTCTTCGCATTAATTTAGTGGTATTTAGGTTGAATAGCACTTTTGGACAACGGTGTTACATACATATCAGTTTTTGGCAACTTTTTCTAGGATCTTATAGCAAAATATTTGAATTTCATGTCCATGTTTAGCAAATATAGATTTTTCAAGTGGTGTATCAAAATAATTGGTATATCAATATATATATCAAGTGTAAAATCTTATGTGCCTAATATAAAAATTGATATAATCAGTAACTTAAAGCATGATATATAAGTAGATATATTAAGTGTAAAAATGTATATACTCGGATATTTAGCTATAAATATAAAAAAAAATATTTAATAAAACGAAGTGTGAAAAAAAAAACATCCACTCTAATTTTTATTCTAAGGAAAACTGCTACAAATTTTTATTTTTTTTTTAAGAATTGCTATGTATGAAAAAAGGCCCATATTTAGGAATGTGGACAAGTGGACTATGAAACCCATTCATGTGGACGAAACCAGCCCATGTTGTCACCCATTTTGTGCTTATGTGCCTTATTGGTATTTAGGTGGTGGTGTCTAGCTTACAAACATCTGGCGGCCCAAATACCCAGCCCTTGATTCAAAAACCACGGGTTGGAGAGGAGAGGAATCAACTCCTTACTTTCTTGCTCCACAATGAAAAATAAATGAGATAAAGGAGATCATTAATGTGTTGACTTGGCTTGGAAGATAATTTATAGCTCTTAAAACATGTGATCTGAAATGGAATTAGGGGGCAATTTGGAGGATGAGGCACTGGTGAGATAAAATGCATACATTGATATAGGAACACTTCTTTTGTCTTTCTTTATGTATGTATTACATTGATTTTTTCTTGTTGACTCGTAATGAATAGATGAATTAGACGAAACACATGTCAAATGGTACAGTAGCATCATTACACGTCTTCTAGATATCATTCTACACATTTTTGATTGTGAAGTTAGTAGTTTTCCATGTGCTAGTGCTTACTAGGTTAGCCACTTCGAATGACTCCTAACTAATGGAGTTCCCATCAGCCACTTCTTGCTCTTCCATGGTCAAGTGCCAAGCAAAAAAAAGAGAGAGCGAAGTTAGACACTATTGAAGATGAAAAAAAAAACTAATCTGCTCAAATTTGCTGGATACTATATATGATAAATTGTCCAAAAAGAAAACCTCTATAAGTAGGCGATATGATTTGAAACTGCTAAGATATATAGACTCATAGACATATATATTTTTTAGATATTATCATTAAAATACCCTTTGTTTTAAACAAATGTGAAAAAAAAACTTTGTGTTTTTAGAAATTCAAAATAAGTAACTTTTATTTAAGAAAAATTATCACTAAAATATCATATATTTTAAAACAAGTGTGAAAAAACCTTTGTCTTGTTAAAATTCTAAAATAAATATCTCTATTTAAATTATTATATCATTTGTTATTTTTAATTGGTCAATGATTTCAAAAAAATTAGTAAAATTAACATTTTACCTCTTATTATATTATTTTAAGGCACACATCACAGTTGAAAATAAAAGGAGAGAGGATACATATGGTCTAAAATCTCTTTTTCAAATTAAAAAAAAAAAAAACACTTCCTTCCACAGTTGCTATCTTTGAGAGAAAAGAAATGTTTGTCACTTTCGAAATTTTCAAAAGTTTTAGATTTTTTTTTTCACCTATGGATTTGTGCTGCAACTATGGAGGGAAAATTTTTTTTTTTCCTCTTTTATCACTTTCAAAATTTCTGAAAAAATTATAATTTTTTTTCTTTTCGGGATTTGTGCTGTAACTATGGAGGGAAGATTTTTTTTTTTTTTTTTAAGTTTTAGATAATATGTATTCTTTCTCCTTTCATTTTTAAGTATGGTGTGTGCCTTAAAATAATATAATAAAGGGTAAAATATTAATTTTACTAGTTTTTTTAAAGTATTTGACCGGTCAAATGTAGCAAATGATATGATAATTCAAATAAAAGATACTTATTTTAAATTTTCAACAATACAATGGTCTTTTTCACACTTTTTTAAAATAGAGAATATTTTAATGATAACTTCCTTTAAATATAATGTACTTATTTTGAATTTCCAGAAACACAAATTTTTCTTTCAATCTTTTTTAAAACAAATGGTATTTTAGTGATAATTTCCTTACATTTTTTATTATATATAACTGTAGTGCCGCACATTACACAATATTATTATTATTTTCAAAAATTTATTTATGAAGTTTTACATTTATGTGATTGATTTTCGCAAAGTTTTTTGCTTTGAGTTTTGTTTTATTTAACGATATGTATTATGAAGTTTAAATTGCGAACTTTATTATTTATATGAACTTCATTATTCTTACCACTGTCATTTTCATGTGAGAGACTTGGTTGATGGATTATGAAGTATTATTGGTCGTAGAACCTTGCACATTTTACGTGTTTGAAATTTGATTTAATTTAACTTTTAACGCGTATTATGAACTTTTTAAAAAAAAAAAAATTATTATTAAATGATTTCTATTTTTTTTAATAATATTTGAAGGGTTTTTAAATTATATATTTGCCTACAAATACACAGTTTTGCCCAAAACTGACCAATACGCCTTATAATTGAGCTAACTATGATTTGAGATATTTAAAAACTGAAGAAAAACCAGTCAAGCTGCCAAATATGCCCATTTTTACACTTCTATTCTTTATAAATTTTCAATATGGTATATTATACCGAATTTTCAATAGTTTAAGTATCTTCATTGCTTATATCTTAAATTGTGTGACTGACAATTCGTGTCATTTCGTGTCGACCCATTTAATGTCGTGTGGGTTTCGTGTTACCCGCGGGTTACCTGTTTAATGAAAACGTCAGTCAGACTGACGTACTACAACACTTCTAAACGTTATAATTATTCATTTACTTGATTTTTCCACTCCAGTTTTACTTTATTAAGGTAAATCAACTCATTAGTTTATTATTTTTCATTTAAATCACAAGAAATTTATTAAAAAATATTTTCTACGATTTCATTACTTAATATTTTATAATATATGTTAATAAAAAATTAATTAATCGTGTCAATTCGGGTCAATTTTATGTTAAGCGTGTCAACTAAACGTGGGGATTTCGAGTCATGTTGGCGGGTCGTGTTCAAATTACCAGCCCTAGATGGATGTCAGCTAAAGATATTTTGATACTTAAGTCAGTACGTAATTTTGTAATAGTAAATAATTTATAAATTCGTAATGAAACATATTATTCACAAGAGTGTTGGAATTTGGCTAAATATTAAAAATGTGAAAGAAGCCAAAGTCCCACATCGGTAGAAGATGGATAAGAATAGAAGCTTGAGCCCTATATAAGGAGGTTATCTCCTTGGTTACTAATCACCCAAAATCAGAAATATTTCAAATATTTCTTTCTTCTGATTAAGTTCCTTTCTTTTATCTTTGTGTTTTCTTTTTCAAGGAGAGTCTTTTTTATGTAAGAGGATTATTCAAAGAATGGTGATGAAAGGTGTGAGTGAGAGAGTATTTGTGAGAGTGCTGGGTATTTGTATTTTCTTCTTTGTGTTTTCTTTTTCAAGGAGAGTGTTCTTTGTGAAAGAGGAGTGTTCAAAGAGTTGTGGTGAAAGGTGTAGGTGAGAGAGTATTTGTGAAAGTGCTAGGTGTATTGGGGTCATTGAGTAGAAAAGAGAAATCCATGTGATTGTAGAAATATTTTTCTTTTCTGAGGACAATGGTTTTTCTTCTAATTTGGGAGTTTTCCACTTAAATCATGATTTATGGAAACTTAAATTCTTATATTGTGGTGATTGTTTCTATTCCTGTTTTTAGTTCTCTGATATTCATTGAAGTGAGATCCTGGGAGCGGCGAATCTGGGTCGGTCAGATTCTCTTACTCCAAAATTTTATATAGTGACCAAAATTAAATGTTTAAAGTAATTATTAATAATGAATTCTATAATTCTAACAAGGAATTTGGGAAATTAGATTCTTTAAGAATATGTTTTATTTGATTTCTCTCTTTTAAAAACTATTTGCAAAGTATACATTTTAAGTTATAATTTAGTTTAGTCGAGTTATAACTTACTTACGATATTTTGCAAATAACAAAAGTATCTACTGTATTTGGATAAAATACTCAATATATTCTATTAGTTTTCATAAATAATAAAAATATTCCCTCAATTAACAAATTAGTACGAATTTCACTATATGTCTAATTTGGTCAAAATTAAGAGAATTTTTTAAAATGACGAAGATACCCTTTTGAAAAACAATTATATAAATCTTTTAGTTCACAAGACTTTCTTATTCTCACTCATTCTTGTTGTCCATCCGCTATTATTTTTTGTTGTTGTTTTATTTTTTTTAATTATTTATTTTTGGTTACAAGCTTAGAGGGTGTGTAATTTTGTCCTTTTGTATGCAAATTTTGACCCAATTAAATAAAAAAAAGTAAAATTTGTAGGAATTTGACAATCCAAAAAGATATTTATGTTATTTATGAAAATTGAGAGAATATGTTAAGCATTTAATCAAAACTCACGAGATAATTTTGTTATTATCAATTAGTAGCCCCACTTTGAGTATTTATAAGAAATATCCCTTTTTTATATTAATTTAAAAAATAGCCATTTCTTACACATTTAATTAACGACCATTTTTTTTATTTATTTTGCTAAATTGCCGTTTTTTAATAGATCAATTCTATGTATATTATATTAATTTTTTTATTAGTATATCAATTTTATATAAAACGTATCAATTTTGATGGTATGATGTTGATATATTTATTATTTATAAAACTAATTTATTTCAACTTTTTTGATAAAATTGGCTACTTTTAATAGTATTTGAAAAATGGTCATTTTTCAAATACTGACCCAAAGTTCGGTCATTTGGCTAAGAAGACCTATGACTTTCTTTTAAAGCACTCCTCTGAAAAGTTTTTTGCATAGAGTTCCCCCAACATTTTCGTTTTTTTTTTTTTTTTGAAGGACATTTTTCGGTTTTGTAGCTTAAAAAAATTGATAAATAATAATTCATTTTTTATTGTTTAGCAAAAAAACTAAAGAAAAAAATATATATCTAGACACACAGCTAATGCAACGAAAATTTCAACTTAATTAAACGAACAAGGTTAATTAGTGTTTCTCTTTCCAAAAAAAAAAAAGAATAAGAAAAAAGGGGTTGATTAGTAGTACAAATCCACTGCTAAGTAAGAACCCCTTTTGTCTTAGGCTGGCTGGATTATTAACGATTACGACCTAAAGAAGCAGTGGTCAATTTTTCAAATATAACGACTTAAGGGGTTACTTTGCAAATCAATATATTTTTATTCTCTTTCTCTAGAGTCTCATCTCTCCCTCACGTTCTCTTTCTTTGATTCTACACTGACGCCATTGAAGAAAAGCTCCGAAGAATTTCAAGCTCAGATCTCCAATAAAACGAAAAAACCCTAGATTCTATTCTTCGCATTCGAGCCCTGCGATCTGATTCGGTAAGCACCACTTCGATCCTCGAATTCAATTAATTAATTATTTATTTAACGTAATTTGAAGCATTGAGCTCCAATGCCAATTATTGCCGATCATACATATATACACATATATTAATATGATGTTATTGTATTCAGTTACGTTCCGCTTATGTTTCTTGAAAATTTTCCTGCTTCAGAAAATATTTGCGTTTTTTGGCCTTCGTTTAATCTATTCGCAGCTTATTCAGTTTCTTTTTCAGTTTGGGTGGTGAATTTCAGGTTATTTGATGGTTCTATATTGGTTTTGTTTGTTTGCCAACAATTTGAGGGAAATGTTATGAAGAAGAAACGCGAGGTTTAGAACTAGTGGCTGTATATTTTCTAGGAAAAGAGAAAGTCTAGGTCAAACCAATTGAATTTTTTGTGCAATAAGTAACTAAACTGGCTTTGTTTTTCGATTCTTCGTCTTAACGCAATAACGGCGACAAATCGTTTGACACTTTGTAATTCTTTGTTCTTTATTTAGAGTGTAAACTAGGATGTTGGTTCTTTATTTTTTATTTTTATTTTCATTTTTTTTGGATAAAAAACATGGACTGTTGTTATCAAAACAAAATTACAGAATAGGACCCCAATCCCTAACAAAGTCTGAAAATAAGGAACTATTAGACTCTTTTACATCAATTACCGAACCAAAAGTGCCACCCGGAATAATTCTTCCCCATAAGTAGTAAAATCCCAAAATTGAGATGGTGGTTCTGACAGATGGTCTTTCTCTATAGGATATATAACAACGAGAGGTTAGTGAATGTGATGGCAAAGAATGAGAGTTATCATCTTACTTATTTGATCATGAAGTCCTGATCTTATACGATCTTTGCGGTGGGGAAGTATGAATATTGTCAAGGGTGTTGCTGACCTTATTCGAAGGACTTCAAGTGGCCAAAATGAAGAGTCTGCTTCAGGGTCACAGGCTCAGAGGTTCTGCCCCCCTGGTCCAAGGATTTGCTTCAGGTATTTATGCTTTGTTAAGACCCTTACAAGTTGTTCGGCTGTAGTTGATACATTTTTACTTATTATGAGTCAGTGATTTTGTATGTGGTTGTTATAAACCATTTATGGAGTAGACCTGGGAAAGGCTTTAAACCTATTGGACAGAATAATATGAAAATGAAATTTGCTAATGAGTCTATCTGTTATTCTCTTCCCTCGCCAGTAAGAAATTGGACTTAAGAAGTTTTGGCCCTTTTGGGTTGAACTAGATCTAGGTTCTACTGTTAGACCAAATTATATTATCTTCCTTCCAAGTGTGGGACTTTCACACCCAATGGACCATCTTCTCGTGCTTACTTAACATTAAGCTTAGCTCCTCCATCAACTTCCTTTGAATGCATATGTTATTCTTTGAACCTTCCTTGTCGATGAAAATCCATTGCTAATAATGATAACGACCAACTGTGAAATACATTGAAGGTTCTTCAATCACCCATATTTTCTGACATATTTTTTGCTGAATAATATTCAAAAAGATTTGAATAAGGATTGTATGAGAAAAAGCCTTATAATGGTTTTAATGGCATCTGAACAAGGCATTTTTCATAAGTTGTTGATTTGGCAATTTACTTTCCTTTTTTTCCTTTGTGTTTAATGAAAATATCATTTGCTATTTTGCTCTATCCTTTATGTATTTATGTCCCAGAGCTATTTCACTTATTATCTTAAGGATGTAAACCTTGCTCCCCTGATAACTTCTCAACCATTTTGGCAATTTTTTTAGTGAAATTGGAGATGAGGCGGTTCTGAAAACACTTTGGGAGAGATATGAGAAAGCTGCTGACAAGGTATTCTTTTCGTTCCAAATTTTCTCTGTTTCCTTCTTTTTTCTTTTTTCAAGATTTCTTACAGTTCTTTAATCTTATTGGTTATGTTTTTTGTAAATTTTTCTTATTTCATATGTGTTAGTTATCTTATTTTGTATGACTTTCTGTGCTCCTTAAAAGAAAATAAGAATAAAAAGAGAAGAGTTGAAGACATTTTCCAAAGAAAGGAAGATGATCGATAGTCATTAGCAAAGGGGAATTTATATTTCCAACTGTAACTAATTTGAAATTCATCAATTGAAATGTCTTCAAGGTCTTTTGTTATCCTTTACCGCCCGAATATGAGGTAATATGTACCACCCAAATATGAGGTAATATGTGCGGGAAAGCAAATGTGTACGTGGATAATGGGGTTTGCTTCATCAGAGAGTTAATTTTAGCTTAACTAAACGAGCAATATAAAGAAATAGATTTTTGTTGAAATGTCTTTTTGTGGTACTGTGTAGCAGGCTAGCAGCAATTAGGACAAAAATCATTGTTAATCTTCGTATGTGAAATGTAGTGTTGTCTGTCCTTGCTTAACGTTGTTTCTTGCATCCCTTTTAATAAATCTTCAGTTAGTGCTCTTTTTTGTCATGGATTCATATATTATGTGCAATCTGTAGTAGATGTCATGGATTACTAGGCTTGTTATCATCGGAGATTAAGCTTTCCAGCCATCATCGTTGCAGTTGATTAATTTATGGTATGTCCTATTAACAGAGTCACAGTAAGTCTGGTAGTTATGATTTAGCCTGTGATGTCACTGGGAATTTCCAGGTGTCTGTGCACTTTTTACATAATTTACCGGGTTCAAGTGGGGGGCTGCCTGCTGTTATTCTGCACGGAACCTTTCATAATGGCGTTGCACCCGTTCTAGGACATCCTTGTTTATTTTTATCAGTGCATGTATCTGTTTGTTTAACCCCCTTAAATTGACCTTTTCCCCTGATACATGGATCGTTTGTCATGCTAGTTAGAGCGGCGCTGTCAAACCCCGAGAAACACTTTTAAGTTCATAGGGTTTCTTTGCAAGGTCTGAGTTTAGGATATTGTGCAGGAAAACTATAAACCAAAATTAGTCTCAGATTGTCTAATATGAAATGTCTGTTTGTCTATCTTTTGTGTGTGTGTGTGTGTGTGTTTTTTTTTTTTTTTTTTTTTTAATATATATAATTTTTTGGAGTGGTTTTTAATCTTACTTAGAGTGTAGAAAAATTAAAATGGTGTGGTAGTACTAGTTATTGATAATATTGGCTTGGCCTGCTTTGATTTATTTATTTATTGACTTGATGTTTAGGTTGACAAAAGGAGGGCGTTCCTTGTTTTTCTCAAGCAATTTCTTGTTGTATACAAGAATTGGGAACCAGAAAATTATGGCCAATTGTCAGACACTGCTTCAACTTCTAGCCAACTTGCAGAGCATTCATCACATTCTGATGAAGTAGTTATTGGCTGTTTTTCTGGACATCCTGCTGAAATTATTTTGACGTTGACTGAGGAGGTTAAACAAATTACTGCTTTGGTCACCGAGTGTAAGTCGAATTGTGTCATTGGTGTACCAAATTGCCTTGCAACTTCCTTTTTTTTTTTTGGCAATAAATGGTTCTGGTAAATGGCCACTGACTGAGAAATTCTGTCTCTTATAACTCTAAATTGTCCTACTTTTCATCATATCCCTTATAAAAGTCATACTTCAATAGATGTACTAGATCCAGATGCAAGTTAAAGTGAGATTGGTTATTTATGAGTGAATATCGGGATATGAGAAAACCAGGTGTTTGTAATATATCATTTATAGTTGTTTTTGTTTTTCTCAATGATATCCAGTAAACACCACTGCAATGCGATCATCAACAGACTTCTCCTGTCCTTCCACAACCTTGAATATCACTTCCGAAGGGTTTCTTGTCTTGGATGCTCTGATGATTGTCACTCGGTCATTGCATAATTGTAGAGTTTTTGGATATTATGGAGGGATACAAAAGCTTACTGCACTGATGAAAGGTATTACATTTGTCACATGAATCATAATATATTACTCATAATCTGTTCAGACTAGCTCAATCTTTAACGTATGCTCTGGTTTAGTTTGGTTGGTGATTTTGGGAAACCGACAAAAGAAAAATCATTAAAAAAAGAAAGTTAAGGAGTATATTTTTCTTTGATATTTTCTTTTGGCTTGTATAAATTCTTAGTTTTATGATTTGAATTGCACGGTGATTAATGAGTTCTTCTCTTGTTTGTTTGTACTTTTGTCATGGATTACTAGGGTGGTTATCATATGATTTGATTGTGTAGGGTTATGAATGCATTTATGTTAACTAGGAATACGCTATAAATTTAGGTTAGTATAAGTAGTGGTTAAAATTAATATAAGCCTAAATCTATCCTTTATTAAGGGTAATTTTATCACATCAATTTGCAATTTAGATGACATGAAAGGTCAGATTTTAGATGTGGTTAAATAACAGGGCCTTTTATAATAGGAAACAAGAAGAGGGTTCTCCCATATATTTCCAATAACACAGAGGTTTTTGTCAAAAAGAGATGTACACAGTAATTTATTATATGATGTTTTCTGTTTTCTTTTAGACACTATTTTGTGTTTTCCTTTCCATTTTTGGCAGTTGGTATGTGTTTTTTGTAGCTAATTTGAATCTCCTAATGAAGATAACAACATGACTAACCTGCTGCATGTGAAAATTCTCTATTGGTATGACTTAAGTTTAGTCAGGGGTAGGTCTATTAAGTATTAATCATGACTTCCTCCTCTAAAATGTTTATCTTATGTCATACTTTCTACAATCACTTCCTTCTATTTACTGTCTTTCGATTTTTTGTATCTTTGTTTCTTGTTTACAAGTACATTGCATGTCGAGGTATGTCTAACTCTTCCATGTATTTTTTTCTTAATCAATTTTTTATTCAGGATCTGTGGTCCAACTAAAAGCAATAAGTGGTGCACTCAGTCTTGACGAAAATTTATCTAGCTTCACTTTGGAGAAAACTTCACTCTTGCAACAAATACTTGTATATGTGGTGTCAATAATATTTAGTTTCATTGAATTAAATTCAAATGTGTATGGAAACACTCAGTTGTACAGCGATAGTATAGGCTTTATTTCGTGGGGTGGTGCTTCGTCAATCGACTCTTCTACTAGTTTAAATGTTCCGTATGAAACAAAGTTAAATTGGCATCAGAAGGCTGTTGTGTCTGTGATGGAAGCTGGTGGCCTTAATTGGTTAGTAGGTAAGGTAGGCGGTTTCTATTTGGAATTTATTTGCACTGTAACTTGGTATATCAAATGTGAAATTTGTATAATATATATTAACTTGAAAAATATAATGGAACTTGTATAAGATAGATCAACTTGTAAAAATGTAATGGTAAAATAAATAGTTTTAGCTTGTAAAGGAACGGACACAAGGTAAATTTTTACAATATGTCACCTGCAGAGATGTATTGTAAACTGCACACTTGTGTTTTCCCTTAGCAATTAATTATTATGTTAGAAACTGGAAGGTATTTAGTTTCTCTTCTTTTGTCTTGTTCTTTGGCAGGTTTTCCTATTAGCTCTGCAGGCTTGTGGTTGCTTGTAAATGATAAGTTGAATGCTTGGGTTCATTCACAATGCGTTAGGCAAATACTGTAATATTGTGTTAAAGATTAAAATTAGTTGTCAATCTAATTGTTAATTTACTGAGTGATGCTAGGAATTATAGTTGTATTAATTTTTTGATTTCATTCTTTAACACATATTGTTCATCTTTCATGTTTGATTTAGCGTACATTGTTTATGTTGTCAATGATTTGTATCCTAAACTCATCCCACTCCCGGTCATCTACAACCAAGGGAGAAGGCATTTAAGCTTCCTGAGCCCTCAAATCTCATGATACTAATATGTTTTGTGTCCTAACTAGAATATTGTTTTGTAAACCATGTATTCTCTTTGTGATGATTTTCTATTTACAGAGATTGATTTTGTTTCAGAGCTGTTGCGTGTCATCAGAAGGTTAAGCATGAAAGAGCAGTGGACAGATTTTTCACTTCATCATTTGACTTTAAGAATACTCCGTTCGGCACTATTTGACAATCCTCGTGGTCAAAATCATTTTAAAAGCATTGGAGGACTTGAAGTTCTGTTGGATGGTCTTGGTATTCCACCAAACAACAACCAGATGCTAAAGAATTCAATTTGTGCTGTTGAGAAACGGTAATCTTTTATAGCAAAGTTTCAGGAGTTTGCATCACGAGGTATAAATTGAGGGGTTAATATTTCTAAACAAAAAAATTTGAGGGGTTAATATGATTTAGGGAACCTATTTTGTGACATTCGGTGAAGATTTTGCAATTTATGAGCAAAAGTAGTAAATTTTGTGCAAGTGGTTTTTTTTGATCCAGCAGTGGAGGTTTATATGAATGACTGCTCAGAAGAATATATCTTGTAATATTTCATTTTAAGTTTGGGAAAGGGGGAAATTCTAGATGCATTTTCACGTCCTCTCTCTAGCAAGAACTGACATTTTTTTTTTAATTGTGTTACAGAGGCGAAAACACTTTATTAAACATTTTCCAGCTCCATGTGCTTTCTCTTGTAGTACTTAGAGAAGCTGTGTATCCTTCATATAGTTCTTTCATCTTTGTTGGTTAATTCCTGAAGCTTTTGAGTAAGGATCAGCCTTCCACAAATTTAACTTTACGATTATCGTTTTACCATTTATTTGAATTGGATTTTTCTTATTAGAAGTCTTCGTTTCTATCGACTAAGTTTCTGTATTGATCTCATTCTTTGGTTCATGTTTGTAGAGAATAGAGATCCAAGTCACAAATAAATTTCTCAGATTTCTGTTCTGGCTTCTTTTATAGAGGGGGTGAGGGTGGGTGAAGGACCAGGGGATAGGATCATTTGGAATTTGGATTCTGCTGATTCATTTTCTTGTGACTTTTTCATTTCCTCATTTTCCTCCTTTTGAGCCTTACTTTTTATTTTAGAAAGCCCATGTTCCTCCAAAATTTAAACCTCCAAAATTTAAAGTGTTTAGTTGGTACTTGTTGGAGAGTTTAATGCTCATAAGTTATGCATAGAAGACCATTTCTCCAAGATGTTGTGTGCTATGCAAATAACAAAGAATCAGTAGGACCACCTAACCTCAGATTCTTGTATGTTTTTCTTATTTTATTAAATAAAAGTTTGTTTCTCATAAACAAGGTAGGCACCTATTCTAGCATTGCCCTTTCTCAATCAAGTTATTATTTTTAGTTCCTTTTTCAGCGAAAGGACTGGATGGGGTGTCTGAATCTGTTGCTGAGACTTGTAGTTTCTGTTGTCTGTTAAATGCTAACAAATATCAATTTCCTTAACGAATCTTCAGCTTTACTAATATCAGCAACTTGCAATTCTTGTGTGAAAATGGGAGAGTTCAAAAATTTGCAAATAGCTTTTGTTCACCTGCTTTCATGGTTCAAGAGTATAGACTCCAAGCCAAGGACTTGTCAGGGAACAGTGATATTCAAATGCATCTTTTCAATTCAGAAAGTGAGCATTTGAAAAATCAGATGGCAGAACCTTCTGTTAACAGTCGTGCTGGTGGTTCTTTTCCTCGACTTTGGAGTGATTATGTTGTTAACTTGAGCAGAGTACTCTGTTCTTTCCTTCTTATGACTGAAGACATTAGATCTCAATATGTCCAAGTGTCATCTGGTCGAACAGCAATGCCAGTGTCCTCATTGTATGGTGAACTTTCAGTTAAATGGGTTATGAGGGTTCTTCTTACAGTGTTCCCATGCCTTAAGGCTTGCTCAGATCAAAATGAATTTCCAATCCATTTAAGGTGAATGTTTGATACAAATAATTTTACCCGTTTATGTTTTGAGTTTGTTTATATTCTTTTATCTTTAGTTTTCAAAATGTATATATATGTATGTGCCGTATGTGCATACATTCGTATACACACATATATGTTTGGTGGGAACTTATATATATGTATGTATGAACAAATGTATTGGGTAGCTTTGTGGTTCTTTGATACCAAAGATTTTAAGGCGTTTTCCCTTTCTGATTTATGTAGAGAATGGTCTAGCTGGTTGTAATTTTTTCTTCTAGCTTGATGATTTCTCATCATCTTTCTGTATTTCTCTTTTCGCAATAAAACTTTCTGTTTTCTATTAAAAAAAAATGTATATTTGGTGGGACTTATGTTTCATTACTGGTAATTTTGTGTGCCTGATTCTTGTGTGTCTCTCCCTTGCCTATTTTTCCCAATATTTTCAGGGTCTTTATCAATGCTTTGCAGCACTGTGTTCTAGATGATTTCAAGAAGGTTCTTGTTGCATTCCCCTTATCACTAGATGTATTTCGGGAAGAGGGAATATGGGAACTCATCTTTTCGGAGAATTTTTTCTATTTTGGACCAGCTTCAGAGGACATTTCTGCAGAATATTGCACGTATTATGAGTCCCCGAGCAAGCGTGAAGAATGTTATACTTCCTATATGGTTGACAATCAAGCAAAGGTTTATGGGGTTGAAATTCTCCAGATGGAAGTAATTTCATTTGTGGAGTTTGTGGCAACTTTGAGTGGAAGCGCACATAACTTGGTACTTTTCTTTCCCATCTATAATTGCTTGCTTGTTTGTACACATTTCAGCTGTGTTACACTTGCATGTTTTACGTTGTGTAATTGAGGCATGAACATAATATCTTTTTTTTGATAAGAAACAAAACGATTTATTAAAAAGAGAAAGAGATTACAGGAAGATGATGAGGAATCATCTGAAACTTACAACCAAAAACTCCAGTCCCTAACTAACATATAAAAAGGAATACACTTAAACTCTTTCGTATCGTGGACCCAAATAGCAGCTCAATACTTCACCCTATCCAATGCCCCCTTGACCTCCCCCTTTTCCTCCTCAAAAATCCTATTATTCCTTTCTGATCATAACGCCCAGCAAATAGCCATAACAGTCACGTTCCAAAACTTCTTCTTTCTAGCGCCACTTCTCCCCCATCTGGGCCGCTGCTGTAATAGGCGATGGATATTGAGGGGCCAAACCCAAGACAAACCAAATTGCACAAGCATCTTGGACCAAATCGTTTTGGCAAAGGGGCAGAACTGTTATGGCTATTTGCTGAGCGTTATGGTTAGAAAGGAATAATAGGATTTTTGAGGAGGAAAATTGTTCTGCCAAATCGTTCTGGCATGAACATAATCTCTTTAGGCGTCAATTCCTTGACAAAATAAAATGTTATTTCAATACTTATGTGACAAAAAAAATGATATTCGAGTATGCTGCATATGGACATTCCACGTTTTGATTTGGGAATGAGGCATCCATGAAAAAATGGTCTTCTAGGATTTATTCTTATGCTAGCTTTATAGAAGATCTATTTTAACTCTTGCCCAGTGATCTGTTAAAGGTGGCAATTCGGGCCGGGCCTAATGGGCTGGCCCGACCCCTAAGGCCGGACTGGGCTTGGGAATCTCGGTCCGGCCCCTTTTTTTGGCCCATTCTGGTCCTTGTTATTGTAATTTTTTTTAGGGCCCTTGTTGTAAAAAAAAAAAGGGAAAAAAAGAAAAAAGGTCCGTAGCGGCCCGTCCCGGCCCGCTATTAAGCCCGCCAGCCCGGGCCGTGCCCTATTTTGGCGGGCCGGCCCGTTTGCCCCCTTGAGCCCGTTATGGGCGGGCTGGCCCGCTCATTTTGCCACCTCTATCTGTTATACTAGAGCTTTTTTAGGTTTGACTTGGTAGTTGCTTTATTCGTGAATGTGACATCTCTTTGCATCCTGAATTTCTTTGTATGAGTTGAGGTTTGTCGTGTTTCCACTTTTGTCTCACATGACAGAAATTTAGAATTGCTTTGTAAAGAAATTCTGTGATTCTGAACCTGGAATTTATATTTTGAATATAATGTGGCCTGTTGGTTTCAAAAGAATTTGCCTGAACTACCTTATCCACCTTAAATTTTTTAAATTAAATTTAAATTAGGTGAACAAAGTAAACTTTTCCGCATTTTGTCTTATACTTTGCCTTTCGAAGCTCACAATCCCAGTTATTTTGAGTTACTTCAGTTCCTTCCAACTTGAGTTTGTATGCCTTTCATATATCTTTTTAAATATAATGTCTTTCCGTGCATAGTCTGTGTGAATGAGTTTTGCATGCATGTAAAGATGGAATAGTTTGTGTATGTTCATAAATTTGGAGTAATTATTATACTTTAAAGCATGTCTATATCAAAATTTTCAGGATCTTTTCTTACCTTTTTTAAATATCATTTCTTTCTGTGCATAGTCTGTGTGAATGAGTTTTGCATGCATGTAAAAATGGAATAGTGTAAGTATCATTTCTTTCTGTGCATAGTCTGTGCGAATGAGTTTTGCATGCATGTAAAGATGGAATAGTTTGTGTATGTTCATAAAATTTGTAGTAATTATTATGCTTTCAAGCATGTCCATACCAAAATTTTCAGAATCTTTTCTTACCTTCTTCTGTCATGTCCCCTCATTTTGTGGCAGCCTGAATTGTCTGCTCTGTTAGATGCCGTTGAACAATCTGCTTGCAATCCTGTAGTTGCTAGTGTTCTTGCAAAGAGTCTGCTTCGTATACTACAGCTTTCAGCTGAGAAATCCATTGCTTCTTTTAAATCACTTAATGCTGCTGCTCGGGTGCTTAAAGTTGCTTGTATTCAAGCTCAAGAATGCAAGGGGTTAGGGAAAAGAGGTCCAACTTTTGAGGGTAATACCCCTGAAGTGGTTCCATCTTATACTCACCGGAGAAGTTTAGAGGAAATAGCTCAAAGTTGGCTCAAATGCATGGAGTCATCCATGGACCTCTTTATGGAATATTTCTCAGCAGCAGATGATGCAAGGAGTTTGATTTTGCATAGTTCCACATGTATTGATTGTTTATTTGATTTATTTTGGGAAGAGGGTTTGAGAAATAATGTGCTCAAGTATATACTTGAGCTCCTGAAGGTATGTTATTTGAATACGTAATTTTGTTGTGGTTTTTGGGATGTTATAAGATTTAACAACTCAATTAATTTTTGATCTACTGATTTTCAGATTGAACCTTCATCTGAGGAAGATCAAACAGCAAAGTTACAGTTATGTTCTAAATATTTAGAAATGTTTACTCAAATAAAGGAACGTGAGAAAAGCTTTGAAGAGCTGTCTATTGATTTACTGGTTGGAATGCGAGACTTGCTCTTGTCTGATCCCCTGGTATATGAACTTTTGTGGAATTCAGATCTTATGGTCAATAACATCATTATTGTAGTGTTCTTCTTCATTTTGTAGGCAGCTGCTTCATTGGTAGTTTGTTATTCTCATGCGATGTGGAATTTTGTTCTTTCAGTACTATCAGGCTTTGTTTCGTGATGGAGAGTGCTTTTTGCATGTGGTCTCTTTACTTAATGGTAACCTTGATGAAGCGGGTGGAGAAAAGTTGGTTTTGAATGTTTTTCGAACTCTTACCTGTTTGCTCGCCAGTAATGATGCCTCAAAGGTGATTATTTTTTATTTTTATTTTTTTCAATAGTATGTAATAAATCTTTTGTTTATTATTTTTGTTATTTGTATTTTTTCTAAGTGAACGCATCTTGCCAATTGGAAATGTAAATGTCATTTGTGTTAAGCCTAATAAACTATTACTTAAACAGTGTGTACTACCAAGAGTCAAATCTTGGCCTTTATTTGGATGTCTTCTTCCAAAGAGTGCATGGAGGTTCCTATTGTGTTGATTTTGCTTGGATGGGAAGTTTTATTGTAAAATTTGCTGTACCAATATGCTGTTTTTATGTCTCCTCACCCCCCCCCCCCCCAGGTATTCTGGTATAAATATATGTTGCATACTGAGATTTGTTTCCATGTATGTAGATTTATTATATAAATGACATTTACCTTTCCTTATTTATATGTCAGGTGTCAGTGTCTTATGAACTTCTTAATTGGTTAATGCATTTTTTGCAGGCTGCATTTAGAGCTCTTGCCGGCACAGGATACCAGGCATTGCAAAGTTTGTTGCTTGACTTTTGCCAGTGGCATTCAAGTGAAGGTCTTTTAGATGCACTACTTGATATGCTTGTTGATGGGAAGTTTGACATAAAAGCAGGCGCTATAATAAAGGTATCTCCATGATGCAAACCTTATCTGAAAAAGTGGATTATAATTTTTGACGCTAATTTAAAGTTCATGGTGAAAAATAGGATAACTTAAAACCCATTTACAGAAAAGATCTCTTCTTTTAATAAAAATGAAAAGCTCAAGATTGCCTTCCTCTCTCCGACGTCCCACCCATATCAACTCGACCCCATTCAAACAATTTTGACTAGGATCAAATACATTAAAAAAGAAGCACATTTTTCCTTTTTGATTTCTAAATTGGTTTATGTTTAGGGAATTTAAATAATTGTATATAGGTGACATGACAGTTAAGGTAATTTTTTAAATATGTAGAGATTAAGCTGAGAATAATGATTATTTTTTTCTCTATATATCTACACAGAAAGGTTGAGTATTTATACAACATATTAGCCTTAGGATACGGAATAGAAACAGCCATAAAACAGGGAATAAAACAGCACTAAAGTAGACAAATAAAAAGTAATTAAAAACACAAGAATATCCTTAAAACCAGGTGGTATCTGGTTTTTGTCTCCACTAGGCATGTGTGTCTTTTAACACTCCCCCTCAAGCTGGATTGTATAGATTAAACAGTCCAAGCTTGCTCACCATCTTTTCAAACAGAGGTCTAGGTAGTCCTTTGGTTAAAATATCCGCAGTTTGTTCCGTGGTGTTCACATAAGAGACACTAAGGACTCCTTCTTCAATCTTATCTTTTATGAAGTGACGGTCAACTTCAACATGCTTGGTTCGATCGTGATGAACAGGATTATGAGCCATATTGATGGTTGCCTTGTTATCACAAAACAGCTTCATAGGAGACTCAGTTGAGATGTTCAATTCTTCAAGTAGTAGCCTCAGCCAAATTATTTCACTTACTCCATTGGCCAAGGAGCGGAGTTCAGCTTCTGCACTATTTCTTGCCACAACACTTTGCTTCTTGCTTCTCCAAGTTACCAAATTCCCCCAAACAAAGGAACAGTAACTAGAGGTAGATTTTCTGTCATCAATAGATCCTACCCAATCAGCGTCGGTATAGGCTTCAATTCCTCGAGATTCTCCTTTCTTAAAAAATAGTCCTCTGCCAGGACTACTTTTCAGATATTTCAAAATTCTTAAAACAGCATCATGGTGTTCCTCATTTGGTGCATGCATGAATTGGCTTACCAGGCTAACTGCGAATGCTATATCAGGTCTTGTGTGGGACAAGTAGATTAACTTCCCCACTAGACGTTGGTATCTACCTTTGTCCACAGGTGTGCTCATATTATGACTGCTCATCTTGATATTTGGATCAAGAGGGGTATCGACTGACTTGCATCCAAGTAATCCTGTTTCCTGAAGTAGATCAAGAACATATTTTCTTTGGGTTACAGAGATACTAGATTTGTTTCTGGCAATCTCCATACCTAGAAAATACCTCAATGGGCCCAGGTCTTTAACTTCGAATTCATCAGCAAGTTTCTTCTTCAAGGACCTCATTTCACAAGTATCATCACCAGTTATAATGATATCATCAACATATACAATAAGTATGGTTGATTTACCGCCTTTGTGTTTGTAGAAGAGGGTATGATATGTGTGAGCTTGCTGATATCCTTGTTGGTGAATTGCTCTAGTGAACCTTTCAAACCAAGTCCTGGGTGATTGCTTAAGGTCATATAAGGATTTTTTTAGTTTACACACTTGCCCTGAAGTCCCTATGTTTTTGAATCCTGGTAGAAGATCCATGTATACTTCTTCTGAGAGATCTCCATTCAGAAAGGCATTTTTGATATCAAGTTGTTGGAGAGGCCAATCGAGATTTGCAGCCAAAGAAAGGAGGACCCGAATAGTATTGAGTTTGGCTATAGGGGCAAAAGTTTCCTGGTAGTCTATCCCGTATGTTTGTGTGAACCCCTTTGCAACTAACCTAGCCTTATATCTTTCAACAGACCCGTCTGACCGATATTTCACAGTAAATACCCATTTACACCTAACTGGTATAGCGTCTTTGGATTTTGTGACAATCTCCCATGTTTTGTTTTTTTCAAGAGCCTCCATCTCATCTTTTACAGCTCCGCGCCATTCTTCCTTTTTGAGAGCTTCTTTAATATTCTTTGGGATTTCCACTTCTTCCAATTTAGCCACAAAAGTTCTCATAGATGGGGATAAATGGTCATATTTAACCACTTGAGTTATAGGATGTTGAGTACATGAGCGAACCCCTTTTCTCAAAGCAATAGGCAAATCATCAGTGTTATTTTCAGGAAATAGAACTTTTGAAGTACCTGAGTCAGGAATAGATTCTTGGCGTGATTCGGAAGGAGGAGGGATTTCAATTCTTTGTTGATTCTTCCGACGAGAATAAACGAGAGGCTCGATGGGCTTTAGTAAGGGGAGTTGTTGTTGCTCTTTGTGGTTAGGAGTTTTGATACTGTCATGAATCACTATTTCTTTTTTAGGTTCATCTTCCAAGTTGTTCCCATTGTCAGGGTTGGAAATTTGTAAGATATTTGATTCATTTACAGAGTCAAAAACAGTAGAAGGTAAGGTGTCAAAAGATATATTCCAAAAATTTCCTTCATGTCCAATCTCCACCTGAAGGGAATCTTTGGAAAAGAACGGCTTATTTTCAAAAAAGGTGACATCTATCGACACAAACAATTTTTTCTTTTCAGGAGAGTAACACTTGTACCCTTTTTGATTTGCCGCATACCCCACAAAGATGCATTTAAAAGCCTTTGGATCAAGTTTATTTCTGTTGATTTCATGATTATGAACGAATGCAGTACAACCAAAGACTTTTGAAGGTAACTCACTCACCATTCGTGATTTAGGAAAAATTTTCAAGAAGACATTAATTGGGGTTTGAAAATTAAGAGTATTGGTCGGCATTCTATTTATGAGATAACAAGCAGTTAAGACAGCATCTCCCCAGAAAGATTTTGGAGTATTGGTAGTATACATGATGGACCTAGCAACTTCTAAAAGGTGTCGGTTTTTCCTTTCAGCGATCCCATTTTGTTGAGAGGTGTTGGAACAAGTACTTTGATGGACAATACCGTTTTCACTTAAGTAACTTCCTAAAATTTGGTTGAAATATTCCTTACCATTATCAGTATGAGGGATTTTAACATTGGTAGAGAATTGAGTTTTAACCATTTTATGAAAGTTCTTAAAGATTTGTGCGGCATCAGATTTCTCTTTGAGTAAATAAACCCAACACAATCGAGTATGATCATCAATAAAAGTTATAAACCAACGTTTGAAATAAATGTTTTGAGACCGTGAAGGCCCCCAAATATCACTGTGTACAATACTAAAAGGTTCAGTTGCTTTATAAGGTCTAGATTTAAACACTGTCCTTTGATGTTTAGCTAATTGACATACTTCACATTGAAACTCATCATGATTTTTAAATAAAGACGGAAATAAGTGTTTTAAATAAGGAAAACTGGGATGACCTAACCTAAAGTGCAACAGCATGATGTTGTCCCTCCTTACTTGAGCAGAGTCCTCACTAATATAGCAAGCACGTTTATTCCCTTCGGAATTTTCGCCAAAAAAATATAGCCCCTCATACTCCCTAGCACTGCCAATCTTCGTCCCCGTAATCAAGTCCTGAAAAATACACTGATTTTATGAGAAGATGACTTTGCAATTATTATCTTTTGAGAATTTACTAACAGATAATAAATTGCAAGAAAGCTTTGGAACATGTAAAACTGATTTTAAGACAAAGGTAGAATCAATTTTAATTGTTCCCATTCCAGCTATTGGAGAAAAAGAGCCATCAGCAATTTTCACTTTCAAGAGAGCATTTATTGGAGTATAAGTTGAAAATAAATGGGCACTGCCTGTCATGTGATCTGTAGCTCCAGAATCTATTACCCATAATTCTTTTTCACCTATTTTGCAACTTAGGGCAGAAAAAATACCTTTCTGGGCTAGCAAAGAGATGTTGGGCTTTCTTATACCTTTCTGGGCCACAAAAGATGAGCTGGGCCCGTTTTCAGGGGTTAATAATTTATGGAGTAGTTGCAGCTGGTCCTTACTCAACCCAAGTCCACCAACGTCATCTTCTTTCTTTGGCTCAATACCAACCTGCAATGCACGACTTCCTGCTCTCCATTTATTCTCCATGGTTGGCGACTTTCCGTGCAGTTTCCAGCACCTCTCTTTGGTGTGATTTGTTTTCTGGCAGTAGTCACACCAAAGGTTTCCTTTGCGAGTTCGCGGGCCAGCACCAGCTCCTCGGTTTATCTCGTGGCCCTTTGCAGCAAAAGCGGAGGGTTCAATAGTTGGCTGCAGTTTAGATTCTTTCAGCATTTGGTGGCGTCGGCATTCTTCCCGGCGAACTTCAGCAAATATGTCATCAGTAGGCAGTAAAGGTCGAGACCCAAGCATCCGTCCCCGAACTTCATCGAGCTCTTTGTTGAGGCCAGCAAGGAAGTCGTAGATTCTGGTCTTCTCCACCAGCTTGGAGTATTTTTCAGCGCAATTACTGCACCAATCGGAAGGTTCAAAGACATCTAGTTCCTGCCAAAGCTTGGTGAGAGCCGTGTAGTAATCGTCGACACTTGACTCGCCTTGTTTGAGCTCTCGAGCTTGGTCCCGTAATTCACAAAGCTGAGCTGAGTTCTCCATGTCTGAGTAAGCTCGGTTTACTTTATCCCAAATCATTTTTGCTGTTGTACACACCAAATATAGCGACCCAATACGTTCCTCCATAGAGTTGATCAGCCATGACATAACGAGAGCATTATTGGTGTCCCACGATGTGTAACTTGGATCAGCCGGGTCAGGCATCTTCATTGTGCCATTAAGATACCCGATTTTTCCTCTTCCTCGAATGACCATTTGTACGGAACGTGACCATTGGAAGAAGTTTTTACCATTAAGTTTAAACGAAGTGATTTGAAGAGAGGAATTATCAACGGGAGCATGAGAGCTGGAGCTAGAGCTGATTGTAAGTGTCTGAGAAGAAGGGTCAGCAGAACCCTCATTCAACCCGTCCTTACTCATGGCTGATTAGCAACGAAAAAGTGCTGAAAAGGTGCAGAGAAGTGCAGAAAAATTACTCTGTTTCTGGTTTCGAAAACAGAGGAGAACAGAGTATTATTTCAGCAATGAAAGCTGAAAAAAAAATGGTTCCCAAGAGCTACAGTCAGCTCTGATACCATGTAGAGATTAAGCTGAGAATAATGATTATTTTTTTCTCTGTATATCTACACAGTAAGGGTGAGTATTTATACAACATATTAGCCTTAGGATACGGAATAGAAACAGCCATAAAACAAGGAATAAAACAGTACTAAAATAGACAAATAAAAAGTATTTAAAAACACAAGAATATCCTTAAAACCAGGTGGTATCTGGTTTTTGTCTCCACTAGGCATGTGTGTCTTTTAACAAAATAAAATTATTGAAAGAGGGCCTTTAATTTCCAAAAGGGTATTAGTTGTCCTTGTCCTATTTGATATGAATTACTCTTAATTTGTCTAGTCCACAGTCAAGGTTATATAAGTAGACTCAATTTTCGTAGATTCTTAAATTTATGTAAATATACTCGGCAGTTCAATACCTGAGAGATGTATCTAACATATCTTTTTCATTCTTTCGTCTCAGAATGAAGATGTAATCATACTCTACCTAAGCGTCCTGCGGAAGGTTGGTGATTTGTATTCTGTGTTATATTGTTTTCCACTTAATTCTGGTCCTGAAATTTGTGTAGTTTTTCCTCTCTCTCTCTCCCCTCCCTCCTTTCCCTGGAACTTATTCATTTTATTAAACTATGTTATTCTGTTTATATTATTTGCTGTTTAATTGGGCAGAGCAGTGAGTCATTACAGCAGCATGGACTCGATCTGTTTCAACAGTTACTGAGGGACTCCATTTCCAATCGGGCTTCGTGTGTAAGAGCAGGAATGCTTAGTCTTCTGCTTGATTGGTTTCCACAGGAAAACAGTGATAGTATTATCTTTAAAATTGCGCACTTGATTCAAGTTATTGGTGGGCACAGCATATCTGGGAAGGATATCCGCAAAATCTTTGCTCTCCTGCGTAGTGAGAAGGTTGGAAGTCGGCAAAAATATTGCTCATTGTTGTTGTCCACTGTTTTGTCACTGCTAAACGAGAAAGGACCAACTGCCTTCTTTGATTTTAGCGGGAATGATTCAGTAAGTCTTTCTGCCTTCTTTTCTGTTGCAATATTAGTATGTTATGCGTGTGGCATGCCTTACTGTATACTTTTTTATTCACTTAGCGGAAGTGTATTCTAAAAAGAAACATGGTGGAAGTTGTGCATTCTTTTTTATTTAACGTGTCTTATCCAAAATAGAAAATGCTCATCTTACTTTGCTTCCACAATATATTTTGTTTGCTATATCCAGCTGTAGGAAAATATGGGATTGGAATAGAGTACTGTCAGATGTTCCGCATGCTCTGTCTCCTTAAATAGTCCAGAAGATTTAAGTGGAGGCATAAAATATGCCTAGCATGTGCGATTATAGCAAGTTTGTTATATGGATTTCCTTTTTCCATCTTGCATTCTAATAGCCTTATAGTTTGCTGTCCTACTGTTATCAGTTCACCTCGCAATGCTAAAGCATGATGGCTTGAACATTGGCTAGCTCCAGTGTCCATGTTGAGATATATGCAAAATAAATTCTTCTACTTCATAATGTGGGTTGTCTGGTCAATCCGAAACTCTGTTCTGTGTGTTCCTTCTGCAGTGTGCTTCTAGAGTCTTAAAGTGAGTTTGACAGTTCTTTTACCATTCTGCTTTGGCTGCAATACAACCCTTAGTTTTATTTGGGTTTTCAAATCATGTTGTATTATTGGCATAATTTGGTGCGAAAGAGAAATTTATTTCTCTTCCAGAAGTTCTGTAGACTTAACACCTTTTCCCTGCTTGAAATTATTTGAGTAGCTTTACACGTCTCAGTTTTTTTGATCTATAGATCTCAACTAATATGACATTCATGTATGTTATGAAAGAGAAGTTAATCAGAGAAAGGAAACTTGAACCTACAATCATTTATATTCCCTGCGTTCTTTTCTCATTGACTGCCACTTAAAGTGCCATGATGGTTGAGTTATGACTCGTAAAAGATCATCGGTGAATTAGCATTTTCCAATGGTGTTGCAATGTCAGTTCACCTGTGTAAGCTATCTTGTCACTGTCATTAAACATGGCTTGCTTTCTTTTTGTTTACATATTTGCAGGGGATTGTTATAAAAACGCCTGTGCAGTGGCCTCTCAATAAGGGTTTTTCCTTTTCATGCTGGCTTAGGGTAGAGAATTTCCCTAGAAGTGGAGCAATGGGCCTTTTCAGTTTTCTCACGGAAAATGGAAGAGGAAGCTTGGCTGTTCTTGCAAAGGACAAGCTTACTTATGAGGTAAACATATGTTTACTCCTCGGGTATTTCCAGTTACTAATTTTCTGTCTGCTCTAGCATTGCCCATGTAATTCTAATTGCATATTTCGTTCCTAATTGTCTTGATTCTCTTTTAATTGCCTCATACTTTTTACACTTAGGGTTTTCAAGTTCTTTGTCATTCTCACGCTGATAATCTTTCTGTACTTTTTAGTCCATTAATCTGAAGCGACAATGTGTTCAACTACCCATTAATCTGGTCAGAAAGAAATGGCATTTCCTATGTGTAACTCATAGCATTGGGAGAGCATTTTCTGGTGGCAGCTTATTGAGGTGTTATGTGGATGGCGAGCTTGTATCGTCTGAAAGATGCAGGTTGGTCCAACTCAATTCTTTGTCCCCATTCAAAAGTTCCTTGTTGTGTTCCTCTGATTTTTGTATTTTCTTCTTCCAGATACGCTAAAGTTAATGAACCATTGACGAGTTGTAAGATCGGTGCAAAGATTACTATGTCCTTTTATGAAGACAATATTCCTCTGGAGTCTATAAAAGACACACCTCCTTTTTTTGGTCAGATTGGTCCTGTTTATTTATTCAATGATGCCTTTTCTCCAGATCAAGTCCAGGGTATATATTCACTTGGACCAAGCTACATGTATTCGTTCCTTGATAATGAAGCTGTCCCTTCTAGTGATAAGCTGGTCCCTAGTGGAATTCTCGATATTAAGGAATGTCTTGCATCCAGAATTATCTTTGGAATCAATGCGCAGGTTTCTGCTATTTTCTTGTTTTTTTTTTCCCTCTCTATTTATTTCTTTCTTTCCATATCATCAACTCAAAGTTTATTCACTTGTCCATTGAAGAGAAGTCTCTTTTTATCATACGTCTCTGTTTCTTTCTTTTTTCGATAGGAAGCAAGGATTTTTAATTTAGTAAAGAAAACTTAGTTAAGAAGTGGATAATATCCTCAAATACGAAAATGGAACAACTTAAAAACTTAGCCAACTGAAAATCAACCAAAAGTAAACACCACTAAACAAAATATTTTTCCAAGTAAGAGTCATTTATAAAAACATTTAAATATGATCTTTGTTACTGGAGAAAAAAAAAAAAAGAAACAAAAAATTTGAGCAGTAGGTTTCTTCTTTCAGGCAAGTGATGGCAGGACATTGTTTAATGTTTCACCAATGCTGGATCATGTACCAGACAGGAACTTATTTGAAGCAACTGTGATGGTCGGTACACAGTTATGCTCAAGACGCTTACTGCAACAGATAATTTACTGTGTTGGGGGTGTATCAGTATTTTTCCCTCTTATTGCACAGTCTGATAAATATGAAAATGAAGAAAGTGACCAGTTTGAACCTTCATTGCCCGCTTCTATCACAAGAGAGCGGGTAACTGCTGAAGTTATTGAGATTATAGCTTCCGTTCTTGATGAGAATTTGGCTAATCAGCAGCAGATGCATCTTCTTTCTGGATTTTCGATACTGGGATTTTTGTTGCAATCAGTTCCTCCGCAGCAGCTTAATTTAGAAACGCTTTCAGCTTTAAAGCATATGTTTAATGTCATTGCGAACTGTGGTAAATATTAGAAGTACAATTCGAAAATATTGAACTTCATGATGTTAATCCAAACAACCCTTCCCCAACCCCCCCACCCACCCTCTATTTATTCTACACTCTGAATGCTTTTTTTTATTTTTTTATTTTTTATTTATTTCATGTTCTCTCTTGTTCCTCCAGGCTTGGCGGAGCTGCTTGTCAAAGATGCTATATCAAGCGTATTTCTTAATCCTCTTGTCTGGCTCTACACAGCTTACAGGGTGCAGCGGGAACTATACATGTTTCTCATCCAGCAATTTGATAATGATCCACGGTTACTTAAAAGCCTATGCCGGCTTCCCCGCGTTCTTGATATAATTCGCCAATTTTATTGGGATAATGCAAAATCTCGATTTGCTATTGGGAACAAACCTCTTCTGCACCCTCTTACCAAACAAATTATAGGAGAGAGACCCAGCAATGAAGAAATCCATAAAATTCGTCTCCTTTTGTTGAGTCTTGGTGAAATGAGTCTCAGGTATTGTGTGTTAGAGGAGTTTGTTAGATTTCGACAGACATATATATGATCATGATCATCTTTTGTGCTAGTGTTGTCTCTTCTATTCAGAGTTTTCATGTTAGTGTCATGGGAAAATGCAGGCAGAACATTGCAGCAGCAGATATAAAAGCTCTCATAGCTTTTTGTGAGACAAGTCTCGATATGTCATGTATAGAGGATGTTCTACATATGGTTATTCGAGCTGTTTCTCAAAAGCCACTGCTTGCAGCATTTCTTGAACAAGTCAATTTCATTGGTGGTTGTCACCTCTTTGTCAATCTTCTTCAGAGGTGTGCCTATGTTTCGAATAACTGAGAATTATTTTCTAGCCTCACTTCTTTTTAGAGTTCCCATTTCTTTAAGAACTGAATCATCGCCTCTAATATTAACCATGTGGTGCTTATTCTTCTCTAAGTTCTGTAAGTAATAATAAGTTGATATGGAAGGAACAGAGGATGGTTTAATTCGTATCCAATCCCTAAGAGACATTAAAATATATATTACCTGTTTAATTAGTCTAATATATTTAAATCATTGAACTTTGAAATATGTTTAGTGAGTGAGTTTCCTATTCAAAAAAGAAAAAAAAATTGTGAATGAGTATGATTTTTCTAACTTATCCAAGAATAGATTTATAATAGCAAATGCTATTCTGGTTATGAGTTCATTAGCCACTCCTAGTTTATCAAGTTGTGTGCTGGTGAATTACAGATCACTAGACTTCAGGAAACTACTTATGTTTTCCTCCTAAATTTCTTAGTTTCTTGTACGTATTTTTCACATCTTTTTGGGTGATGTGAAACACTATTATTGAATAGAAAGAAACGTGATTACCCTTATTAACCCTCAAATTACTAGGTTCTGAAATCTGTGTGCAGTTTGTTCTGAAATCTGTGTGCAGTTTTATACTCAATGTTGTTTGTTCTAAATCTTCTCTCTCTCTTTTTTTTTTCTTTTTGTCTTTGTTTCTTCTTAGGGAATTTGAGCCTATTAGATTGCTTGGCTTGCAGTTCCTTGGAAGACTTTTGGTAGGGCTTCCATCAGAGAAGAAAGGGCCTAGATTTTTTAATCTTGCTGTTGGGAGATCTCGATCTCTTCCAGAAGACCCTAAGAAAATCAGTTTAAGATTGCAACCAATTTTCTCAGCAATGACTGACAGATTGTTCAGGTTTCCACAGACGGATAATTTGTGTGCCACCTTGTTTGATGTTCTTCTTGGTGGTGCTAGTCCCAAGCAGGTGTTTTTAACATAGTATAATATACGTGTAAGAAATGGCAGTATGGAACTCGTCTGAGTTTGTTTCCTTTGTACAGGTCTTACAAAAGCACAACCAAGTTAATAGGCAGAGAAGCAAGGGACATAATTCTCATTTTTTCCTTCCTCAGATCTTGGTTCTCATTTTCAGATTCCTGTCTGGCTCTGAGGATCCATCTGCAAGAGTGAAAATTATCCGAGATCTACTTGATCTTCTTGATTCAAGTCCTTCAAATGTTGAAGCTTTTATGGTATTACTTCTAAAAATTTGTCGATGCTTTACATTGTTTTCTATACGATTGTTGTCTCATTACTACATTTCTATAAATAGGAATTTGGGTGGAATTCCTGGTTGGCTGCTTCTGTGAAGCTTGATGTGTTAAGAGACTACAAAGTCAATTCACAAGATCAGGACAACATTGACATAAATGAACAAAGTTTTGTGAGGAGCCTATTCTGTGCGGTTCTTAGTCACTACATGCATTCTGTAAAAGGAGGTTGGCAACAATTGGAAGAGACGTTAAATTTCCTACTAATGCAGTGTGAACAAGTATGTTGAAATCCTCACCATGCCCTTGTAACTAGTTTAAATATGCTGTCCTTCTTTGTCTTCACTTATCATACACTTTCGAAAGATGGTTATACTATAACATTTTCTCGCAGGGTGGCGTTTCACGTAATTTTCTCCGTGATGTATACGAGGATTTAATCCAAAGACTTGTGGACTTATGTTCTGAAGAAAATATCTTTGTTTCTCAACCTTGTCGGGATAATACATTGTACCTTTTAAGACTGGTTGACGAGATGATTACCTCTGAAATTGACCATGAACTTCCGGTATTGAACTTTCCTGGTATTTCTCATGTTAAATGATCACAACTGCTTTCTGCCTTTTGCCCCGAATCCCAATTAAGCTCTGACTATACAAATTTTGTTTTGTTTTTATTAATTTATTTACTAAAGAAAGAGAGGTGTCTTAAGTTTGATTCATTAGTTTTATTCATAGCCTCTTCTGTTCTGGTGTGTTTTGGGGTTTTGGCGAGTTTGGTGGGGGTTTGCTCGGCTCTAGTCCAGCCAGGATCCTCCTGGATTGGTTTCGTTGTATGTTCTATTTTTGGGACTTCTTGTTCCACGTTTGTTTTTTCTATTAATTAATACGTAGTTCCTGTTTCTTATCAAAAAAAAAAAAAAAAAAAAAGGAAAGAAAGAGAGGAGGTGTAAACAGAGGTTTAATAGCTCAAAAGAGAAGCATAGCTGCCTAGTTTGTTAGTTATATCCATTGCGTTTGTAGATATTCAGTTATTACGTAACATTCCTTTAATATCATCCTTTCTGCTTTAGTTCACGTGGTTACTTAGCTCCCTTGATAATGCATAAAGCATCAGATTAGGTTGAGAGCGAAGTTATTTGCAATTTTCTACTTATGTACTTCATTGTTAGTGGGAGAGGAAAGATTTTTTAAAGCTAATGTTCGAATTTATTACAGTTTCCAGCTAGTAGCTCGGAATTTTCTCTTGATACATTAGAAATAGAACGTCACAAAGACTATGGCTCTGCCTTATATGAGGTTTTGCAAGGAGAATCTGATAGCCAAATATCCAGGTATTGACATTGAATTCCAAATTTAATTTGATGTTGATCTTCAGTTACTATTGGTCTTTGTGCTAAACTTAAGCGAGAAGAAACTTGTGTTAGTTTTGTACCTTCTATTTTTTGTGAATTTTGATTTATGAGCATCTCCAAATTCTTTATGCCGTGATCATTATGTTTCAAATTGGAAACAGTTGAACTAATATTCATATTCATTATAAGCCCGTTAAGTAACTAATTGCAAATATTGAGTTCATTGTTGCTAGTGTGTTTAGTCTTATATATTTTAATCTTTGTGGTAAGAGATGGCTTGTGTGGTTTCCGGCATGCTTATTGGTCTTTGATTTTCAACTAAAGATCAATAGGTTGAACAAGTTGATGTTTGTATTCTTGGTCTAGCATGTTGCCCCCATTATTGATATCACATTGTCATCACTATGTAATTTCATGCAGAGAGAGTGCTAATATTGCTATATGTTATTTGCCACTGTTAACATCATGATTATATTGGAAAGTATTAGCATAATTTGAATAGTAGACTTAATACAGTAGGCAAAATCTCATTATCAAAGTTAAAGAAAAAGTGTCATTTTTAGCTTACCCTTGATTTCGTATTAAGCATACTGCATGCTTGCTCCCTAAACCTGTATCAGAAGGTTGGAGGTGAGGGTTTTGTCGTCCCAGATATATTGTAGTTTTTGATACCACTTGTTTTAATTTCTGATTAATACTAGTTTCACTTGATTACTGTCAGAAATCCATGGAGTTGTAATCAGCAAATTACAAATGAAGATGATATACATGATGACAAGTGGTGGAATCTATATGATAACATGTGGATAATTATAAGTGAGATGAATGGTAAGGGGCCAAGCAAAATGTTACCAAAATCATCAGCCCAAGTAGGTCCATCCTTTGGCCAGAGAGCACGTGGCTTGGTGGAGTCCCTGAATATTCCTGCTGCAGAAGTTGCTGCAGTTGTGGTGTCAGGAGGAATAGGCAGTGCATTGAGTGGAAAACCAAACAAAAACATTGATAAGGCCATGCTTTTACGGGGAGAAAGGTGCCCAAGAATAGTTTTTCGACTTGTAATCTTGTACCTGTGCAGATCTTCTCTAGAAAGAGCATCGCGATGTGTCCAACAGGTTATATCACTTTTGCCATGTCTGTTACCTGCTGATGATGACCAAAGCAAGAACAGATTGCAGCTGTTCATTTGGTACTATTTCTTTTCACTTAATATGCCTCCTGGCCATGTTCAGAATCATCAGAAATTGTTTATTAAAGTTAACGATAATTTATGATGTAAACTAAAATCCTGTTTGCAGAATTCTCCTACATGATGTAACTTTCAATTTACGTTTTGGCCAGGGCTTTGCTTGTTGTTCGGTCACAGTGCAGAACATTAAATGATGATGCTCGTTTTCATGTTATATCACACTTGATTCGTGAAACTGTGAACTGTGGGAAATCAATGCTTGCTTCAACCATTATGGGCAAAGATGGCTCAGACTTGGGCAGCAATTTTAAAGAATTGGGATCGATTCACAATATAATTCAGAAGGATCGAGTGCTTGCAGCAGTGAGTCTTTTAATTATTTTAGTGATTCCACAAATAATGCCCCAAGTTTTTTTGCTGTGTAAGTAGACACTGCCAAGGTCCAAACCCAGATGGGCTTCTTGGATAGACAAGTGGCTAATCACTTGTACAAATATTTCCTGAAATTTGTGTTGATACTTTTTGCCTTCTTTATATGCCTTTGCATTCAGATTTGAGTAACTGAATATGTTATGGTAGAGAAACTCACGTTCATATTAAATAACAACTAGTGCGCTCAAGGAGCAAATATAACTTTGATCATCTCATCCTATTACTCCTACTAAACTATGCAATGTGTACTTCAAACTCAATGTTTGTTATACACAATCAAAGAGTGTTGATCTTTTTACTTCAGATGGGCCTAATTTTTGGTCGATGTTCACAAATGTTTTTAGCTATAACAGCCCAGGGTTGCTATATTTTGTTGGTTTTAGTAGTAATAAAAAAAAGTAGTAGATCAACATCTCAACTGAGCCCGTTTGGGATTGGTTGTAGATACGGTTTGCCATGTACGTAGCCAATTTACATCACATCTGATTTTCTTATAGCATAGCTTGTGGTTATTTTTATGAAAGCTACAACGACAATGAATTGACTCCAATTTTGCTTTATCCGTGCTGCTGTTTCTCATGGTTACATAGTCTTTATTGACTTGTCCATCCATTAAATTCTACGCATTAACTGCCTAGTTTAACTTTCAGGTTGCTGATGAGGCAAATTATGTAAAGACACTAAACACAGACCGCACCAGACAGTTGCATGACCTCAGCACTAGGATGGATGAGAATTTCTCGGCAGAATCAAATAATAGGAAAGCATTTGAAGAGGAATTAGAAAGTAGCCTAAACTCCATTCTTGTGTCAGATGACAGCAGAAGGGGTGTATTCCAACTTAGTTATGAGGAAGAGCAACAAAACATTGTTGTATGTGAACTCTGAACCAATTTCTGTGTTGTTGAAGATGCCTCTATCTTATGTTAAGTGTCTTTGGTTTCTCTTCATATGGCACAGAAAATCTTGTCGATACTTGCTATAGTAAAAATGTTGCTTTTAACAGGAAAAATGGATACACATGTTTCGTGCATTGATTGATGAAAGAGGTCCATGGTCTGCTAACCAATTTCCAAATAATGCTGAAAGACGTTGGAAGCTTGACAAGGCAGAAGATGCATGGCGAAGGAGACTAAAGCTGAGACAGAACTATCATTTTGATGAAAAGCTTTGTCACCCTCCATCGTCTGTGCCTAATGATGAGGTTACACTTGCTGCAAATGAAATTAAATCTGGGTTAGTGGGGCATATTCCTGAACAAATGAAGCGGTTTTTGCTGAAAGGAGTTCGGAGGATAACTGACGAGGTGATTCCAGAATCTAATGAAAGTGATACTGAACTTTCTGGGCAGAAGACCTCAATACCCAAGGATCTCTCAGATAGTCAGTGCCCAGAGCTTGTCAAAGACTCTGGTGATTGGGTTCAAGAGAGAAAAGATTCTTCTTCGTCTTCGCTAGAGGCAGAAAGTAGCGAGGTATGTGGGATGAATATGTGCAAGAGTAGTTATTTAAATGTCCGGTTAGCTAAAATCTAGATTTCTGTTTCAGGTTCTTACATCAGTTCCTTGCGTTCTTGTTACCCCGAAAAGAAAATTAGCTGGACATTTGGCAGTCATGAAAAATGTATTGCATTTCTTTGGTGAAATTTTGGTTGAAGGTACTGGAGGATCATCAGTTTTCAAAAACTTCCATTCTTTAAGCAATTCTGACTTGACCAAGCCTGATCAAAAACAAAAGTCCCTGAGATGGCCTATATATCTGGATTTATATTCTGAGAAGGGTGCCGCAGTTGATAACACTGACATCATGCATGAAAATGAGCTTAAGAGGAAACAACTAAAGAGTATAAAGCGACATAGGAGATGGAACATTAGCAAGGTAGGGAACTGAATACTTTACTTTTTACTCATGTAATTTTTGCATGTAGTCTGACCTTTTCTTTTTTGGTGTGCTGCTCAAAGATAAAAGCTGTTCACTGGACTCGTTACTTGCTACGATACACTGCTATTGAAATTTTCTTCAGTGATTCAGTTGCCCCCATATTCTTGAATTTTGCATCACAGAAGGATGCAAAAGATATTGGGACCTTGATAGTTGCTGCCAGAAATGAATATTTGTTCCCAAAGGGAAGTGGTAGGGACAAGAGTGGAGTTATTTCATTTGTTGATAGACGTGTAGCACTGGAGATGGCAGAAACTGCTCGAGAGAGATGGAGGAGAAGGGAGATAACAAACTTTGAATATCTGATGATTCTGAATACACTGGCAGGAAGATCTTATAATGATCTAACTCAATATCCTGTCTTTCCTTGGATATTGGCTGATTACTCCTCAGACTCTCTTGATTTTAACAAGTCATCAACTTTCCGGGATCTCTCAAAACCCGTTGGAGCATTGGATTTGAAACGGTTTGAGGTTCGTTTATATCTTTAATTTTCTAGAGCGCATAATGGATACAAATAGTTCAACTTAAGTTTGTTAACACATTGTGGTGGCATGGTTCACATTTTACAGGTGTTTGAAGAGAGATATCGCAGTTTCTCTGATCCGGATATACCTAGGTAATACCTAAGGCCAGTTTGAGAGCGTAATGGTTCTTTCAGGTGCCTTGAGTTTCCTATATTTAACAGCTATTATCCACTTATGCAGTTTCTACTATGGGTCTCATTACTCGAGCATGGGAATTGTGCTTTATTATCTTCTTCGATTGGAGCCCTTTACTTCTCTTCACAGGAATTTGCAGGTACTTGTGTTGATATCATCATTCTTTTCTAATTTTTGTAAGAAATATTTTACATTGTCTATCATTCTTTTTACTTTCCCAATTACCACTCTTTTGATGTTTGAAAAGATGATCAGTCATATTTAATTTGATTAAATACAGACCCGTTCCCAGAATATCTGCTGTGAATTTGATGTTTGACAATCATGGCATCTTGATTGAGTTTTTTTTCTCCCCAACTTTTTGTAGTCTTTTTTTTTTATATTTTTTTTTGTTTTTTTTATCTCTGTCATGATTGAGAAATGATGGAATAAGTATGTGAAGGTACTTGATAAATGTGTATGTTATTTTTCTGCTATTCTTCTTTTGCCTAAAAGATACTATGGAAAAAGTATGTAATTTTTCACTGGAGAGAATATAATACCGAGCTACACATTGAAAGATGAATTCAGAATTTTAGTATATGGTTAGATGGTGGTGGTGGTGGTGAGAAGGGAAAAAAAAAGGAAAACAAACGGACTGAATTGTGTATATTCATTATTACGAATCAAGGTTCTCACCTTAACTTTTCGTTGTGATCTTTTGGATCTTTTTTGCCTTCTTGGGTATTCAGGATCATAATTTCCATGCTTGAGAGATTTATTGATTTAGTATGCTTTTCTTTTTTGGATAGAAATTTAGTGTACTTTTCTCCATTGCTTTTTTATTTCTTCTTTTTGTCTTTGCTTCCTAATTGCATCACGGCTCATGGTTCAAGGATCTCACGTATTGCCTTGATCAGGGTGGTAAATTTGACCATGCAGATCGTCTATTCCAGAGCATTGAGGGAACATATCGGAACTGCCTTTCTAACACTAGTGATGTAAAGGAGTTAATACCTGAGTTTTTTTACATGCCAGAATTCCTTGTCAACTCAAACTCTTATCATCTAGGGGTGAAACAAGATGGTGAACTGATTAGTGATGTTTGTCTTCCTCCCTGGGCTAAGGTATGCACGTTTACAGATTTACCACAGCCACTTTGGACTGCACTGCAGTAAGTGTTTATCTTCGGTTATTTTATTCTCTACTGGATTTTATTAATTATATGTTCTATTTCTTATTAAAAAAACACAAAAAGATTAGATTGCAGTTATCGACTATCTTTTGACGCATAAAATTGAAGTGTTATCATAGACTGCCTCCATGTTTCTTTTCTTTTTTTTTTTTCTCCTTCCTGTAGATGAAACTCTATTATTCGTGACTAAGTAAAACTAATAATGAATCTGGCATGCTCGAAAACCCAATTTACTGATTTCATGTAGCTGTCCGCCTGTCAATTAGTGTGCCTTAAATCCTTTGGGAGAAGTGGTATGGCTTGGTATAGGCTCAGAAAATATATAACGATAGAATGAGTTAACGATTCAAGTATAGTAATTTGGATTGTTACATGTGTCCAATACATGTTTGAATCTCTGAATTTTTCTCCTCCTAACATCATCAGTCCTCTATTTCCCACCCCATCTTGGGTTCAAGGCTAGCCATGACAAACAATTGACCTAATCACCCCCTCACTCACCAAATGAAATGGCTGCAAGTCTTATTTTTTCCCACCTTGTCTGACACTTAGTCGTGCTTCTTGTGGGAGGTATTAATATGGGAATATTGTTCTTCTCAAGCTAAAGTGCGAAGGAGGGTATGGAAACTAGAAGGTTCTAATATGTTCAGTTGCAGATTGATGTTTAAAGAACTAATTGCGAGTGATGGAGTTCAGTCCTTTCAATCTAGTTCTTTCATTTGGAAAGCTTGTGCCCCACCGAAGGTGAAGGTTTTTCGTTGGCTTCTAACCCTGGGAAAGTTGAATAGTTATGATGTTTTCCAGAAACGGAAGCCATTCTTGGCTATCTTTCCAGCTTGGTGTGTGCTTTGTAAGCAAGATAATGAATCTACGGATCACTTATTTTTGTATCGTCCTGCGGTTACATCTCTTTGATGCCATTTACTAAAGGAGTTCAAGGTTTCCTGGGCATGGCCTCGTCATTGTAATGACGTCTTTCAGTTTGATCGAGGGTTTTACGGACCAGGTGTTTGTAGGAAAAGTTTGTGGAACTGTGCTATTTTGGCTATGTGTTGGGCTATTTGGTTGTGAAGAAATAACAGAATCTTTGAAGATAAAGAAGTCTGTTTGGAGTCTCTTTGGGAACAAGTTAAATTCTGGGTTGCTCTTTGGATCTTTGACACTAAAGAGTTAAAAAATTTGATGTTTTCAGATTTGATTAGGGACTGGAATATTTGGCTCTGACCTTAAGATGATATCTTGTCATCTTTTTGTATTCTCTTTTCTTTTTTGATAAAATTGGTCCTTGTTTCTTATCCAACCAAAAAGAAAAAGAAAAGTGCGAATGATCTCTATTTTATACATCCCTATGGTGCCATTTTCCTTTATTAGGATGCATGAGATGGCAATTGCATAATACATTGCCAAAAGGAATTTTGTACTCGACATATAAAGTATTTTTCCTCCAACCTCATTCCCCACAACCACCTGGAAAGAACAGAAAGGAATTATAAACTATTATTATTTTTTTAATAATAAAAGAATTCTATGCTTTTTTGTTTTTCTTTTGTAAAGTTGATTTCATACTAGATGTGTTCTTAATTGACCATTTCAGTGGGTTTCTTTCTCCCTTTTGTTTCTCATCTTAAAATTTGCCTTCTGAAACTTAGCTCTTCATATTTCTCCAGGGTTCACCTGAAGAATTTATTAATAGAAACCGTGAGGCCCTTGAAAGTGAATATGTTAGCTCAAATATTCATCACTGGATAGATTTGGTATTTGGTTACAAGCAACGTGGGAAACCTGCTGTGGAGGTTTCTTCTGAAAACTTGGATGTTATCCATTTTTTTCTGTCTTCTCAATTTTTTATTGTTGTACATTCATCTCTTACATATTTTCTGGTATACTTGTACAGGCAGCAAATATTTTCTACTATTTAACTTATGAAGGTGCTGTTGATTTAGACACTATGGAAGATGATTTGCAAAGATCAGCAATTGAAGACCAAATTGCAAATTTTGGCCAGACACCTATTCAGATTTTCCGCAAAAAACACCCAAGAAGAGGACCACCCATTCCAATTGCTCATCCTCTTTACTTTGCACCTGGTTCCATTAACTTGACTTCTATTGTATCTAGTACAAGCTATCCATCATCGGCTGTACTATACGTTCATATATTAGACTCAAACATTGTCGTTGTGAACCAAGGGATCACGTTGTCAGTTAAAATGTGGTTAACAACCCAATTGCAATCTGGTGGAAATTTTACCTTCTCTGGCTCTCAAGTAGGATTTCAGTTCTTGTATTGGTATCAATAGATTATTAATCTATTAAAAGACTTATTTTAGGATGCCCAGTTGCTAAATAATTTATCAAATATTTGCAGGATCCCTTTTTTGGTGTTGGTTCTGATACTCTATCTTCGCGTAAAATTGGAAGTCCTTTGGCTGAAAATGTGGAACTTGGTGCACAATGCTTTGTAACAATGCAAACACCATCTGAGAACTTTTTGATCTCATGTGGCAATTGGGAAAACAGCTTCCAAGTTATATCCTTGAACGATGGCAGAATGGTACAAAGCATCAGACAGCACAAGGATGTGGTGAGCTGTGTGGCAGGTAATATTGTAACTCGAGGACAGTTGAAGTTTCTTTTCAGAAGTCTGAATAAAGTTGTGCCCCTACTTGAATCAATTTGAGGATAAAAATTACTGTACTATTTTAGAAAAGTGACTTACGTACCATTTTTTAGGGGTTTATCTTCCATGGTGTTGTTAAAAACGTGTAGCCTCTGTTTCATAAAGATAAAATTCTGATCAGCACGATGATATGCACGTGTAGTCTTTGGTTATCTTGTGCTCTTTGAACACAGTTCTTCATGTGGTCTCTTTAAAATTCAGAGTTAAAAATAAAGGAGAAAGATATCTTTTCGTGTAAGATAGCAATTATACCTTCCAAAATTGAACAGTAAAGTCAATCTGGCGTGCTTAAATTAAAAAAAAATGCCAAAAGAGAAAATCACGATAACCGAAAATTTGGATGACAAAGGTTTCAAAATCAGGACACAAAAATAGAGTTGTATTGATTTTGCCCCCGCATGTCTAGAGGAAGATGAAATATTCCTCCTGTTGTAAGAGAAATACAGGAGATAACAAGGGAGGGAGATATACAAGTCCTTTTCCATTTTCTCATTTGCTTTTCTTGTTTTCGTGTCTCTTTTCGGTCATTTTTTGTCATAATAGCTCTTTATTTATTGTAGTCTGCTTCTTCAAGTTCTTGACTTGTTTGAGTATTGAAATGATGCTGCAGTGACATCTGACGGGAGCATACTTGCCACTGGAAGTTTTGACACTACAGTTATGGTTTGGGAAGTTATTCGTGGAAGAAACACAGAAAAGAGAGTTCGTACTACACAGACAGAATTACCTAGGAAAGAATCTGTGATTGTTGAAACTCCCTTTCATATTCTTTGTGGGCATGATGATATTATTACATGCCTATTTGTTAGTATGGAGCTTGACGTAGTTATCAGTGGATCAAAAGATGGAACCTGTGTTTTCCATACCTTAAGGGAGGGAAGATACGTAAGATCTTTATGCCATCCAAATGGCTGCGCATTGTCCACGCTTGTTGCCTCGCAGCATGGAAGAGTCGTGCTTTATGCTGATGACGATCTCAGTTTGCATCTATATTCAATTAATGGTAAACATCTTGCTTCTTCGGAATCCAATGGACGCCTCAACTGTATTGAACTGAGTAGATGTGGTGAGTTTTTGGTCTGTGCTGGAGACCAAGGGCAGATAGTTGTACGCTCTATGAATTCACTTGAGGTCATAAAAAAATATAATGGAGTTGGAAGGATAATAACATCTTTGACGGTAACCCCAGAAGAATGCTTCTTAGCTGGAACTAAAGACGGCAGCCTACTTGTGTATTCTATAGAGAATCCTCAACATCGCAAAGGCAATGTTCCTCGAAATTTGAAAACTAAACATTCTGTAGCGGAATAGATTAGCAATTCAGGGTGGAAGCCGCAGATTTAAAGACTAACACTGATCTTGATGCTAAAAGGTATGCTGCAGCAATTTTTTTTTTTTTTTTCTTTTCTGTTCGTTTCTGACGAGATTCAGTGTTTACCAGCTAGCACTGGTTTGGTGAATGCCTGTTGGAAGAGATATTGATCGATCACTATGAGAAGTATATATCAACTAGTAGCATGAACCATGAGTAGATGTGATAGTGGAAGTTGATGTCATGTAACTTGTGGTTTTATTGGCAATTTATTTTATACCATTGGCACACTTGAATTTTGCAGAGAAACTGTGGAAATGAGTGATCGATTAACTGAAAGACGGTTGATTCTGTTCTGTCATATGTGGATTTACTCAAGACATGCCTTTGATACAGCCTTGAAAAAAATAGAAAATCATCGTTATTTTGCTTCCCCTTTTTATTTTTTATTTTTGGCTGAATATTGCTTCCCCTTTTCATTATGTATTAGTCAAATTTCTACAAAGAACATAACTATTTTCAATCCTTTCTTGCAGGGAGCAAGTAGAAAAGACTCGAACTGGCCATCTTCGACACTTGCGGGTTTATTAAGACCCATTAAGTTGGTACCATCTCCCAACGGAGTTTTTCGTGAAATTAGTAAAAATATACATGCACAGGTGGAATTGGTGAAATGTAAATGCAGTTCCATTGGCAATTGCTTGAACTGTTCGGAAGCGTATTTTAACTTCTGCTTCCTATTGCAATACATACATAGCTTTAATTTATGAGGTGAATATTTTCAATAACAGAGACGGAAGCTTGCTTTTATAATTTTAATTTCCTTCATTTTGAGGGACTATAGTACATATATGTACATTGTGTCTTTCTAATAAATAGAACAGACTAGGAATATTGTTGTGTCAACAATTGAGGCCTTCTAACTCTGGCTTTTCTTTTTGTATTTTTTGTTTTTCTAAATAGCAAGTGTTGAACTCCCAAGCTTTGGATAGACCGGGTTCAACGCAATTTTATTTTTCAGTCACTTTTAGCTAATATAGATCTTTGGGATCATTTACTAGTTCCAAACAATAGTGATCGTTTCATATATGTATGGTGTTTGTATAACTAGTAAGCCAAACTGGCATGGGGTGGTTGGAGAAATTTTGCGTGCATAATTTCCGTCTGTTATTGGCTTGTTTAGTTAAGGGCGTTTCTACAATACACCTCCCACTTTTGGGAGTATTGATACACCCCAGTTTATGTGTTATTATTGGCTGAGGAAGTTTGGGTGGTCCACTTTTTAACTCTTAATTGTGCATCTTGTTGTATGTAATATTTCTCTCCATGGCAACCTAATACACGAATAAAGAACAAACCCAGTCCTTTAAAAATCGGAATCAAACTCAGATCAAATAAAAATGAGGAGCTTTGATGCTTGTTTTGAGAAACTAAAGAATTAGGGCAATTAAAACTCTAAGTCCAACAAATCACTTGGGCACTACTGCCTCTGCCCCGCATGTTATAACCTTCAAATTAATTGATTTCTTTTACTAATTTTTATTCTTGACATTCAACCATGGGTAATATAAATGGATGAGAAATGGGTAATGCAACCCCGACTTCTTCTCAAAGCTAACCTCCTAATCTATACTATCAAAGCAAAATACTCAGATCTGACTAGTGTCTGTCGAGTTCGGAAGCCCGAGCGGAGCAATAAATCAAGCAGCGACGGAGTAGACGGCACCGGTGAATGAAGTCGAAAATCCTGTTGAGTTTAGTGAGTTGAACGAGTCGTCACAAAGGACGTGGCCGAAGGAATTCGTTTACTTTTTGGAGTCCAGCTCCTATAGTGGAACCTTTCTTTTCCCGAGCCCTTTAAGCCCTTCTGCCCCGCTTTGAGCCCTCTACCCATTGATCAAGATCCTGCTTGGCACCGACAATATGCCCTCTGTTTTTTCTTCTTTCAAAGAAGAATATTTTGGTTGAACCGAACTTCACCAAATCAACAAAATCCAACTCCAAGATCCAAAACAAAATGCAACCCATATTACAATCACTAAGTTACAAAAATTGACGAAAACTAATTCTCCTATTGTAGAAATCCCTAAAATTCTAAATAAATCAAAACTCGTTGAACGAATTCTGGCCATTTTTGTTCCCTCTGTTCAAATCGGAAAAAACTCTACCAAATTTCTGGATTTTCGGGTTGGTTTTCATAATTATTCATGTGTGAAGGACTAATCTCATATGTGAAGGTGCACTATAACTTTGGTACACACTATTCAATCTTCACTGTCTAATATAAATCCAACGTCATAAAAGGATGCCTATATCAATATTCCCTAAAAAGGAGGTGTATTGTAGAAACTCCCGTTTAGTTATTCATCTCTTTTTGGTAGGAGAAAGATTTGTAGTTGTAGTTGGATTGATATATACAGTATACTAGTAGCGTATGAAGCAATTGATGAGTTTTCTTTTTAATATGTAAAATCCACCATCACTATTCACTCTAAACAATTCTTCTCTGGCCATAAATAGCCATCGAAGTTGAGTTTCAAAAACCTTGAATTCCAATAATGAACAAATAAGATTTACTTGAACTCGAAGAAACATTCCCATGATGATGTGGGTCTCGTCCTTGACAAAATAAATATAATTTCCTAGCTTACTCCTCTAGTTAGAAACATACATTCACAGTTCCTTAGGTTATCCAAGTAAATAATTAAATTTATTTTCCGAGCAAAAAAAACAATTAAATTTATTTTTCTTTTTCTCATCGTCATATTATACTAAATTGTTATAGTCAATGAAAGAATGCTAGTTGTATTCTTTTGTACTTTGTAAGTCTGATTATATGGTATGCATGATACGTTAATTTTATTATAATTTGTTGTATTATCAAAATATTAAATTAGACAGTAGAAACTACTTTCACATTAGAAAGTGTAAAAAAAAAAAGAAAAAGATCATATTTAGCGCTCCTCTATTCGACGATGATACTCACGGTTGGCAAAAATCCCATTAACAATGCAATTTAATGCAAGAAAGAGGAAATCTTAATGCAAATTATGTCCTCGTCCGAGTCTCCTTGAGAAAACTTATGAACTCGTTCAAGTAACGATCATTCCCATCCTTATCTCCAAACAAGTCCCTCATTTCCTTTGCCTTAACTCGCAACGATTCGCCCGACTCATCCACCATAGCCAACCTCACTGACTCAGCCACACAGTCTCTACTAAATGACCCGTCCAACTCATTCCTCTCTATCTCCACCCCAACTCCCTTCTCACTCAACAGCCTCGCATTGATCCCTTGGTCATTCACCATCGGAAACAACACCAGAACTCGCCCTAGCCCGAGTCCCTCCACCACCGAGTTCCAACCACAGTGAGTCAAGAATCCCCCAACCGAGTCATGACTCAGTATCCTCACCTGCGGGGCCCACCCAACATGCACCATTCCACGATCCTTGACCCGTTCCACAAACCCATCTGGTAACATCTCCGACTCGGGTTGATCCGACCCAGGCGAGTTCCTAATCACCCAGAAGAACGGCAACTCGGATCGCTCCAGCCCGAGAGCCAACTCAGTGAGTTCCTCCCGAGTCAGTGTCGCCTCGGTCCCTAGCGCCACGTAAACCACGGACGACTCCTTCCGTTCATCCAACCACTCTTTGATACCGACCCATTCAACGTCATCACCTCCTCCGTCGTCCTCCACCACTGGCGGCAAAAACCCCGCCGGAAAAACCGGTCTCCGGTAAAGCTCCCGGAGCAAACCGAACCATTCCGGTTCGAGCTCGGGCCGGCTCTTGACGGCCACGACGTCACTCTCATCCAGTGCGAGACCAAAACGCACCGCATCAGGAGTAATCGATAGGCTGTTCACATCGATCTCTCTATCTACGTTCTTAGCGATCTCGTGGTACCGATAAACCACTCCGGTTTCAAATGGGACCCACTTGGGCACCACCGTGAAATCCTCGGCCGTCGATCTCGCATCCCGGCAGTCGATCAGATCCGACGGCGGACCGAGAAAGGAGAGCCACGCGGCGTTGAAGAGGGCGAAGTAGGCGCGGGAGACGCCGAGCTCGGCGGCGCGCCGATGGAGCCAGTGAGAGGCGTAGTCGTAGATGATCCAATCGGGGGTCGAGGATTCGAGGAAGCTGATCAGAGCCGGCTCAAGCAAGTCGAAAGCTCGCTTGAGGAGAGATTGAGCGCGGAAGGGTACATCGGCTGAGGACTCGGCGTCGAGGGGTAGCTTGGTAACTTGAGGTAAAGGGAAGCTGACGAGGTTGAGGAGGGAAGATAGTTGTGGGGGTATTTTGGGAAGTTTGGTGACGTTTCTTGGGGTGGAGACGAAGGATACTTTGTGACCCTTTTGGGCTAAGTGCTTGGAGAGGTGGAAGAAGGGTATTAGGTGGCCCATGGCTAACCATGGGAATACCACCACGTGAAGATTTTCTCCGCTGTCTTGAGCTTCCATGAAAGCATGCACTGAATAGCTTTGTATAAAGGTTTCAGACCAACCCATACATGCACACATAAATATGAGAAATTTTGTAGTAAATTTTATCTGACTTTGAATTTGTATATAGTAAGAATATCTTGATTTATCTTTAAAATTCCCACTGCAGGGTGTCACTAGTGTGTTGTCATGTTTGAATTTGATATCTTTATAATATTGTCTTTGAGACGACAAAGTGGAATATAGTCGTGGACTAGCTAAAAAGTTTGAATATATATATATATATATATAATTTTAAAAAAAGAAGATGATAAGTTTGATGATTTGATGCATTTTCAACTTGCTTGTAAAGAACGGTGAGTAATATCCTTTGTTGTATGTAGATAGAAGATACTTTGGTTTTTATATAAGATTTTTATTATCTTTTTTGTGGCCACAAGAAGTACTGCATAGTTACAAACATGGGACCGATAACATAAACACTAGATAGAAGGAAAGCTGGCTTTTACATTTTTATTATTCTTCATGAGGAATTTTAGTACCTACATGTTCACCGTGTAATCTAATGAACACATTAGATTGGGAATATTGTTGTGCCTAATGTAGATTTTGTCTTTCTAAATAGCAAGTGTTGAACTCCCAAATTTTCAAATGCCATTTTCGTCTTTTTTTTTTCAATAATTTTTGTAACTAATATAGACCTAGAGATCATTTACAAGTTGAAACTATAGCGACCGTTCATCTATGTTTAGGCTATCTCTAACCAGCAACTCTATTTTGCAGCAACCAAAACTCTAAAATACAACAATTTTACTCTATATATTTTTTTTCCATTTTCAACCTATTATTCCAAATATTATCCAAAAAAAAAATATTCTCTATCCTAGAAAAATATTCTCTATAATAAAAAAGAATATTCTCTCTATCTTTTACCCAAATCTCATTTTTAACCCTTAACCTTTTATAGATAGTTTATTTAATAAATTATTTCACTATTATACTTATATAAATCATATTAATTTAATGATATATTAATAATTATATTAATTGCGAAATTACATAAATAATAATATAACATAAATTACTAAATTATAAATTATATTTAATTATGAACTAATATTTTATTTATTATACATGAACACATTATACTTAAGAAACTTCTAAAAATTACATGAAATATAAAAACTACAATAGAAAATCATATTACATATTGATCAACATTTAAACCTCTGAATTACTATATTCATCCCACAACTGATCAATTAATGCATTTCAAATGCAATATGAGCCTTCCTATCCTTGATCTGTCTATGTCGTAAAAGAAATTCTTCAAATCGAGCATTTTCATCTACCACCATTTCAACGTCTGGACATCGCGCTTCCATAAAATCCTGAATTGGTGCATCGATATCACGTTCATCATGTTGTGCATAATTATGCACGCAATCATTATATCATATAATATATATATATTTTCCATATACGTGCTAGTCCTGCGATAATTGCAAATCGTGACTAGAGAACTCCAAATGCACATTCTATATCTTTTCGACATGCTTTTTGCTTCATTGCAAAAAGTTTTGTTTTTGGACCACGGGGATCATGAATAGTTTGTACAAGAGTAGCCCATTTTGGATATATACCATCAGTTAAATAATATCCTATGTTATACTCTTTTCCTTTAATAGCATAGTGAGCTGGAGGAGCAATACTTTTAGCGATATTGGCAAAAAGATTTGATACCTCTAACACGTTAATGTCATTGTTAGAACCTGGCATACCAAAATATGCATGCCATATCCAAAGATCATAATCAGCTACAGCTTCCAGAATAATAGTTGGCGATCTATTACGACCAGTGTACAATCTTGCCCAAGCTGTTGGACAATTCTTCCATTTCTAGTGCATACAATCTAGATTTTCTAATATTCCTGGAAAACTATGACTTTTACCAACATGAAGTAACTTGGCCACGTCGTTATCGGTCGGCGATCTTAGATATCTCTCTATAAATACTTCCACAACAGCACGCCAAAATCTTTTTATACTTTCAATTGCTATAGATTCTCCTATTTTCATGTACTCATTAGTAGCATCCGTAGGTACACCATACGCCAATATGCGGAAGACATCTGTAATTTTTTGTAAACCGGACAATCTGAGTCTACCAAGCCCATACCTTTTTTGCAAGAAATAGTTGTCATGACCTTGCACGACATTCACCATACGAAGGAATAAACTTCGACTTATCCTGAATCGCCTACGAAACATCGATTTATTAAATCTTGGGTTCTCTGCAAAATAGTCGTTGAAGAGATTTCGATCAGCAGCTTCCCGATCACGATTGACCACTATATGACCAAGAATTGAGCCTCCATGAGTCACTTGTTGATTTTGTCGGTTGAGAACGTGATTGATGTGATTGTTGTTATTATTAATCCAGTGAGAAGCTACTTCTTGCTCTCTCTCAACCGCTTCAAGATCATACAGAAGTTGATTGTCATCTTCATTTTCACCAGTGGAAAATAATGAAATAGAAGATGAGTAATAAGATGGATCTCCAGGAATGAAATTCATTTTTGAAGATGATATACACTTGATAAAGTGAGATTTAAGGCTATTTAACTTAGTGTGTTATAGAAAACTTTGATGGATTTCGGGTTTTTATGCATTGTTGAAGACCATGATATCTAATATTAAGAAATCTCAGACCTGAAATCTCATCCGTTGGTTAAATTTTATCTTAATTTAGACCGTAGGATTAGAATTTTTAAGATTTCTATCTTATCTTCACTTTTTTTAGTATCTGTAGGTTAGATTTTGCCCAAATCTACACCGTAGGATTAGGATTTTTTTTTTAAAAAAATCATATCTTATCTTCCTTTTTTCAAAAATCTGAAGATTATCTCTGACTTAAATCTAAACCGTAGGTTGGATTTCATCCAAATCTACACCGTAGCATATTTTATTTTCTTTTTTTCTAAAAATATGAAGATAAGATATCTCTGACTTAAATTTAAACTGTAGGTTAGATTTCATCAAAATTTACACTGTAGGATTAGGATTTAAAAAAAAATTATATCTTATCTTCCTTTTTTAAAAAATTTGAAGATAAAATATCCCTGACTTAAATCTAAACCGTAGGTTAGATTTCATCAAAATCTACACCGTAGGATTAGGATTTTTTTAAAAAAAATCATATCTTATCTTCCTTCTTTTAAAAATCTAAAAATAAGATATCTCTGACTTAAATCTAAACCGTAGGAAGGATTTTATCTAAATCTAAACTGTAGGATTAGGATTTTGAAAATTTCTATCTTATCTGAACTTTTTCTATAAATTCTGGAGAAGGCCATACAATCTATTCACATAAATTTTTTTAATTATCAGTATCCTATCTACTCTTCACTTTTAAAAGAATCTATCTTATCTTCACCTTCATCTATCTGAAAAAAAAAATTGGTCAGCTCAAGTCATATCAAAGTTTCAGATGCATAATTTTAGAAGATATGCACTTATGTCGTGTATATCTTGATGTTTCCCAAAATCCGATCTTAGGTATAAACCAAACTAATGATCATTTTTTATCTAGAAATGAAAATGAATATAATAGCAACCTACCGAAGTCTATTACTGAAACTCGAGGCAAAAGATCTTTACAAAGTCGATGGCAAACTATCAAAACAGTTGTGTCAAATTTAAGGGGATGCGTAAACTAATTGAGGATCTCAATCCAAGTGAAGATTGTGAGTATTTTTTGTTTTAATTTATATACAAATTTATCTTTCTACTGAGGTTTATTTAGCAAAATAATTTATTTTTCTTCTTTGTGTAGTTAAATCGAGCAAAAGTATTACTAGCACAAGATATAAATTTTAAGAAAGGATTCAAATTTGATCACGTATGGCGTATTTTTAAGGATATAGAAAAATTTTCTGATAATGTTAACAATCCAACAGTAGTTTTTCAAAGGCAAACTGTTAACTTTGCATCTTCACAGTCCGAGTCGTCTCCCTTAGAGTCTCTTATATAGGCATAACATGATTTTTCTACACTTGATCTTAATATAACTGATGAGGAAATTGGCAGTAATTCATCTCAACGACCCATTGGAGTGAAGAAAGCCAAAGATAAAAGGAAAAATGATGCAAATATGTCACAATTTATTGAGACTATACATCAAGATAATCAGGAACTCCCTGAAGTTCTAAAAAAAGACAACTTCAATAGGCAACAAAATTATGAAGTTCAAATCTTACGTGCTCAAAACGAGTCCAAAAAATCAGAAGTCACTGAATATCATGAGGACAATAAAATATTATCTACTAATTTAGACTCCATAAAAGATCCCAACTTACATGAGTTTATGCGAAGTGAGCAGTCAAGAATTATGAGGAAAAAGCTTCAACAATAAGGAGAAGGATCTCAAAATACCTCTAATATATTTGGGTAATTTTTCACTAATCTTAGAGGTTCCGGAGATGATCTCCCTCCTTACTAAATCATATGTTTAGGTTATGCTGTATTTTCTATGTTATATTAGCCATATTGTTTTTTTTTTTTTTAACATATGTTATGTTTTTTTTTCTTTTTAACTCTATGTATTTGTAATTTTGTGTTCTCTGCTTTTATACTTTTATCTACTAAGTTGTAATCAAAGTTGTGTTTTGTTAAATTTAATTGAGTGTTTGATTATTTTATTAATTTTTACGCATTATATACACATTTTTAATTATTTATAAATACGTAACATTTTTTATCAACAAGTTGAAACTATTAAATTAATTAATCTTTGTCTCAATTAACTTAAGCAATTAATCTAAAATTATTTACATTAATTAAAACACTTTAAATGTAAAATAGTTCCAAAGATATTATGGGAATTACATATTTAAAAGGGAGTATTTTTGGAAATTTGACAAAAAAGGAAAAAGAAAAAAACAGGCATTAACGCCATTTGCACAGTGCCATGCTATATTTAGCATGACACTGTAGCTGCACGACAAATTGCTGCAGCCTTTGCCTTTCGGTTAGAGGGGTTCATCTACTTCAAATCTAGCAATTACTCCATTTTGCTAGATAAATTTCTTAAAATATGCTCCATAGATGTCCCAATTACATCCATATGTCTCTCTCAATAAATGTTCAAAATATATGACTGTAGGACAAAAATAACCCTAAAAGTATAGTTTATTTAAAAAAAAAAACTTAAAAACTCTCCCAAAAAAGATTGACTCAAATATCCATAGGATCGTCTTGCTCTGCTCTTACCCTCTCTCTATGTAAATTTTCCCATAACATTTTTTTTCGCTCTCAAAATCTCTCAGCTAATTTCTCTCTCGCTCTTATATCTTTCGTGGACGATTAAAAATTTTCTATATTTAAATGCTATGGGTATAATTTAAAATAGTTTTTATTTGAGTTTCGAGATATTCTGAGGTGGATTTTGCGTTAAAAATAAAATTTGGATCAATTTCTACAAATTTTTAGAAATTTGGACTAGCTACCCCGACAAATAAAAAAATTTCGATGAATTTCGATACTAATTCGATGAAATTCAATGTTATTTTTAATGAAGTGTGTTTTTATAATGGAATCTTAAAATTACTTGATGGTCATCGAAAAATTTCGATGACATTTCAATGACCATTGAATAATTTTTCAGATTCCATTATAAAAATATATTTCATCGAAATGGCATCGAGTTTGATCGAAATTTTTGATATTTATCAGGGCAGCTAGTCCAAATTTCCCGAAATTCGTAGAAATCGATCCAAATTTTATTTTTAATACAAAATCTGCCACAGAACATTTTGAGACCGAAATATCAACTATTTTAAACTATACCCATTTCGTTTCTATAACATTGATTTAGTTTTGATTGTTCAGAAAATTATAGAGTTGAGAAAATGTTAAAGATTGAGATGAAGCATAGAAGAAGAAAAAGGGAAGAACAAGAAAAAGTGAAAGAAAATTAGGCCTAAAGCATAGATAAAAATTGGAACATTTTGAGGGTAGTTAAGTCTTTTCAATAGGTCTAGTCATATTTTTTGAAGTTTTATTGTGAGTTATATGCTTGTAAATAGGGTACAAATGAAGCATATTTTATGAATTTCTCTTTTGCCAACTGGTTAGAGTTGCTATTAGTGTTTGCAATCGTAACTAGTAAGCCAAACTGGTATGACTACGACAGAAACTTTGCATGCATAATTTCCATCTATTACTATTTCCTATTATGTCTATTTATTTTGGGGAAAGAATGATCTATAGTTGGATATGATAGTTTTCCTCCTTTTGGGGGGAGGGGGACGGGGCGCGGGAGAGAAGTACTAGTATAGTACGAAGTAATAACCTTTTCGTAGAGGAATTTACTACAAAAATTCACTTTTTGCTGGTAAAATGTGGATTTTCAATTACTTTACCAAAATATAAAGGAAGACATTATTAGGGAAAAAAGGGTCATTTGATAACACTCATAACAGTATTCTTTGAAAGTTTTCTATAACAAAAAAGTAAAATTTTGGAAGATTCTTATTATATTTAGGGGATAATTGCAAAAAAATATCCTCATATTTGGATGTTCTGCAATTTAAACTCTGAAGTTTGGATTCGGCAAAATAATACTCTGAGATTACGAATTTCTGAAAATTAATACCCTGTGTTGATTTTTAACTGATAAAATACAATAATATCCTCAAAATTAAAATGAATAATATGGATTAATATAGTTTTAATGGAGGATATTATTATTTTTTCGTTCCTAAAATTGGTCAAAAAATCTGTCTAGGGTATTAATTTTCAGAAATTCTTAATCTCAGAGTATTATTTTGCAAAGTCCAAACTTCCGGGTTTAAATTACAGAACACTCAAACATGAGGGTATTTTTTTGCAGTTATCCCTATATTTAGACTTCATGGTTTTTCATCTAATTTGACGGAGAATGTAAAAAGTTTCTACAATATTTCCCAAAATGTTTTGATTGGAAAAAGAAAATTAAGTTTTTCAAAACAGACAATTTTGGAGTTAATTAAAAATTATTAAGGTCGGCTAAGAAAATTGAATATAACAAAATCTTAGAGAGTTAAAGAAGATATTCCTTATTAATGGCAAATTCCTATAAATAATGCAAATCCAATTTGGCATTTTCTGATGTTGCTGACTGCTAAGTATCGAATTATTATGTTTTTTCTTTGATGGGCTAAGTATTGAATTATTATCCCATATTTTTAATACTAATACATATAACATGTAAATTGTATCATTCAATTAATGTTTTAATTTTATAACAATAAATTAATAACATTCACTAACCAAATTATCCAACAATTCACACATTACATGTATTGGTAATTAAAAAATTGGGATAATAGTTATTATGTCCTCGTCCTATTGTCCTTAAGAAAACTCATCCTACTCTCTTTCAGAAAACTTATGAACTCGTTCAAGTAACGATCATTCCCTTCCTTATCTCCAAACAAGTTTCTCATATTTTTCACCTTAACTCTCAACGACTCGCCCGACTCATCCACCATAGCCAGCCTTATTGACTCAGCTACCGAGTCACTACCAAATGACCCATCCAACTCATTCCTAGGTATCTCCAGTCCAACTCCCTTCTCACTTAACAGCCTCGCATTAATCCCTTGGTCATTTACCATCGGTAACAACACCAGAACTCGGCCGAGTCCGAGTCCCTCCACAACCGAGTTCCAACCACAGTGAGTCAAGAATCCCCCAACCGAGTCATGACTCAGTATCCTTACCTGCGGGGCCCATCCAAAATGCACCATTCCACGATCTTTAACCCGCTCCACGAACCCATCCGGTAATTTATCAGACTCGGGTTGATCCGACCCGGGCGAGTTTCTAATCACCCAAAAGAACGGCAACTCGGATCGCTCCAGGCCGAGAGCCAACTCAGTGAGTTCATCCCGAGTCAGAGTCGCCTCAGTCCCTAGCGCTACGTAAACCACAGACTCCTCCTCCCGTTCATCCAACCAGTCCTTGATCCCGACCCATTCCACGTCATCACCTCCTCCGTCGTCCTCCACCACCGGCGGCAAAAACCCCACCGGAAAAACCGGCCTCCGGTACAGCTCGCCGAGCAAACCGAACCATTCCGGCTCGAACTCTGGCCGGCTTTTCACGGCCACGACGTCACTCTCATCGGCGGCTAGACCAAACCGAACCAGATCGGGCGTAGTGGAATCATTATTCAGATCGATCTCTCTGTCTAAGTTCTTAGCAATCTCGTGGACCCGATAAGCCACCCCGGTTTCGAATGGGACCCACTTGGGCACCGCCGCGAAATCCTCCGGCGACGATCCCCCATCCCGGCCATCGATCAGACCCGCCGGTGGACCCAGGAAGGAGAGCATGGCGGCGTTGAAGAGCGATAAGAAGGCTCGCGAGACGCCGAGCTCTGCGGCGCGCCGATAGAGCCAGTGAGAGGCGTAGTCGAGGATGACCCAGTCGGGGGTCGAGGACTCGAGGAATGCGGCTAGAGCCGGCTCGAGCGAGTCGAAGGCTCGCTTGAGGAGGGCTTGGGTGCGGAAGGGTACATCGGCGGCGGACTCGGCGTCGAGGGGTAGATTGGGAATTTGAGGTAGAGGGAAGCTGACGAGGTTGAGGAGGGAAGAGAGGTGCGGGGGTATTTTGGGAATTTTGGTGAGGTTCTTTGGGGTGGAGATGAAATAAACTTTGTGACCCTTTTGGGCTAAGTGCTTAGAGAGGTGGAAGAAGGGTATTAGGTGGCCTATGGCTAGCCATGGGAATACCACCACGTGAAGATTTTCTCGACTGGTTCTTTCCATGAAAATTGAGCTCTAAAGAAAAAGAACTAGTAGTGTAGTATAAATGATCAAAGCTTGAAACAATACGATACATGCACATACATTAACTTAAATATGAGAAACTTCACAGTAATTTAATTAAATATTAGTTTATCTACCATAAATTTGAATATAATAATGTAAACATTCAATTTTAATCTGAAGTATAGTAGGACAAAGTGATGTCTCATAAACTAGTTTGATTATTCGTGACTCCTGAAGTATTCAAACTAGCTCCATAATTTTGTCAATTCGTGTAAATATTAACGGCGTAATATTGGAATATAGTACACTCACTTTTTTAATAAGATCAACATTATCGATATTTGGGGCAACGAGAAAAAATTCCAACCAAAGGAAAAAGAAAAAAAAAAGGAACTGTCTTAGAAACTACATATACAGACAGCCATGGCCGCAGATACTGGATACTTTCAGGTGATAACAGACAAATTTGTAACATCAAAGGTAGATCAGATCTTCATTTGCTTCTAAATTACGCATCTTACTCCCAAAAAAAAAAATAATAAATAAAAAAAATCATGTGATGTATTTCTTGTCAGTAATAGTTGTGTAATAGAGCTAGAAATTTTTTTTAAGAGGGGCAAAATTTAATGCTAAATTTATTTTTTTTCTCCTCTTTTTGTTTTTTATATTTTTTTCTTTAATTTTTTCAAATACACTTGTAATTGAGCAATATAATTTAGGGCTATCTAAAAATCATAATTTTGAAATACGCATAATCAATATGGACAAATATATGATTTAAAAAAATTTAGACAATTATGGATCTAGAAATTCTAAATAGTAATAGATATTCATATCAATTCATCTAGTTGGTCACTTAAACAATTCAACACAAATATCATAAACATTCTAGCATAAAAGAATATCAACAATTTAGATAAGACAATCTATATGAAGAAAACTGTATATTCGTTAGAAATATTTCATTGTATAAGGCTTCAATTAGGCCCTAACCACAAGAGAATTAGTCATGTATGTTCTTAAAATCAATCTCAATATTCATAGACATGCTTCCAAAATCAAAACTAAAAAGAAAAAGAAAAGAGACTAGGAAGAGGAACAAAAGCTAGCTAGAACAATGAATTTATCTTGATCTCGTTCCTACCTGCCACGACTTCCGAGTTCTCTTTATCTTGATCTTAAATTTAATCTCGCTCCATCTTTATAAATTTATTCTCTTTGAAGTGATTTCGTCTTGTTCATATTTTTCTTAGGGCTTACTTGGGTATATTTTTGTTTAGTATTCTTTTTTTTTATTTTGTAAATAAAATGAAAGGTAAAGATTTTTTTAAACTAAATTCTTGAAAAGATCTAACCACTCTTCTCATGTTAAAAAAAAATGAAAAATAGAAAATAAAAATGTATCCAAGTAAATCCTTATGATTTTGAGTTTTTTTACTTCATTTTGAGGTTTTTTTTTTTTTTTTTTTTTTTTTTTTTTTTTTTTTTTCCGAGAGGAGGGAAGGGGCGTGTTGGAAATTTAACTGATGGATAGATTCGAAGAGATTTCAGAGATTTGTTGAAAGAGCTGAGAAAATTTCTTGGAAATAGATAGATGAAAGCCTGGTCTTCAAAAATACTGTAAATATTACTTTTTAGGGATTTGAATCTGCTACTTCCTTATTAATGTTTGGTTGTTTCCTTTTTATAGTTTTGGCACCAAAAGATTTGTGTTCGGTTGTTTTCTCCAGTAGTGGCTTAGTGTCTCTTAACCTTTGAAAGATGTCTGTTTGATACAACAAACAGGAAGAAGGCGATTACTATACTTGGGTTTATTTTTCTTTTGTTATTATTATTTTTTTATTGAGTGAATTTTTTTGAATGCATTGCCTTGTGACTGTCTGAATGGATGAATAGAGTTGAATTGTTATTTATATGGATAGTTCTATGGAAATCATGATATGATTAATTTAGTATTTATTAATTCGCAATTCAGGAAAAAAAAAATTTATCTCATTAGTCTGCTCTTATCGTCAATATTTAAGGATTGAAATCACCTATCTTATTTTGCTGTCCCTTTCTCTCTCTCACTAATTACAACTTGACACCTCATTAAAAAAAGCTAACTAATAATTAACAGAAGGAAGCGCAAATTAACCTCCGTTTGCGTCTTATATTTCCTTATTATTAAATTAAAGTTTGTTTGTTTCTTTTTTTTTTTTTTTGCGATTTTTCATTTTATTGTTTAGGTGCTATAGTGCGTCCTTGTTCTTTCATCTGCCATATTACATGTAAATATTAAACCCTGAAAATCTATTAACAGGATTAGAGATGATGCAGATCTCTATATCTAAAGATTGATTGTCTTCTGGTTATCTTTTTACTTTTGCTTTTGGAAAAAAAAAATCCAAAAAAAAAAAGAGAAGGAAAATTTCAGATCTCACCACCCCTCCATCTCCAAAAATCTTTCCTTTACTCCCTCTCAATTCCCCTATCTCTCTCTCTTTGACCACAAACTTTTTTTTCTTCCGCAATAAAATTGGTGTAAAAGAACGTCGTTGTTCTTTTTCCGGGCCGGGCACCTACAATGGAGAACGTATGATGCAGCACTTCGATACTTGGCTTCAGGTGGCACAAACATATATAATTGGCACAAACCTATAATTAAGAGTTAAAAAGACTAAGGCCTGTTTGGAACCCAGATTTTGAGAGGAAAAAAAAAAAAAAATGAAAGGAAAAGGAAAGGAAAAAAAATGAGGAGGAACAAAAAGTAAATTCTTTCAATTGTTTGGAGGTCAAGGAAAACATAGTGGAAAAAAAAAATGATTATCCTTTTATTTTTTTTTTCTCCTTTTTGGTAATTGAAGGGAAAAAAAATTCCATCTCTCATCCAATCTCACTATGAATTGACTCTTTCCTAGCTTTTAAAAGTGGTATTTTTCTAATTTATATCTGAAAATAGTATTTTTGTAAATAAGCTTTTTAAAAGTAGTAATTTTACAAGTGATATTTTCCTAAATATTTTTTGAAATTGATATTCTAAATCAATTTTAAAAATGGTATATTTTTAAAATTAATCTTTTAATACAACATCTTAATACTATATATAATTATTGAAATTATGATAGTGGCCAAGCTAATTATAGGTTTATAAAATACAAAACATGAATAATATAAGAAAAACGAAAACAAGAACGGAATATGAGTAATACAACAAGAGAGAACTTGATCTCAATGGAAAAAAAGTTGTACTAGTTTCTTGATATTTCCTTACTCTAAATCATCATCATCCAATTACATGTATTCTAAAGAAAAAGCTGGAAATTTTTTGTTTGCTTTTTTGTTTTTGTTTTTGTTTTTTTTTTTTTTTTGGTATGAAAAAGTAGTAGCAAATTAACTATCATTATGCTTCAAAGATATCGTTACCGAACTCCATCTTCAACCAAATGCGTCTCAATTCACCTGTGATAGCAAGAAATACTTTAGCAGCCTTCTCATCTTTTGTAAGGGTTCTATAAACTACCACTTTGGATTCCAAATTCAAATCATCAACCTTCTCAATCTCTTGAATTATAACTTGCTCCATTTCAATATTTATTTTTTCAACATTCACTTTCCTTGGCTTTTCCAAAGCTGCAGCCACTAAATTCATTCTTTTCCTAAGATTCTTCAACTCATCTGCACATTATCATTCCCTTTTGTTTTCTTCTTCTTCAAATTTCTTTTGAATGTAGAAGTAGATGTAATACAAGAGACAGAAGTTAAATATCAGATTTCCAATATTTCTTTATCCCCTCTCCAGTTCGGCCATCTCCCTCCAAAATCTGGCATCTCTTTTTATTTCCTTTTATTTCCAATATATATATATATATATTTTCTCTTAATAAACAAGGAAAAAAGAAAATAATGGAAAGATGCATATTAACAGAAAAAAAAAGGAACGCCTTTAGGTAACTCCGTAACTATTAGATGTTTGACGCCATTTTATGTGAAATGACGATTTCTAATTAGTGGGACATGAAAGGGGATAGGAAAATGAGAAATGTGATTTCAGTCCACCATTAATTGAGGGAATGAAATCACTTGTCTTATTTCCTTTCACCTTTCCTGTCTCACTAATTAGAAATTGGCATTTACCATAAAATGATATCTAATATCTGATGGTAGCGAGGAATTAGCTAAAGGCATTCTTAGAATCAGCTAAAGGTATTCTTTTCTCTTCCGTTACTATGCGTCTTTCCTTTATTTTATTTTTTCCTTTTTTATTAAGAGAAACAAATGTATATGAGAAAAAGAAGGAAATAAAAGGAGATAGCCACACTGTGGAGGGAGACGGCCCGACTGGAGAGGGAAACAAGAAAGATGGGGAAAATGATATTTAACTTCTATCTCTCTCTACTTGCGTCACCTTTAGTTTTTTTAACTCTTATTTATAGATTTGTGTTATTTAAAGCCAAGCGTCTAAGTGATGCATCATACGTTCTCCATTATGGGTGCTTGGCCTGGAAAAGCACAACGTTCTTTTACTCAAATTTTATTGCGAAAAAGAAAAAACAGTTTGTGGATGAAGAAAGAGAGATAGGCAGATTGAGAGGGAGAAAAGGAGAGATGGCAGAGAATGTTGATTGAATAGCTGGACAGACGATCCGTGTCACGGCCCAAACTCGGGCCAGCGGCAGAAAGGGAATTTCACAAATAGAAATTCAATAATAGTTTTTGAAAAGTTTATAAAATAGTTTTAAAAATAAAGTTTCCACAGTTTTGCGATCACTATTAGATGTAGATTGAAAATAAAATTTATTAAACAAACCAAGCATCATCATCAGCATTCTCACAATTCAGACATAATAGTTTTACAGACCGAGTCCATGAAACGGGCTCTTAAGTGTTAATACAAGCCAAGATAAATAAACAGAATTATTTTACAAAATTACTAATTGTTCAACAAGGTAACTAGCTCCTCACTACTCTGCTCCTGAGTTCCTAAGATCACACTGAGCATTACCTGAGAGTGGAAAGATAAGGAGTGAGCATTCACATGCTCAGTAGGAATTCAATTACCTTTTTGAATGGATGCAAATTCTCAAACATGCATGGTTAATACCTTTAAATCTATTTATAAATTAAGTCTATAAACAATTGAAATTCAGAATAATCACAAATTCAAATCTAAAATTAAAACCACATCATTGTACATATCATACATCAATAAAATATAAAAGTGAGCTCTCATCCTTCCATCACGGCCATGTAATATCTCTGTAGCAGAAGTATTCAGCATCCTGATACTGCTTGTAGGCGTATCAGCAAAAACCTGAGCAGGGGCCTAGGTCTCTCACCTAGCACTGCAGTAACTTGCCAGCGATCTAAGATACCGAGATGCAATAATAGAGCTCAAGTGTGTAATTTTATGGTATGTATGACATGTAACACTTCACAATAACTGTGCATCCAAGAATCAAATCATGCTTTAAAATCTCACTTGGCATTATTATGGGATTTACTGTAACATGGGCACTACACTGCTATTTTACCCCATAATCATAATTTAAAAATATGTATAAAGATCTACACAGTCCAATCCCAGTATAACCTAACACATTTCAATAATTTATCAAATCATCGTAAAATCACGATTTTTCATAAATAAGTTTTATTACAATTATAAATCAAAACAGATATAAAATCAGGTAATCGAACCCCTATGATACGAACCTCGCCAACTTGTGACGAAACCCGAAACAAGGATGATGCCTAGGACCGTTCAACAATCAGATTCGGATAGAAAACCTTGACCCAACACCTATAAAGAGATGTGAACCTTGGTATAAAGGAAGATGCCACAATCAAGGATGGAAAACTTGATTGATAAGTCAAGGGATGAATGCCACAGAGAATTCTGATAAGTTCGAAATAGTTCTCAAAGAACCAAAGAGAAATTGCTCTCAATTTTAATCAATTGTAATCTTCTGATCTTTTCATTAAGCTAATGGCTATTTATATACGTATAGAGCACGAAAATGTGGCTACTAGAAGTACCTAAGAAGCTTCCCAAAAAAAGAAAAGGAAACTAAAATAACCTAAATCAATTCTGAGAATTGATTTGCTACAGTTACCCAAAATACGCCTACTTCACAATAAAAAAAGAAAGTATCTTAATTGGCTTGTAAGCCTTATAACTCAATAATAAAACTAATAATAAATAAATAGAAAATATAATTTATTTAATTGCTACCAGCCATTCTCCTTGATGAGTCAAAATCGAGTAAGTTACCCAAATTATGAAACTAACTTGTAATTCACGCACCTCTTGAGCTATTCCCCTTGGAGAGCCTTTTCTAGAATATTCCAAAGCTTGAATAATGGAAATCCAACCTTGTGGACCATGTATAACATCATCCTTGGGCCTCCAAGAATTTATCTCAGTCCAAATGCCTTGAATAAGCCCATTAAAAGACACCATGAACCTTTTAGCTCGAACTCTTATAACCGATCCAATTGGAACTTGAACTGAATCCGCATTCCGTGCTCTCATGCATGCTATGTCCTCATCACCCTACCTCGATATGGTAGTTATACTAAGCTAATGATGCTCAAAGAATCTCCTGTTAGTCACTTAGGTTTTCGAACAGTCGTTTCAGGATCCCGGTAAGTTCACTTGAAAAAGTGATTTTTCTAACGGAGCCTCAGATTAAAAACTAGAGGTCACCACTGAATTTAGAGCACCTAAAAATGCTAGATTAGACATATATTTTGTTAAAAGTTGGTCCCGATGCGAGACCCGGCCCGTGGTACGTAAAACTGTACTATTCACGAGCCATGAATTTCGATTTTCGTGCCACTTCAGAACATAAAGATATTTTATATCAAAATTCGTCTATCGGCCTCAGTGAGTCCAAATTCAAAGTCGGAATTCAGTTTCGAGGTCTCGAGCCTTAAAAGGGCTTTAAAATCCGAAAGTTACAAAATATCACTTTTTAAAATATTTAGAAAAATGTCCTATTTTTTAATTCGATAATTAACACGTCTCCGAATACCGTTTCGATATCACAAAATTATATCTATTCTTGTCTCAATCTTCTCTTTCACATGGTATAATTTTCTCGGCTTAAATAATTATTTTACGAAATAATTACAAAAATACTATAAATTAAATTTTAAAATATGGTAATAGTGATGAGACACTCATCTGTGGCGAGTTGAACTATGAAAGCAGCTGGAAAAGGACGGCGACGACGTGTACCAAACAGAGGTCGGATGGAGCTTCCGCGCGCTAAAATCCGATCAGCTAACGTTAACATTAGAGGAGCCGATCTCCGGCGAAGGGTGGTGAAACACGGCGGCAATGGTGGGCATCGATGGTGGGCATCGACTCGTCGGCGACTGGGCAACGGTGCGGGGTGGCGCGTGGGGCTGCTAGACCAACAGTTCGCTTCCTCGTGAATAGTAGCCGACGAGAGAAAATCTTTTAGGCTCAGGGACTTGTGCGCGAGGAGGAAGAGTTGAGGGATTTATTGGCAAATTTAGAAACTGTAGCCCACGTGTCAGTTTCTGCACGTGTGGGGCACTGTTTTATTAATTGCTCTTTGGCCCAAATTTCTAAAGATTCTTTCATTTATGCTCTCAAATATTTACTCTTTATCACCTGTTTTCAAATTTTTTTTCACTTTAGTCCAAATGAATCTAGACGTTATTTTTTCCAGATTCAACCCAATTACTTTAATTTAATTATTTCAGATATTTTGTTTAAATAATTAAAAAATTCAAATTTACCATAATGCCCTTGTGTCAAAATTATTCATTTACCATTTAAATCCGGATTTTTACAATCCGGCTCGTTTTTGGTAGTGAACTATTAGCTGGGCGCCATCATGACCCAACCAGATCATCATCTTTATCATTATTATTATTATTATTATTAATTTACCAAGAATTAAACACTCTTTTTTTTTAAAGGAAAATTAAACACTGCACTTGAACCAAAGAAAAGTCTACCTGTACTGTTTAAATGTATATATATATATATATAAATGTATATGGGTTTGGTTTAAATGGTTACAACAATATTTACCTATGGATGGTTACAATGGTTTAAGCCCTTAGATCTATATTCTACGGTGGTGATTAGTTTAGTAGTTGGCCAAAAACATTTAATGCTGACCAAAAAAATTTAATGCTATCACTATTTTTTTAAGTACCCATCCATAGTCATATATATATATATATATATTATATAGTTGTGGAGCACTCTGCAAGTTTCAACAACCGCGCGAGTACAACAATGGTGGACATGATCAGTGTTATCGTCAGCTAATCTGTAATTATATTAACCAACGCTAGATAATTGGTTCATGTTACAGGCAATATATTTATTTTATCTTCAGCCAAAAAAAAAAAATTATCATATATAATACAGTACTTTTCTTTAGGTACTTTAATTATTGGTAAATGGAACTCTTGGACTATTATTCAATTAATTGGTAGTCAAATTATTATGGAGAAGCAAAAAAGATGAGAGGTTTCTTCCTTGGCACAAGAATATAATAACTTTTTTTCAATCGTAGTAGATTTTAGGAGATAGGATATTAGAAAAATATATTGTCATAGATACCCGATTAATTATTTCGGATAAAAAATTTGACGATTGCACATGGGAGGGCTCCAGAAAACAACAATAATACATACACTAAAAAAAAAAAGAATAACCCAGGCCACGCCTCTCGCTATTTTATTATTTTATTTCCAACCCAGAGACAATATTATAATTAGAAAAAAGACCCCACTCTTGTTTTTTGAATTCATGGGATGGTTTAGATTCAAGTGGACTTTAGAATAATACACAAAGGTCAAGCCTTCTAGCTATATCTTCTTTTCTAATGTCATATGTAAGATTATAAATACGCTCATAATATTGGGTCTTCAATCTTCATTCATAATGTTCATTTGATCAATATATATATAGAGCAATCTTCATTCATAGTGTTCATTTGATCAATATATATATATACACACACAGGGATGGAGCCATAATTTCTCACTAGGGGCCGTAATAATAATTCATAAAATAATTAAACATAATAATAAGTATTACAATTATACTTGAAGCGTTTTTATTCTTTGAAAGCGTTTTACAATGAGTTCATTATCAATATCATTAAATGTATCTTTTTCAATATAAACAAGCAAATTATCATGCATCCATTGATTACACATTTTATTACTTAGCCGATTCTTTAAAAAATTCATAAAATAGAATATCCTCTCCATATTAGCAATAACAATTGGTAAAATTAATGCCAATATCATGAGTAAATAAACAATAGGCTAAACATTGTGTCTTATTGCCTCAACCATTTTCTGTGCAAGATCACCAATGTACTTTTTAATCCATTAAATTCATCACTGGAATATATATTAATTATATATATTTCAAATTGATCATCAAGTTCCATGAGTTCTATAATAGAAAAGTCCTTTGGATAATATTCAATAACGTGAATTGACATTTTCTTGTCAAAAGCTGAAAATATATCACATGGACACAACTATGTCATACAAAGAAGTAAGTTAGAAAAGTATATGTTTTCTTTATTGAATTTATTTAAAATCAATTAAAATGAAATAATGAGCTATATTAATTTTAAAATTTGTTTGGACATTTTTTTATTAACTAATACAACAAACTTTTAAATGTGGGCTTATGACGTTTTATTATATTTTTAAAATCTTTTAAGATGCTTAATTATTTTTTTCAAACTTTTTTAAGAGTTATATTAAAAATTTTAACAAATTTTATGAATACATTAAAAAAAAATAAATAAAAATTGAAGGGGCGGAGCAAGTGAGCTGGCTCCGTCCGTATATATATATATATATATATATAAGTATTTCGGTACATAGACAAAAATAAAAACAAAGAATAAAGTCTAGCTCTATATAAGTATTTCCATTGTTCTCTATGTAT